>JAZKJV010011447.1:600000-1026476 GCA_037367405.1 Ottelia alismoides
AAAAATATCAGGAAGCAGATCCAAGGTCATGCCATAATCAACCGAAGGATCAAAGATCAGTTCGCTACTGATGGAAATGATGAGTGATCCCTGATTGTGGACGTCATCATAGTCAACATTCATGTCATTGTTATTGTCCTCCTCCTCGTCGGCAGTGTCTTCATCCTCAATCTCGACATTCACCTCAGGAATGACAACAGAATTATCATCTTCGTCATAATACTGTAAATTTATATCTGGGATACTGCACCTAGAATCCTCTCGTCCCCTTCGAGAAAACTCAACGATATTGCTGACGTGAATCTCATGAGTTCCAGTAGCATCCACATCCATCATCAGTTGCATCATTCCAAGAGATCGAGCAATGTTTAACATTAACTCGGTTGTCGCAGTATTAATGATCACTACGGGATAGAAGGTGTCCACGTTCATTGGCCATCTACACATAACATGGACGTTGTACTCCTCTTCCCTATATCCAGTAACACTACAGATCATTCCAACTAGTTCCTCGAAAGTGCCAGAATCCAGAAAACCTATCATCTTGCCAGTCCCCCCTCGTAGGTTACATTCCTGTTTTCAATGACAATTCTTTCATTCAAAGACACAAACAATGGAGCCATGTTGGTCATTATCTATAAAACATTGAGGACAAATCAAATTATTTAATTCAGTAATTAATAAAATAATATTTACTAAATATTAATTACTAGCTATTAATTATTTACTAATAATTACTAATTAGTAAGTAATAATTAATATTTAATATTTAATAATTAATAATTACTAAATATGAATTAGGACTTATTAGTTATTGACTAAATATTAATTCGTGATTAATAAAGACTATGTAGTAACTACCAGTAATTTATTAATTATTAATTCATATATTAATAATTAATTATTACTAATTATTAAGTATCAATTAGTAATTACATAGTAATTAGTAATTTCTACTTAGTAATTAACAATTACTAAATAATAATTAATAATTACTAATTACTACTAACTAATTATTCAAAGCTAATGTACTGCTCAACGTATTTAATTTCTTCAAAGGTTTAATTAAATTGTATAATTAATATTAATATTAATTACATTAATTCAAAAATTATTAATTAATAACCATTATTTATTAGCTAGTAAGTATTAATTAGTTATTACCAATTATTAATTATTAATTAATATGTAGTATCTATCGAGTAATAATTGATATTACTAATTATGAACTAGTAATTGGTAATTATTTACTAATTATTAATTAGTTATTACTAATTATTAATTACTTAATATGTAATATTTACTGAGTAATAATTTATCATTACTAATTATTAATTAGTAATTGGTAATTATTTACTAATTAATAATTAGTAATTGGTAATTATTTGTTAATTATTTACTAATTGTTAATTATTAATCACTGATAAATAATTACTAATAATTAATGACAAATAATTAATTATTCATTATTAATTACTAATAATTAATAACTTTTTAATCATTATTCTTAAATAATTAATACTGAATAAAATAATTAGTACTAATTAATTGTTACTTAATAATTATTATTTACTACTACTTAGAATTATTTACTAATTATTAATTTACTAATTATTTTTTTAATAATTAGTCATTAATAACTATTAAATAGTACTTAATAATTAGAACTTAATAATTACTTACTAATAATACGTAAATAATTACTTAATAATCAACAAATAATAAATAATCAATAATTACTAAATAATCAATATTAACTAAATAATCAATAATTACTTAATAATCAATAGTTACTAAATAATCAATAATACTTAGTAATCAATAATAGTGATTACGTAAATAATACTTAATAATTAATATTTACTACTTATTAATAGTTAATTACTAATTTTTCTATTTTTTGAAAGTTAATCGTAGTTATTTCTTATATTTCATTGTGATAGCATCATACGTATCCTAATATATGTAAATAAATAAAGAAGTTTGTTTAAATGATTATAAAATCATACAAATGAACTAAGTCCAACTAAAATTAATTGGTCATCCATTATCGATTAATCATTTCACAAACCACTAAAATTATACGGTGCACATTCATATTATAATTGAGAAGAACTACGAATTCGGTAAATCCACATGTGCTCACTCATATTATAAAAAAGGAGGGGTATAATTAATACTGCAATGGTTAAGTAGAGCATAAGTGAAAGTATGGGTTTGGCTTTTCCTATTTAATAAAGTGGGATTAAATATTTTTTCTACGAAACATATTGTACTAATATTATTTAAATTGTACAATTAAAAAAATTGTTTGAAAATTAAACCATACCTCAACTGGTAAGAAGATCCTTGGAATGTAAGAGGGAGGGGGAGGAGGCTTGGAATGCAAGAGGGATGGAGGAGGAATGCAAGAGGGGAAGAAATTTGGTGTGGAGAATGAGGGGGCGGGCACAACCTTATATAGGGGAACGGGGTGTCAAACGATTCGCCAATCGGAACCATTCGTCGACTGGGACCCTTCCGGGAATCTCGGGCACACGCCTTCCGGGAATCTCGGGCACACACCTTCCGAGAAAACCGGGCACACGACCTCGCCTCGGAAGGAAGCGTCTCCTCGGGCAGAGGCGCACGCCTCAGGAGGAGGCATTGGATGTATCGTTTAGTGCGTTGATCGGTGAACGTTTCACATATTGGCGAACTGTTTGCCGATTGATGCCCTGACCGGGACATTGTTGGACATGCGAGCCCACGGTGAACCATTATGCAATAAATGTTATTGCAAATATCATTCCCTGATCTGAAAGGAAGAATAACTAATTTGCATAATAGGTCCCTTAGTACAATTAGGGTTATGTACCATGGCTATCTTAATGATCATACAGTTGTTGATTCAATTTTTGAATCATAGAGGCTGGTGCTTGGAAGAATATCTAAAAAGTTAGATTAAGGACTCATCAAGCACCATCAAATGATTGTTAAGAGATGATCTCCAGCCTGAGTAGGAGATGGCAATCCTTTCTCACATAGGTTGATATCTGATCAACCTCTTGATGCAGGTCCTCTGCATAGGAATAGAGATTCGAAGGTGTCAAATTAGTTCGGTCAAAGAGTTGACTTAACGAGATCGAGATAACCAAAGTCCTATGTCGTATGTTGTCACGATATAGGCACGCATCCTCTGACCGGAGACAGATGTGTTACTATATGTCTGAGTATGTACATTTGGCAGACCAATAGGTTGATGACCTAACCAAGGTCTATACACCGGCGCGTTGGTGTGCATATAAGGGCATATGAGTAATACGATCTATCAAAGGGATCATACAGGTTCACTACTGAATCGGAAGACATGAGCTCACTCATGAGATATTGAGAAGAATAGAATTCCGTGCACGGTCGTCTCACTTTGGAAGCTTGACTGAATTTGTAGGTTTGATATATACTTTTGGAAAGTATATGATCAAGACCTAGGTATGATATATGCTTTTGGAAAGTATATGATCGATACTAAATCCCAATGATCAAATGAGAAACTTACTGATAAAATCCTGAAGTAGACAGTATAAAGTTGATCTAATACTTCGGGTTTATTCTGGGTCTTCCAGTATGCAGGATGTACATGTATTGGGAATACCTGAGGGTGATGTGATCATAAACGATTGTATAACCATGACGCTTCCATTCCTAGGGAGTGATGAAATGGGTCTGGATTTTAGTGACTCCTCTCAGTAGAGAAGTAATCTGATCTTGGTCCAAATGTTGGACATTGATCTGAATGTGATTCAGATGCAATGAGAAGATTAGATTTGCGGTCTTGATTTAATCAAGCATCTATGGGAGGCCCGAGATCTGGATTTGAGATGTGATCTCAATATCCAAGTCACTATACATGGAACAATACAATCGCCATGTCCTTATCTCCAAGTATCCGCAGAGAAAGCGCATTATCCTTGAAAGAGTTCATGGATAATTTCATTGTTGATATAAGTATCCAAGCATCGAGAAAATTGATAATTAAACGTGATTTAATATCATGGATAATATGAATTTGATTCATATTATAAGGAGAGATATGTAAGATAATTAAATGTGATTTAGTTATCAAAGATGTGAATAATGTGAATGTGATTCATGCTAATTGGGCACATGAGAAAAGAGATCCAAGATGATTAAATGTGATTTAATTATCATGGATATGAATAATGTGGATGGCATTATCCATATTAATCATATATATAAAAATGTGATTTATAATATATAAGAGAGAGATATTTGTGATTTATATTTGTTGATTAATTATTGATGTGAATTGCATTCACATTGAATGATTAATTGAAAATATAATTACATTTGGTTTTGCGTTGTGAATAAGATTCACATAATTTCAATGGCATGATTGATATTTTTCATAAGATAATTTGGAATTATTTTTTGTGAAAATATTGTCAACAAGAGCTGATGGTATATATCATGAGATAATGAGATCTCATGATAATTTGAAGAGATAGACCAAGTCCACCAAAGAGGATTGGACGGCTACAACTCTCCATGAGAAGAAGAGTAGCCGTCCCCTCTTATGGGGAAATTGGTTTGTCCTCTTTATTATTTTTCTCTTATCAAAGATGATTTAATTTCGAATTAATTCGTTGATTTATCAATAGAAATTAATTTAAATTAAATCATTAGTTGTTGCGTTTTTACAACAACATCTTGGCCATTGAAAGAAACACATCAATCTCAACCATTGATTGTGTGTTGTCCATGGATTGAGATCCATGGACTCCCAGAACCCTATATAAGAAGAGGCATGCCTTGCTCTTCGACTTGCAACAACTCGACGAGTCTCTCTCTCTCTCTTCTCTCTACACATCATGTGCCTCTCTCTCCATCTCTCTCTTATGGCCATCCACCATGGAGCCTTTGAGAGAATCGATATCACTGCAGCATCATCATTATGTTGCCGGAGTTCTTACTCGTGGATCTCCATCTCCTTTGGTGCATCTCGCCCGTGAAGAAGATGTTGTATCTCGTGTGACGAGATCAGGAGATCCGCCGCTTGAATCATCAACATGGATTATGAGGAGCACACGATTCATCCCTGCGCTCGCAAGCGTCTCCTCCGTCGGATCAGACTTGAGACAGGAGGTCTCTTGGTTTAGAGACTCGATCGCAACCACACTTCAAGAGGTAATCCTATTACTTGTTTGTGGTTTAGATGAAACAATCCGAGAAGTGTTCTTGGATCACGTAGTTTTATCACATAAAATATTTTAATTTCTGCTGCCCGGAGCAACTAGTGCGAGTAGTCGCTCTCGATCGCATTCGATGCGATCATCACGCTTCCGTGATGCGCTTGAGGATTTTCCCGTATCCTTCAGACATGCCCTGATCGGGATTATTGTGGGGGCAATGCCCCTCCGGGGAAAAAACTCCACGCTTGATCCAAAGTCCCCTCTCACCACACTCATCTGCCATGCAAAAACGTGATACCCTCTCACACTCTTATTGCACCTCGACAGTAAGATCCAAGATGATCCAATCACGCCTGCTCCATCCTCTTCATCTAGTCGTTACCACCAGCAGGCACAACCCATCTGTTCGCCACCTTTCCCCTACGCACCTCTGGCCGTTACCTGCCATTATCATCCTTTCCATGAAACCCCTACTCATCATTGATAAATGCACGACCTTCCTCGAAACCCTTCTCACTGTTTCACTACCTTAAAACCTCGCCTATAAAATCTCTTCCCTCAACTACATCTCATACCATCCACCATTTTACATCCTTCGTCTCCAGCCGCTCGGCCTCCTCGTCCGGTGATAGAAGACGGTGAGCCCCATAATTGGCGATTAACGAAGAGGTACGATGCTCGATCACATCTCGACCGAGGAACAACATCGTGCTGCCGAGCTCTATTTTCTTCCCCTGTAGGAACATCGATCGACGACCTTAGGAGGAAGCTCAACTCCTCCGTTCCCCAGCAAGCCTCGCAGTTCACCTCCTCTGTCTCTTCGATCAACTTCAGGTATAGATCTTCCTCGCCCATTTTCTTCTCCTCCTTTATTTGCTCCGATCCCACATCAGACCCATTTCCTCGACCCGACTCCACCCCATTATTCTCCCCTCTAGTTCATCTTCTACCTCCTAGATCCCTTCATCTACCGCCTCGCTAAGGCTGGAGCTTAGCTCCTAAACCCTAAACCCTAAATATTTGTATTATTATATTGAGAAATTTTGACGTAATTTGTAGGGACTCAGTTAAGAATATCTTGTGAGATTAGTCTTCTTGTGATGATTGGAAATTATTATTTGAAGAACTAACATCTGCAGGGACTAAATCAAGGAAGAATTCTTTTAATCTCCCTAATAATTTGTTTGATTAAAAATTAATTTTGAGGAGCAAATTATAGGAAATTCTGATAGGATTATTCATTGATTAGCCTCCTTACATCTTGAATTTGATTGGATAATTATTTCGGTACTTGACCTCCTTTGATAAGTGATTATCTTTTGAGGATATTGATTATTGTTATTGGGATTAAAATTAAACAAAATTACAAATCCTGCGATCTATTGTCTTATCTGTTTTGCACTGCATTTCCATTATTGCATTTCTTTTCTTTTCATTTCATTTTAATTTCTGACACATATATTAATATAGCTGGAAATTAATTATTTAAAGTAATTTGAAACCACACAACTAAAACACCATTCCCTGTATTCAACCTTGGTGCACTTACCAAGTAAAAATTCTCTACAACATTCAAAAATTGTGATTTTTGACGAATCATTTTCCGCCTCCTATACGACAATTGTTGATTTATTAACGAGACGGATTTCACATTCATCACCTTTTAATGAGAAGAACGACTTATCCTTATGGCAACAGCGAGTGAAGAATATACTCATGTGGGAAGGACTTGTAATAACTCTCAAGGATAAAGAAAAGAAGATAGAGAAGAACGTAGAAGGACAATATCTCTTCAATGAGGAGGATAAAGGCACTCATCTTTTTGAGTTCCCTTCCATCTTCCTTTCTTGGGACCCTCCTTGTCCGATGCTTCTATATAGAAAAGGAGGTTCATAAAATAAACGATTCTTCAAGATGTGAGACGGAGAAAGGAAAGAAAGAAGGTTAGTGAATATAAAACCAACCAAGAGGATTTCAACATAGTCTGCGAGGAAGACTTAATAGCATGCTCAAGGGATATTAAGGTAGATTTGGGATGACTTCTGTACTCAACATGTTCAAATCATGTGTTCTCATTCCGGGAGAAGTTCGATATATATCAGACATGTAATGATGGCATGATCAAGATGAGAAGTGGGGAGGTTCACCACATCAAGGGAATTGGATCAGTGCAATTCCACATATTTGAAGGAGTAGTACGAACTCTGACATGTGTTAGACTCATTCCTAGAGCTGAGAAGAATCTGATTTTGTTGAGAACGATCAAGTCATGAGGACATGTAGTCACCATTGAAGTGGGAGTTCTCAGAGCGAGCAAGGAAACATGCATGGTGATACATGGAATGAGGATGCTCAATAAGGTTTATAAGCTCAAGGGAAGGGTCGTAACTGGTGATGGAGCTCTAGTTATTCCCAGTATGAGTAGTACAATGAGAGAGAGACATGTTATCAACATCTCTGATGCAGAAGTGGGAAACAAGAAAAGGGAGTGTGATTTGCTTTGCCAGAGGATGCCAACACAATATCTAATCATGAGAGATTTGTGGTACCACATCAGCAGTCACAATGTTGAGTTGTGCAAGCATGCCTGAGAGGGGGTAATATGAGGGTGCCCAATGATGGGTGTGTCACCCAATGTCAGTGTAATCTTACTAACGAGACCTGCATATGATGAGGATGAAGGATATGGGGAGATCCTCAAGCGCATCACGGAAGCGTGATGATCGCATCGAATGCGATCAGGAGCGACTAGTAGCACTAGTAGCTCGATGCAGCGGAATTTTAAAAATTTCAATGTGTTGAAATCACATGATCCAAGAACATTTCTCAGATCATTTCATTTAAACCACAATAGGTATTAAGATTACCTCTTGAAGTGTGGTTGCGATCGAGTCTCTAAACGAAGAGACCTCTTGTCTCAGGCCCAATCCAACGGAGGAGACGCTTGCAAATGCGTTGATGAGATGCGTCCTTATCGCAATCCATGTTGATGATCCAACCGACGAATCTCTTGATCTCGTCACACGAGATCCGATGTCTTCTTCACGAGTGAGGTGCACCAAAAGAGACAGAGCTCCACGAGCAAATACTCCAGCAACATAACGACGATGCTGCGACGATGACGACTCTTTCAAGGACTCCATGGTGGACGGCCACAAGAGAGAGGGAGAGAGCATTTGGCGTGTAGAGAGAGAGAGAGGGAGAGAGCATATGTCATTTTTTTAAACTTGTCACTCGAAGAGCAAGGGTTGCCTCTCCTTATATAGGATTTTGGGAGTCCATGGATCCCAATCCATGGACAACACACAATCAATGGATGAGATTGATTTGTGTTTTTTTCAACGGCTAAGATGTTGTTGTAAAAACACAACATCAAATGATGTAATTTAAATTAATTTACATTGCTAAATCAATAAAATTAATTGGAATCAAATCACTTTTAACTAGAGAAGAGATAATGGAGAGACTAAACCAATCCCCTAAAAAAGGGGGGATGGCTGCTCTTCTCCACATGGGGAGTTGTACCCATCCACTCCTCTTGAGTGGATTTGTCCAATCTTCTCTAATTATCATGAGATCTCATTATCTCATGATATCTCTTTAATCTCTTGTCTAAAATATTTTCACAAAAAATAATTCCAAATTATCTTGTGGAAAATATCAACCATGCCATTGAAATTATGTGAATCTCATTCACAGCCCAAACGAAAATGTAATTATATTTTCAATTAATAATTTAATATGAATCCAATTCACATCAATAATTAATCAACAAATATAAATCAGAATATGCTCTCTTTAATATTATAAATCACATTTATAATATATTGAATAATATGGATAGTGCTATCCACATTATTCATGTCCATGATAATTAAATCACACTTAATCATATTGGATATCTATTCTCATGTGCCCAAATAATATGAATCACATTCACATTATTCACATCTTTGATAATTAAATCACATTTAATTATCTTAGATAACTCTCCTAATAATATGAATCAAATTCATATTATTCATGATAATTAAATCATATTTAATTATCCACTTTCTCAATGCTCAAATACATATATCGACAATGAAATTATCCATGAACTCTTTCAAGGATAATGTGCTTTCTCCGCTGATATTTGGAGATAAGGACAGGGCAATTGTTCCACGTACAGTGACTTGGATATTGAGATCACATCTCAAATCCAGATCTTGTGTACCTCACATAGATGCTTAATTAAATCAAGACCGCAATTATAATCTTCCCATTCCATCTGAATCACATTCAGATCGATATCCAACATTTGGACTAAAATCAGATTACTTCTCTATGAAATGAGTCACTAAAATCCAGACCTGTTTCATCACTCCCTCAGAATGGAAGCGTCTTGGTTATACAATCGTTTATGATCACGTCACCCTCAGGTATTCCTAATACATGTACATCATGCATACTGGGAGACCTAGAACAAATCTGAAGTTTTAGATCTCTTTTAGACTGTCTCCTTCGAGATTTTATCTTTAAAGTTCTCATTTGATCATTGGGAGTCAGTATCGATCATATACTTTCCAAAAGCATATATCATACCTAGGTATTGATCATATACTTTCCAAAAGCATATATCAAACCTTACAAATTCAGTCAAGGTTTCAAAGTGAGACGACCACGTGTGAAATTTGATTCTTCCAAAATATCTCATGAGTGAGCTCATGTCTTCTGGTTCAACAATGAACATGTATGATCCCTTTGATAGATTGTATTACTCATTTGCCCTTGCATGCACACCAAAGCGCCGGTGTATAAACCTTGGTTAGGTCATCAACTTATTGTTCTGCCAAATGTACATACTTAAACATATAGTAACACATTTGTCTCCGGTCAGAGGATGTGTGCCTATATCATGACAGAATACGACATAGGTCTGTGGTTATCTCGATCTCGTTAAGTCAACTCTTTGACCTAACTAATCTGACACCTCCGAATCTCTATTCCCATGCAGAGGACCTGCATTAAGAGGTTGATCAGATATCAACCAAATGAGAAAGGATTGCCATCTCCTACTCAGGCTGGAGATCATCTCTTAACAATCACTTGACGGTGCTTGATGAGTCCTCAATCTAACTCTTTAGATATTCATCCAAGCACCAACCTCTATGATTCAATAATAGAATCAACAGTTGTATGATCATTAAGATGGCATGGTACATAACCCTAATTGTACTAAGGGACCTATTATGTAAATTAGTTATTCTTCATTTCAGATCAGGGAATGATATTTGCGTCGTCGTGGACTCGCTTGTCCATCAATCTCCCACTAGCCTAAAGAGCCATTAATGAGCTAATCATTTAAACCCGCACTCATGTGACAATCATAGGCTATTAGAAAATAGATAGGTAAGCTAATCAGTCACTCTGTTCCCAAGAGACTACGACAAGTCCTTTTACGACACTTGCATATCCCCAATAACAGTGCTCTCATCCAATGCGAATGTTGCATCTTATGCAACCAACACTCAATTTTATTAGTTATAGTGTCCTTGAGAGTACAGCTCAATAATCATTATAACCAGTATTTAATTTCTATTATCCTTATCCGAATACCCTTATTCCCGGAGATCTCTATCTCCTAAGGTATCCACAATTAAGACCTTTTAGATCTCCATCTATAAATTCTTAAACTCTTGATGTTAAGACTTAGAGATCACTCTCTAAAGTCTTGTCATCTATGAAGATATTGTTATTACTGAAATCAAGTGTTTTTTTCATAGTAAGATTAGTAACAATTTACTACTCCCACTGCATGACAGACATCTGGCTTTTGTACACACACACACACATATATATATATATAGAATACACCTGGCTTCTTGTAATTGATGCACAAGGGCAATCAGTTTTACCATTCACTTCCTCAACTCTTTGAGGTGCTATCCCTTCATATATGTCAGTATCACGTCTTAAGGAAAAGAAGCCTTACTTGAAATTTTCCATGAATTGAATATTATCCAAGGTGCATCATTAATACGACGGTTCCAATGCCCTCTTCTCTTTGCTTATGAACACCTTCAGGACTACGATCTATAAGGTATCCTTGAGATCATATCTCAAGGTATGGGATAGCCAGTATATAAAATACTTATTATTATCATTATATCCTTCCAAATGATTAGGATATCATCTACATTTAGCACGATGAACACAATGGCACTCCCACTAAGCTTCACTTGGTTCATCAAGATTCTATCTGAAATCATAACATTTATGATTTCATCAAATCTTATGTTCCAACTACAAGAAGCTTATTCGAGTCCACAGGTGGAGTTCTTTCAGCTTGTACAACTTGCTTTCCTAAACTATGAAGCCCCAGGCTACTTCATATGAATATCTTTGGAGAGATATTCATAGAGGAATGCAATCTTGACTCACATCTTGAAGATGTCATAGTCAACATGTGTAGCTATAGTTAGCAATATTCTGATGGGTTTAAGCAAGGTCACTGAAGAGCAAGTCTCATTGCAAGCAATGTCTTCTATTCGGTGTGTATCTTGAGGATACGAGCCGTGCTTTGAAGGTCTCTACCTTCTCATCAGGTTCCTTCTTTCTCTGGAAGATCCATTTATACCTAACTGGTTTTACCCTTATAGGTGGATCCTGGAAGGGTCCATATACAACACTTGTATATGAAGTCTACTTTAGACTTTATTTCTAACATCCATCTTTCCATGACATGATCTTTAGAAGCATCATCACATGAAGTTTGATCATTGTCAGATTTCTCTGTCATATGAATTCCATCCTCAAACTCATTTGAAGAGGTATGAGTGTTTCATCTTTAATTGTCCTTTTAGTTTCCGATTTAGGAGCCTCATTATCTTCTCAAGACTAAATGAGTTCCTTTACTTCATTCATCTAGATTCTCAAAAGAGTCATCCTCTAAGAATCACATTCTCAGATATGAAATCTTTTAAGAATCTCAAGGTCATAAAGTAGGTATGCAATACCATCCTTTATTTTTCTAATGAAGTAGCACTCTCTGGTGCATGATTCCAACATACTAGCATGGAACCTTATAAGGATATATACTGTAGTCTCTACTACATATATACCCTGGAAAATAAGTAATTATGCTAAGATTCATCACTGGTTAAATCATATCACACATGATCAATTGTATCTCCCCACAACTCTATTGAGTTTAGGTGTATCAGGAGGAGTGAGATAGGAATGATATTCATATCTCCATAAGATATTCTTTGAATTCATATGATAGGTACTTGTTACCTTTATTAGATCCAATTCATTTCATCTTCCTTCAGACTTTGATTCTAAATCAAAATCGTGAAACCTTTGAACATTTCAAAGGTTTCTACTGTAAAGGGAAGAAATCTCATATCACTAATAATCATCGAATGATATCGCATGCCATCAA
Organism: Ottelia alismoides; assembly: GCA_037367405.1. Taxonomy (NCBI): domain Eukaryota; kingdom Viridiplantae; phylum Streptophyta; class Magnoliopsida; order Alismatales; family Hydrocharitaceae; genus Ottelia; species Ottelia alismoides. The sequence continues at coordinate 612,619 of JAZKJV010011447.1, forward strand.
TGTTTATTATGATATAGATGATCAACATACATCAATATGTATGAGATCTTGAATACATTGGCATCTAACACCATTCCCAGAGAAGGGTGTATTAGACATTTTCTACTTTGAATCTCTATTCATAAGTATGTAAGTTTTGAACCTTTAGACAATCTAAAGTTCAATATCTTACTAGTCTATTCATTTCATTAATATACATATGTCCAAGATTTGATGCCCGATCATTGTCAAATGATCTTCATCCTCCTATTGGACTTTTAAGTTTAATTTTTCAGTATTTAGAAATATTAATGAACCATTAATTAATTTTCTAATCTAGTAGAGCCCTCTTGATGTTAGATTACTTTCTGAAATATGTCTATCATAACTCTTTATGACAGGTCTATCTTGGAATTCATGTTTATTTCTAACATTTAGAAATAAACTATGAGTGTATTCTAATGTCTTGGTCGTAGAGACATTCTCTAAGACTATGGGCTCTCCCATTGAAATCTTGAAGTCTATCAATCCAATAGAGATTGTTGCAACAATTGCATCCATGTAGATGACTATTAAACCTTAAGATCAAATTTTCTAGTCTTCTAAAATATGTGCAACCACTTGCAAGTGTTATTAGAAGAATGAGATACAATTTTTAGACTTTGGTCTTATCAAATAAGAAAGTCAATGTCAATGATTAAATGTAGATTATTCTGATGCACTATCTGAGTCCTTCTCTAAGGATCCTAGATAGACTTGATAGTCATACTATCAACACATCAGCTTGTTGCAATATTGCCAATCATCCAACTCTTTGAATGCCATATGTGTGGAAATCATAGAAGTACAGTCAACCCTTTGACTTTCCTTCTAACTTGGGTCCGACCCATGCTTCCACTGCGTTCCTTTGATCTATAGACAACCATTACTTAAGATAAAGGTTCTCTTATATTGAATTCAAAATTTTCAATCTAAGAGTATTTCAACATTTATACATGCTTCATTCAAATCATACAACATGAATATTATGAATCCTCATGAATGACTAGAGTATAGATAGTAGAATGATGACACTCATCATATCTGCATACATCTTAACCCTTAAAGAATTAGGTTCGGGTAGGTACTCAAACATTTGAATAAATCATCTCTTATAGAACCACCATTATGCATGATGTAGTGAACCATGTCACTCATAATTAAATGTCGAAAGCACATATGTATGCTTGAACATCTTCTTAGATTTTATAAGGATTGTTTGACAGTTATGATCGTCATCGACATGTCACTTCCAAAGTACATTCGATGAGAGATCAAGACTATAGAGACATACAAACAGGGTCAGCCCTGGGGTTGTCCTGAAGTGCAACCGCCCAGGGCCCATTTTACTTCATATTGATAAATCTGAAAAAAAATCTCTTAATAAAAATCTCTTCCTTTTCAAGGTGTCCCATTGCAAATTCCCCAACATGGACCATGGACGTTACATCTTCCCATGAATCCCCATGAAATCCTCAATCCTCAACGGCCACTTTTTTCCTTTTTAAGCAACCCTTGGTCCCTTTATTTAATCCGTCACACACACTCTCTCTCTCTATATATATATCCGGCCACATCTTTGTTGTTCATTTGTTCTGTGTAACTGTGTTGTATACAATCAGGTGCAGTGCAACGGCTGCAACCTGTAGGTTGTTTGTGCGGTTGTGCAGGTGCCAATCGAGGCTATTTTGTGCCGGCGAGGCGGAGGCGTCCGTCGAGGGCCTCAAGGTCGAGGGGGGATAGAAGACCTTGCAATGACTGGTCAAGGAAGAACCGAAGAAGGAGACTATGATCTGGTAATATTTTTGTTGTTATTTGTTAACTTGAATGCATTTGAAGAAACATATATACAATATGCAAAAAAATGGAGCATTTCACCATGGGAATTCGTTATATAAGTTTAATTCGTTACATCTATATACATATTTTTAAGTGAATAAGGATATACTACCATCTACGTCCATATATCTATTCGATCTTTTGCATCTGTATTGGAGAGTGTTTCGAGTCATTCACATTGGTGGGGGGAATGGGTGAGAGGAAAATAAAAATTTACAGGTGAATCTATTAAAATTTTTTATTAAAAAATGGCCATTTTTGCAATGGAGTAAGCTTACAATGGCACTAATTTAGATGTGAAGTTTGTAGGGGTATCTTTTACTATTGCAGGTTACGATTATATTTATGTGAAAAAAAAAACATTGAAGTTTTCGGTGTGCAAATTTTATGTATTGTTAAAATTGGATATTTCTAACAAGATGTATGGCACGTACACAAATCATTTCAATCCAAAAGTTAAGAAATCGTTAATACCATCCACTTCAACATTTAACTGCTATTTTCATCGCAAGCATTCAACTTAGACAATTTAAAAATCATCACACACGGGAAGCAAACTTGAGGAAAATTACAATTATGTTTATAGAACGCTAAGACCGGACAGTGAACCGAGGGAGGAAGAGAGCAGGGGAGTGAAAATCTGTGTGATGGGCTATCCTTGAACCTTCTCCAAATGAACCATCACAGTGAGGAGAAAACGCTTCTCTCTGGGGACGTTGGCTATCTTCTCACCGTGGGATTTATATACTTATATCACATTACCACCGCCATCATAATAGTAATATCAGACATTTAATCGAGCTACCCCATTGCATATATCGATTCATATGAATTATATCCGTGTAAAAAAACCAATATTGCTCTTTTTATGTATATCCATGATATTTCCATACTTCACATCTAGTTGCCAAAGGTATAATAAAAATTTCTGTATGAAAATTTGTTCTATACACAAAATATTGTTAAGATCCTTCCTCACAGGGAAAAAGCCCGATGCATCTCAACTACTTACACTCACGGATCCATGATTTTTTTAAATATAACTCTTGAGGAACCCATGCTTCACAATAAAAATTATTGGTTATCTTTTTTATTGTATACTTTATAAACTTTGTTAACTCTTTTTCACAAAAAAAATTATATTAAATAGAATTATTTGATTCTACTTTAACAGAAGTGAGGCAATCATACTTCATTAGGTCTAATTTGGAATTGTTAATTGGCAGATTATGATCAAGGGCTCCACTTAGTTTGCTAAGTCGTGGTCGTGAAGGTGTAATTGACCAAGTTATTTGAGCTTTTGTCAGGTGTTGTTGTTCTTTTCTCAATTTCTTTATAGTTTTACTTAATTTTTATACCATGTTTCCAAAAAAGTATGTATCTGGAAGTGAAAAAAGGAAAAGGAAAAAACACGATGAAGAGTTAAAAAATCACAACAAGGTGCCATTGATAAATTTATTTTTAGAGTAGGAAATTCTAGTGAAATTTTGAATAGTAATGAAACTTTACCTTATATTGTCAATATAAATGAAAGTGATAATTTAGATAAAGATGTGATTGACATTGAAAACTTACATAATTGTATCAATGAAACAGATGAAGTAAATAATGCAAATGAGGCTGCTAATGTGCAAGATATACCTAATAATGAAAACATTAACATTGATAACCATCAAAATGTTTGGTCTTTGAATATGTTTGATCCTAAAAATTGGGAGAAACTTGATACTAAATCAAGAGATATTATTTTAGAAAAAGGACCCATAAGAGAAGCAGATATTGATTTTCCCTTGGATAGTTGTAATAGACATTTTTTTATTCATACTACTCTAAAAAGTTGAGTAATGGTGAGCTTATTAATAGAAAATGGTTAATTTATTCTAAAAATGTTGATAAAGTCTTTTGTTTTTTGTTGCAAATTATTTAAATGTAATATTAGTCGAAGTTTGTTGGCAAATGAGAGTTTATGTGATTGGAGGCATATTAGTGAGAGACTTCAAAAGCATGAAAATAGTACAGAGCATATGATTAATATGAATAAATGGAGTGAATTCATAAAACGATTGGATAAAAATCAAACGATTTGATAACAATTTGCAAGAAGAGATTATGAAAGAGAAAAAATGTTGGAGAAATATTTTATTTAGGATATCCTCTGCTATAAAATGTCTTGCTAAACATAACTTAGCTTTTCGAGGATCGAATGATAAACTATATCAAGATAGCAATGGTAATTTTTTGGGATTAATTGAAATGATAGCTGAATTTGATGTCGTAATGCAAGATCATATTAGACGTATTCAAAATCATGAAATTCATTATCATTATCTTGGACCTAAAATTCAAAATGAGTTGATTTTACTTTTGGCCTACAATATTAAAAATATTATCATTAAGATTATTAAAGATGCTAAATATTTTTCTGTAATTCTTGATTGCACTCCCGATATTAGTCATCAAGAACAAATGACCCTAATATTAAGATGTGTGAATTTGTCAAATCTTAAGATTGAGGAATACTTTTTAGAATTTTTAAATGTGGATGATACATCTGGACGAGGACTTTTTACTGTATTATTAGATGTCTTAGAATCTCTTGATCTTAGTGTGCATGATGTGAGAGGCCAAGGTTATGATAATGGTTCAAATATGAAAGGGAAACACCAAGGAGTTCAAAGCCGATTTCTTGAAATAAATCCTAGAGCGTTATATATGCCTTGTGCTTGTCATAGTTTGAATCTTATAGTTAGTGATATGGTATATTCTTGTGTTAAAGTCATCTCATTTTTTGAAATTATTCAACGTATATATTCATTATTTTCTAGTTATACTAAAAGATGGAAAATTTTGCTTGATAATGTTTCTGGATTAACCGTAAAATCTTTGTGTAATACCCGTTGGGAGAGTAGGATCAAAAGTGTTAAAGCAATCAGATTTCAAACTCCACAAATTAGAAATGCCTTATTAAAGTTATGTGAATCTTGTGATGATGCAAAATCAAAGAGTGAAGCTGAGAGTTTGGCTAATGCACTTAATTTTGAATTTCTTCATGGTATGGTAATTTGGTATGACATTTTATTTTCTGTGAATATGGTGAGTAAGAAATTACAATCTAAATCCATTTGTGTTAACTCTATCATAAAACAAGTAGGAGGTATTTTATCATTCTTTGCTAAGTACAGAGAAGAAGGTTTTGCTACTAGTTTAGAAATTGCTAAGAGCATTGCACTTGAAATGGATATAGATCCAACTCATCTAGTATAACGACGTATTATTAGAAAAAAACGATTTGATGAGAATGATGAGGAAGAACAAATTCAATCCGCTGATGAGTTATTTAGAGTTGAGTACTTTTAGTTGTTGTAGATATGGCGATCACATCTTTAAAAAGTAGATTTGAGCAATTAAAAGAATTTGAAAATATTTTTTGATTTTTATTCGATTCAAATACATTAAAGGCATTGGATGATAAAGAGTTAAGAGAATATTGTGTTAATTTCCACTCCAAATTTTCTCATGATGATTCGTGTGATGTTGATTTCAATGATTTTTATTCTGAGTTAAAAGTGTTACAAATGACTACCAAATGAGTCAATGTCTGCTATTGAAATTCTTAAGATTATAAAGTCCGCGGATTGTTATCCAAATATTTTCATTGCATATAGAATTTTTTAACTATGCATGTGATTGTTGCATCAGCTGAAAGAAGTTTTTCAAAGTTAAAATTGATAAAAGCTTACTTGAGATCATCAATGTCGCAAGAAAGATTGAATGGGTTGACAACACTATCAATTGAGAAAGATTTATTAGAAAACATAGATGCGGATGTTATTATTAATGATTTTGCATCCCGAAATGCTCGTAGAAGTCATTTTTTATAATTTTAAATTAATTACTTATTGTTTGATGCTTTCCTATCATAAACATCCATAGTTCTTTGTAACATATTAAGAACTTTATTTGTAAGAAGTTTATAAATTTAGAAAATTAAATTTATTTTTATAAGGGTCCATTTTTTTTCTTTTGCCTAGGGCCCATGAAATATCAGGAACGATACTGCATACAAACCATAAGGTTGTAGACCTATTATCTATTTAATTGTCATTCCTCATTATTGTGAGGAAACTTGCACATTGCAACTGATGAATCTCAATTTCATCACCTTTATTCTATCATTTTGGCCTTAAAAACCCTAGCAAATGCATGTAAATAACATCAATTTGTACATCATAACATCCATTATTTATTGTATTTATGTGTATATAAAATAAGGTTTCTAATGCCAAAATAATAGAATAAAGAGAAGAAAAGAAAAAGGAATAAAATATTGCAAATATTTTATGACCCTAACCCCGAGACCAATTCCAGAATGGAATTGGTCGAGAAAGAATAAAGTAGGGGAGATAAGGGCCAATAATACAATAAATATCTCATTTATTCATTCCTGATTTATGCATTTTTGACACCTATTTTGTATCTAAGTATTTATTCATCAAATCAAGAAATTTTGTATAAAAAAGTTGTAGATAATAATGTAAATAAAAATACAAAATTGAGTTTGTGAAAAAATAATATACAATGTACATTTTATACATAGAATAAAAAGCCAAAATCTCAACTTCACAAACCATATCTTGCAAATAGAAACTCAAAATCCACCAAAATCACCTTTAATTGTATATAACTTTTCAAGAGATATTTAATAAAATTGGTTTCATAATTTTTGGAGTTCATCTGTGAAAGTTAGTTTTTTGGCCCTCATTGTATAGTTTACCCGATTAAAATATTCATTATATTCATTATTCATTATTTTTACAAACTTAAATTTTTAGAATCTTGTAAATAATACACATAATACATGTGCATATTTAAATTAGAATAAAATCAAAAATAAAACATCAAATAAAACAAGTCTATAAAATACATAGACAAAATTACCCATGTTACCTATGTCTATAAATAAAAGGGGATTTCATTCTTTTATTCTTTATTCATCTATATTTTTATTAAATTGTAAATATTATCTATACTCTACTAAAAATGTAAATCCAAAATAAAACCCAATAAAATTCATTAAATAAATAAAATATACATAAATTATAGGTAAAGTATTTATAAATATACATACATATTATATATACCTATTTATTTAGGTAAATAAATAATATCATAAAAATAAAATAAAAATCTATTCCTGTATATAAAAATAACTTATAAAAATTAAAAGTAATAAAATAAAATAATAAAATGAAACCTACAAAATAAAAATAAATTATACAAAATATATGTAAATATACCTATAAATACACCATTAAAATAAACTCATAATAAAATACATCAAAAAAATAAATAAATATCATAAATAAATACTACATTATTTAATAAACATTTTTTATTTTATAAGCAAAAATTTATGAAATCATTTATCACGATTAATTAATAGGTCAACTTGGCGTTGACATGGACCAATCACAGCTCTTCAAATGTTGACCGCCTGGTCAACTGTCCCTCCAGGCGGCTGAAATGACTCCACCTATCTTGCCGGCCCATCTTCTCTCTTAATTCCCTCTCGCCACAGGCATCTTCTGACATTGCTTCCTTCAGATGGATTGCTCCCTAATCGATGTACATAGACGCGAGCATCTTAAACACCTTGTACATAGCCCTGATTCCTTATTATTAGCCGGTCAATAAGGGTGCGCAACCTGTGTATAAATAAAAAGACTCTGCCTCCTCTTCAAATTTGGTAAGCCTTTCTTCGTCTTCAGCCCTCGCCTCCGACCTAGAGAGCTTCTCCGTGACAGGGAGAAGCCCCTGGAGGGTCTGAGCGGGCAGGAGAGGTGGAGGTTGCACCCACGGCTGCCGCTCGCCGGAGGTTCTGCTCCTTGGCGAAAAGCCAGGTTCGAGCTGTGCCTTTTAATTATTTCTAGGTAGATTTTAATGTTAGCATTTTAATCATGTCATTAGATTGATCAGTAGCTCTTAGATGTAGTGTAAAATCGAGTATTCGTAGTTCGTCGGAGCTCTGCTCCGGCGAACATTTCACTGAGATCCACCATCTTTCGACCTCGCCAAACCACCCCCACTCCTTCCTCTTCGCTTCTACTTCATTCCAGCCACCTCCACTCACCCAGATCCCCCACGGATCTGGAGTTAGATGCTCCACCTCCACTACCTTCGCCGAAGCATCTCCGTCGCGCCCATTCTCCATCCATTTCACCTAAATAAGGCCGTCGGACCCTTGTCTTGCTTGCGCGATTTTCTTTTACAGGTCTGGAGGGCCAAAGGACCCTAAGGGGTCACGTTTTGAAGGAAGGTGAGGTACCTGGGGACTCAGCTCTTCTCCGACCTCGCTGGAGAGCTCCGACGAGCCTTGGGATCCTTGGAGTCCTCCAATCGATATCGGGTGTTCCCAGGTAGCTCCTTGGACCATCAGCAGCTCGGGGGACGATCAGACGTGAGTGCATCATCGGATCGAAGGTCAGGGATGGGAAAGTTCTTCCCTGTTCTTCGTCCCATCGTCTCTGCCGTCCGATCAAGGTCCAAGCCCAGTTGGAAGCAGTGTCGTTGGATGATGTCGCGCCTCGACCGTCAGATCAGCTCGGCTGATCTAATCCGCACCGTTCATCGGCGAAGCGTCATCGTCAAACCAGCAGCTGAAGCGTGGATAAGTGAACGAATCATCATCGTCCACCCACGCCTCGTTGGGGGTAATTTGCAAATCCACACCTCCGTTTTTTTTTGTATTTAGTTATTAATACTATAAATAAGATATCAATGTAAATAAAATAGGGAATTTTGTTTAAGGTCCCCTGGACTTCTTTTAATTACAAAATGGTCCTTCCCCGCCTCACGTACAGTTCTACGTGAGGCGCGTAAATTTTACATGTAACCCCCTGGTGTTTTTGTATATTATTACATGGTTCTTAAATATTAAATAAATGTCTGAATCTGTTGGTATACTTGCAAATGAGACCCTGTTATTTACTTTAATTGCAAAAATGCCCCTGCCAGGTTGTTGTATTTTATGTGCTTCATGTATTTATTAAAAATACCTAGATTTCTCCTAAAAATCCACAAAAATTAGGATAAATGCCTTGTGCCTTGTAGATCCACGCTGTATATGTTTTTGCCATTTTGTGCATTTTATCCATTTATTAAAGTTGAAATAGGAGCCATTTTTTCCCTGTTTAAATTATAAAATACCAAAAAAATAGAAAATGTTTTGAAAATTTACCAAATTATTATATAGTATATTTATGTATCTTTTGAGTCTAGGAACCAAAAATCCATAAAAAGAGTAAAAGAAAAATTAAAAATTAAAAAGAACTCCAAAATTCAATAAAAAATATATAAAAATTCAACAAAAATTCCAAAAATATGTTTTTCCTATTTTATAATTATCTATATAATATTATTTATGTATTAAAATTAGTTTAGGTAATTTTGGGATTTATTTACTAATTTTAAAACCCAAAATAGTTTTAGATATTTAATTAATCTCGTTTTAGGGATATTTTTGGAATTAAAAACATATAAAAATTAGTAAATTCCAGAAAAATAACAAAAAAAGTAGGATTTTTCCTAGTCCTTTCCCGCCCTTGGCACGTGCCTAAGGGAGACCTAGAGCTAACTATCGAGACTTTGGGCTATCCGGACACATACTTCGAGAAATGGTTCATGCATGTTTGTATTAGAAAATATGAAAAGCCTAAAAACATTATATTTCTTATATTTTGAATACTTATATATATATATATACATACCTGTACATTGTATATATATCTCTCTCTCCTCTTATATGAGTACATATATATATACATATACATATATCTATTTTATATAATTAAAAATATAAAAAGAAAATATAAAAAGATACATATATATAATATAAAAACAAATAAAATATATATATAATTCAAAAACCCAGAAAAACAATAACATGGACAAGAAGAGAATTGGATAATTATGTGCATATTTTTACCCCCAACCGTTTGCTCCCAGTGTTCGACCTCTACTCATGTTTACACCTATACACATTTGCATGTAGAGTTATAATAAATTTTAACTCCACATTTTTGAGATTTAATTGCTTGATTTATTATTGTGGGTTAATTGGTGATTGATCAAGGTCTTTTGTCGGTCGCCTCAGCGACTGCGCTCCCGCCCTGTGTGGAACGCATGACCGATGAAATTCTTCGATTATCAGATGGCACCGTTGCCGGGGAGGCAACGGATTTTGTGTGGTTGTTCATTCATTTATTTAATTCTTTGCTCATGTCCAGTGTCTATTTTATTATTTATTTATTCGATTACTTGTTGACATTATTGATTGACTGTTCTGACCTCCTTCTTTCTTTGTCTTTGATGCGAGGGACCGCCAAGCGACGGAGGACCTCCTAGGAGGACCAATGCACCCGAGCGAGGCGGAGCCAGCTTTGGGACCTAGCCAGTAGAAGAGAGCATTAAAGACAGAGGGAGAAGAAACTTTAAAGAATGTCTCTATTTCTATGCATTTTATTTTATTATGTATATTTATGTGAGAGAGACTTAGAAACTTGTAATAATTTAGGACTCTCACAGATACACTCCGACTCCTGAGGTCCATTGCCCGAGGTATTGTTTCCTCGGGGGCCTCGATGATTTTTGACTATTTCTATTGCTATTTTACTTTTATTATTTTGTGTGAATGAGCCCTTAGTTGTAGGAACTGCTTGATCGATAGAATAGGTCCAAACACCTAATTAATTTTGCATGTACCTATAGTTCGTGTTTTGGGACTTAGTCAATTTTGAAATAATGTTCTTCACGCTAATAGCATCCTGTATCTAGGGCAATTTCCTCGGATTGCATCTCATGTAGCATAGGTTTCAATTCTGTCTCGCACCCTGCATGGAGAGAGCTGGAGGCACTGTAAGTCTTCTTACTTAACATGCATCATCGATTTTTGACTTGCATGGCTTTTCCGATCTTCTCCCTCTGTTTTTGCAACCTAGGATGCTTAATGGAAATTGAAACCTCGATAGGCACGTGCATTGAAAATATCCAAAAAAAGTGACAACCTAAATACAATTGGGACTGCTAACTTTGTTGGACTTAAACAAAAACGTCATGGATTCCATTGTCTTGGGGAGAGAAACCCCTTCATTGTATGCGTTTTAATTGCTCACGTACACACTAAGGAGTAGAGCCCAAATCCCATCAAGTCTCCTAAGTGTTTGTACAATTTTTGTGGTTCTCACCTAACTCTAAAACCGAAAAAATAAAAGACCGTCACCTGACGGTTTTCACTATGTCGAGTAGGTGAATTGGGGGTTTGCATTGTGTATTGATTGTGACTTGGAGTCCGTGGCATTTTCATTCATTATTAGAGTAGTCGGTCCCATCGTGTGAGTCATCTTTTTCATCTTTGAGTCTCTCTACCTCTCTGATACATATACCTCCTCATTCGCATCGAGTCGTGATATTGGCGCTTGAGCTCAATCATTCTTCACCAAGTCCTTTGTTTCCCTCTTCTTCACCACCTTCATCGTATCCATCGTACCATCTCTTCTATTCCCATCTTCTCCGGTTCAAGGAAAGCATGCTCTTCGGACCACCATTTTAACGATGTTCCCGTCTTGTGTGGAACACCCAATTTCTTCTATGTCTCGATCTTCTCGTCCGCCCTCCTTGTCCCCTCTGTGTCACTCTTCTACCACCCGGGAATGTTGTGCATATCGATGAGGCCCGCATCTAGGATTTCATGACTACCTTGATTATTTGTGTAAGCCGGGCCAATGATTGAGGATGTTGAGATTGGTGTGCCAGTGGATTGTGATCTGATACGTGCATGTTTTTGAGGTTATTTTATTTTGGGCACAAGCATAGGTGTGATGCATTATTGAGGAATTTTTGGTCTCGCACACCGGATTGAGGGTGTGATGCATTTTGATGCTTCGATGAGGAATTCATGAGACCTGATTGATTGAACTACCCATTCGGCTCGGCCCGTCTTGATTCTGATTTTGGATTGGCTATCTTGATATATGCTTCATGATGATGATGCCGTGAACCCCCATGAACCTTCTCATCTTCTTGATTGACCCACCCTTGATCTCCTGACTCTTTGATCCACCCATGGCACGTAGAGGATTCCTGATAATATTGTGCCATCTCAGCTGATTGGATTGACTTCGAGGGATTGCATTGTGATTGATATTCTGTTCTTTTGTCCCTCCACTTGATCTTATGCCCTCCTGTTGATTGATGGATTCACAATATTTCGAGGACCTAAGATTCTATGCCAGCATTCCCATGACCTTCACTGATTTAGATTGCATTACTCCCCGAGGACTATCTGCGGGAGAATGCGGCACTTTCTCAGACTTTGGTTTCATGCTCTCTTTTTGGGTCGCCATTGTGGTGGGACCCGGAACCGAGTCAGGTGATATGCTTGATTGGCCTCCCCCTGTGATTGTGTACCTGACTTGTCAGTACACGAGGCCAATAGACTGATTTCTCTCCTTGACGGTCCTCGCAAGGATGAGCCTTGATATTCCAGTAACCCGATGCTTAGTTCATAGCTCTCTGAGGGTTATGAGTGAGATGCTATGACACATTTCCGATCTCTTAGTCTATTCTACTGGTAGTCGATTCGTTGACTATTGAGACCACTATATGGATCCGTCTGATGGATCCGGCTCCTTTGAGCCTTCTTCTCTCTCCTTGACGGCCCTCGCAAGGTAGAGATATGGTCTGGCGATTCAATGTCTCGCGTGTATCGTTCCCCGAGGACTATCTGGGGGAAGATGCACCACTTTCTATCAGCTCGGTTCCACTTGTTGTGTGTGTCTCCGATCTGCGGAACATGGAATCGGGTCATCTGATATTCGCTTTGGGTTCCGTCTCCGTGCCAATCCGGGACCCCTCTGATTAGACTCCTTTGAGTCCGCTTGCCTTGATAATCCTCGTAAGGTTGAAATCTTATTCTGATTATTCATCGCTTAGTTCATAACTCTCCGAGGGTTATCTGCGAGAGGCTAGGACACATTATAGCTATGATGGTCTCTTCTGTTGGTAGCCGGTATGTCGACTACCAAGACCATATTCTCTATGGATCCGTCTAATGGATCCGGCTCCTTTGATCCTCCTTCTCTCCTTGATGACCCTCGCAAGGATGAGAGGCACTCTGATTCTTCAATGTATAGCTCACATTACTTCCTGAGGACTATCTGCGGAAGGATGTGACACTTTCTTTACGTTCGGCTTCACTCACTGCGCGTGCTGCCACCTTGTTGGGGCACGAAGCCGATTCGTCTGATATGGGCAGTCGGTCTCCCTTTCTGATTGTGCGCCCGATCTATTGGGGCACGTGACTGATTGGCCAGGCTCCTTTGAGTCCGCTCTCCTTGATGGTCCTTTCAAGGATGAGATCTTTTCTGATTATTCCTTGACTAGCTCGTAGCTCCCCGAGGGTTATCTGTGGGAGACTACGACATATTTCCGATCTGATTGGTCTCCTCTGTTGGTAGCCCATTTGTCGACTATTGAGACCACTATGTGGGTCCATCTGATGGATCTGGCTCCTTTGAGCCCTTCTCTCTCCTTAACGACCCTCGCAAGGTAGAGACACATTCTGACTATTCCTTTTCTAGATTGCATTACTCCCCGAGGACTATCTGCGGGAGAATGTGACACTCTCTTTATGCTCGGTTTCCCCCTGTTGACTGTGTCTCTGATCTACGGAGCATGGAACCGAGTCGTTTGATATATATGGTTTTGATCCCATCCTGAGTTGCCTATCCGATCTGCGGATCATGGGACCCATATGTTTAGTCATATCTTTGACTCCTTTGAGTCTTCTCACCTTGACGGTCCTCGCAAGGCTGAGCTCCTGATATCTGCTATTTCCATGCCTAGCTGGTAGCGCATTCCTTGAGGGTTATCTATGGGATGTTGCCACATTCTCTTGATTCTCCGGTCTCTTCTGTTGGGTAGACGATTTGTCGCCTACCGAGACCATACCTGATGATCCGTCTGATGGATCACTGACGCCTTTGCGTCCACTCACCTTGAAGACCCATGCAAGGTTGAGTTTTTGTCTAATATTCGATGATTAGCATGTAGCACTCTCCGAGGGTTATCTGCGAGAGGGTACATCATTTTTTAGGTACTCGGTTTCATTTCCGGTGTCTCCTGTCTGTTGGAGCACGAAGCCGAGTCTTCTGAGCTGTGTACTCGGTCTCCTTCTGATTGTGTCTCCATTCTATTGGAGCACGGAGCCGATTTTCATGTTGTGTGTACTTGGTCAACTCTTTGGGTGTGCATCTGATATGCAGATCACTGGACCAAGTATTCTGATTATGGTATGATTCCTGGCTCCTTTGAGCCTGCTCACCTTGACGACCCTCGCATGGTTGAGCCATGTCTTGCGGTATTCGATGTGTACCTATGATCTTCCGACCTCATGACCACCGAATGCCACGATGTCTCTTGTTCCTTACCTTTCCATATCTTTCTGAGACTTTGATTGACCGGAGGACTCTGTACTGCTCCTTCTTCCTCCTGGTCTTATGGTATCAGCTCAGTTCCCTCATGCTGACCTTATGAGCCGATTGACTGCTTCATGCTACCATATCCAATATCTATCCTTTCGATCTATTTTGCTCCGGTAGCTGACATCCACTTGTTGCAGACTCGGGTGTCCTTTCACTATCTGAATGTGTCTTCGTTCTCACAGGGAGACGACGACGAGAGCACGGTATTCACTTGTCAAATGCCATCCTGTACCTCATCAATCTCTATCTGTTGTATATATGTGTTGTGTATTCTGTTCCTTCTTCTTCCGTATGTCTTGTGTGCCCCAGATCTTGCGCCATATCTGTATGCCTATACTTAGGATGTACTTTGTCCTAAGAATAGGGGGTACACAATGTGTTGTTCTATGTTCCATTTCATCACTCCTGTCGTTGCTTATACTCCGGGATATCTCGCCCTAAGTATAGGGGGAGTGATGTGTACATGCTCCATGATCTTCTCATATGTCTGTATATATGTGTGTTTTCTTCTTTTCTTCTTTTCCTTTTCATATTTCTTTATCTACATAAAAGGCGTTGCTCCTTTGTGTCAGTTTCCTGTACTAAGGATGTACTTTGTCCTAAGTATAGGGGGGTTGCACCCCTAATTCGTTCATTCTTTTGTTTGTTTATTCCCGCTCATGGCCCTCCCTACGTTGTGTACAGTCTGCTATACTTAGGATTATTTGATCCTAAGTATAGGGGGGAAGGTCACCTTCTTATTCATTTATATCTTCATTCTTTCATCAGTCGTTGTAGTATAGGCTTTTCTATACTCAATATGAGTTATGTCTTCTCTTTCTCTTCTCGACCTATGAGGACATAGCTCATGCTAAGTATAGGGGGCCGTATATACTCTGTATATTCTTTAGCCATAACTCATACTTCAATAATAAATATGGATGAAAATATGATATAATTACTTAATAATGCTTCTTATTCCTCAGATTCTCTTTTGTATATACTGATTAATAAATCAGGTTAAAAATATTCTTAAAATGATTTGAAAAATAGTGTGAACTGTTTGGAAAACTTTTTGTGAAATATTTTCAACATTTGTAAAAATATTTTGATTGCAAAAATTCTTATATTTGTGTGAAATAAAGGATTTGAAAACCTATTTGCAAATGGTTTTCAAAACATTTTGTAAAAATATTTTGAAAAATGTATATATAGTGTTTTCAAAATCTTTGCAAAATGGCTTTCAAATGTTTGTAAATATTTGCAAAAAATATTTTGTACTTTAGTTTTCAAAATGATTTTCAAATAAATTTGAGGAATAAAAGCATCATAATAAATAAAATAAAATAACATAAATCATAAATAAAATATATAAAACTCGTTAGCAATTGTATATACACCTAAATAAATCACTTTGTTAAAACTTGTAAATTCTTTAAGTCTTGTAAAATAAAGCGGCACGCCCGTGTAAATAACTGTATATATTTTATACTTTGGGTGCCAAAATTCTTTTATTTGCAAATTCTTTGTTTAAAAATTCCTCTCTTTGTTTTCAAAATTCTTTGCAAAATCACATTATTCTTTACATATTTGTAAATAGCATTTGCATAGCATTCATATATTTTTATTGAGCTTGATGATTGAACTAATCCAATAAAGTTGAAGATTGGAGCTTGGTTGGACCTTACTGCACCTAACTGCACTGGAACCTTATGGGAACTAGGTTTAAGGTACTTCAAGTCTATTCATACTTAATTCTTTGAGAAATCAGGGTTGGGTTCAAGTCACCTCAACTGACTAAATAGAACTTTTCGAGACACACGCATGACTCTTGCCGACCGTGACCTAACTTGGACACTTGCACCTTTCACTTGGATCAACTCAGTTGGAGTGGTGAGGGGGTTGGATTTGCCAGTTTGAGATGCACACAGGTGGAAACATTCATCCTCGTCTAGGGAGGGAAGTGCACCCCAACCTGGTCTAGTTTCAATGAAGTCGAATGACAGGAGAGTGTGGGTTGCAATAAAGCTTCAAAAGAGGGATAGTCTTCGGGCTCAAGAGGAAAAGTCCTTATGTAAATGCTGTTGTGAATAGTATTTCAAAAACAAAAAAAACTCCAAAAAAGTGGACAGGCTTGAAAATAAAAATAAAAGTGCCTGCCGGAGTATGTATATATGTTGTATAGAAGATAAGCAAGCTTGATCATCAAAGTTTTACCATGTGAGCCTGTAGCTGGATGACTTGACTACACTAGTCTTGCATCCCAGGATAGGTAGCTACACTGGCTACCGTCCATTCTTTTCTCCTCCTCCTCCTCTTGAGTTGGATTCCACTTGAACTTAGAAGGGAATACCCCGCTCCTCAACGATAGAGGGCTGGATTGGGGAATCTTTAGGTTGTCATTATGGAGAAGTCAGTTCCTTTGTCATTTCAGCTGGGGAGAGCCACAATCACTTACACCGTACAAGTCAGCTTCATAGACATAAGGGTTTGCATATGATGTAGGCTAGTTCTGACCTGGCTATTGAGATAATTTGAACCGAGTTCTGTGACTCTCGAAGGCTGTTGTGTTTTAAATTTGGTTCCCGATTAGGTTCCACACACATTTTCACACCAAGGTCTAACCTGAGCTCCAAACTTTGATTATGTACATATGAGTTTAATAATCATGATCAATTCAATTTATTCTTTAAATTCTTTATTTTTGCTTTTTCTTTTCTTATTATTCTTTATTATTTTGTCCTTATTGCATAAGTATTTGCTAGGTACTAACAAAGGCAAGTATAAGGGGGTGATGAATCTCCATTTCATCACCTTTATTCTATCATTTTGGCCTTAAAAACCCCAGCAAATGCATGTAAATAGCATCAATTTTTACATCATAGCATCCATTATTTATTGTATTTATGTGTACATAAAATAAGGTTTTTAATGCCAAAATTATAGAATAAAGAGAAGAAAAGAAAAAGGAATAAAATATTGCAAAAATTTTATGACCCTAACCCCGAGACCAAGTTCAGAATGGAATTGGTCGAGAAAGAATAATATAGGGGGAGATAAGGGCCAATAATACAATAAATATCTCATTTATTCATTCTTGATTTATGCATTTTTGACACCTATTTTGAATCTAAGTATTTATTCATCAAACTAAGAAATTTTGTATACAAAAGTTGTAGATAATAATGTAAATAAAAATACAAAATTGAGTTTGTGCAAAAATAATATACAATGTACATTTTATACACAGAATAAAAAACCAGAATCTCAACTTCACAAACCCATATCTTGCAAATAAAAACTCAAAATCCATCAAAATCACCTTTAATTGTATATAACTTTTCAAGAGATATTTAATAAAATTGGTTTCATAATTTTTGGAGTTCATCTGTGAAATTTAGGTTTTTGGCCCTCATTGTATAATTTAGTCGATTAACATATTCATTATATTCATTATTCATTTTTTTACAAACCTAAATTTTTAGAATCTTGTAAATAATATACATAATACATATGCATATTTAAATTAGAATAAAATAAAAAAGAAAACATCAAATAAAACAAGTCTATAAAATACATAGACAAAAATACCTATGTTACCTATGTATATAAATAAAAGGGGATTTCATTCTTTTATTCTTTATTCATCTATATATTTATTAAATTGTAAATATTATCTATACTCTATTAAAAATGTAAATCCAAAATAAAACCCAATAAAATTCATTAAATAAATAAAATATACATAAATTATAGGTAAAACATCTATAAATATACCTACATATTATATAAACCTATTTATTTAAGTAAATAGATAATATCATAAAAATAAAATAAAAATATATTCATGTATATAAAAATAAGTTAAAATATATAAAATAATAGAATAAAATAATAAAATAAAACATACAAAATAAAAATAAATTATACAAAATATATGTAAATATACCTATAAATACACCATTAAAATAAACTCATAATAAAATACATCAAAAATTAAATAAAAGTCATAAATAAATACTAAATTATTTAATAAACATTTTTTATTTTATAAGAAAAAGTTAATAAAATCATTTATCATGATTAATTAATAGGTAAACTTGGCGCTGACATGGACCAATCACAGCTCTTCAAATGTTGACCGCCTGGTCAATTATCCCTCCAGGTGGCTGAAATGACTCCACCTGTCTTGTCAGCCCATCTTCTCCCTTAATTCCTACTCGCCACAGGCATCGTCTGACAATGCATCCTTCAGATGGATTGCTCCCTGATCGATGTACATACACGCGAGCATCTTAAACACCATGTACACAGCCCTGATTCCTTATTATTAGTCGGTCAATAAGGGTGCGCAACTTGTGTATAAATAAAAAGCCTCTACCTCCTCTTCAAATTTTGTCAGCCTTTCTTCGTCTTCAGCCCTCTCCTCCGGCCTAGAGAGCTTCTCCGTGACAGGGAAAAGCCCCTGGAGGGTCTGAGCGGGCAGGAGAGGTGGAGGTTGCACCCCACGGCCGCCGCTCGCCGGAGGTCCTGCTCCTTGGCCAAAATCCAGGTTCGAGCTGCACCTTTTAATTATTTTTAGGTAGATTTTAATGTTAGCATTTTAATCATGTCATTAGATTGATCAATATCTCTTAGATGTAGTCTAAAATCGAGTATTCGTACTTCGCCAGAGCTCTGCTCCGACGAACATTTCACTGAGATCCACCATCTTCCAACCTCGCCAAACCACTCCCACTCATTCCTCTTCGCTTCTACTTCATTCCAGCCAACTCCACTCACCCAGATCCCCCACGGATCTGGAGTTAGATGCTCCACCTCCACCACCTTCGCCGGAGCATCTCCGTCGCGCCCATCCTCCATCCATTTCACCTAAATAAGGCCGTCGGACCCTCGTCTTGCTTGCGCGATTTTCTTTTATAGGTCTGGAGGGCTAAAGGACCCTAAGGGGTCGCGTTTTGAAGGAAGGTGAGGTACCTGGGGACTCAACGCTTCTCTGACCTCGCTGGAGAGCTCCGACGAGCCTTGGGCTCCTTCGAGTCCTCCAGTCGATACCAAGTGTTCCCAGGTAGCTCCTTGGACCATCAGCAGCTCGGGGGATGACCGGACGTGAGTGCATCATCGGATCGAAGGTCGGGGACGGGGAAGTTCTTCCATGTTATTTGTCCCTTCGTCTCTGCCGTCCGATCAAGGTCCAAGCCCAGTTGGAAGCAGTGTCGTTGGATGATGCTATGCCTCGACCGTCAGATCATCTCGGCTGATCTAATCTGCGTCGTTCATCGGCGAAGCGTCATCGTCACACCAGCAACTGACGTGTGGATAAGTGAACGAATCATCATCGTCCGCCCGCGCCTCGTTGGGGGTAATTTGCAAATCCACGCCCCGTTTTTTGTATTTACTTATTAATACAGTAAATAAGATATCAAGTATAAATAAAATAGGGAATTTTGTTTAAGGACCCCTGGACTTCTTTTAATTACAAAATGATCCTTCCCCGCCTCACGTGCAGTCCCACGTGAGGCGCGTAAATTTTACATGTAACCCCTGGCGTTTTTGTATATTGATACATGGTTCTTAAATATTAAATAAATGTCTGAATTTGTTGGTATATTTACAACTAAGCCCATGTTATTTACTTTAATTGCAAAAATGCCCATGTCAGGTTGTTGTATTTTATGTGCTTCATGTATTTCTTAAAAATACCTAGCTTGCTCCTAAAAATCCACAAAAATTAGGATAAATGCCTTGTGCCTTGTAGATCTATGCTGTATATGTTTTTGCCATTTTGTGCATTTTATCCATTTATTAAATTGAAATAGGAGCCATTTTTGCCCTGTTTAAATTATAAAATACCGAAAAAATAGAAAATGTTTTTGAAAAATTACAAAAATATTATATATAGTATATTTATGTATCTTTTGAGTCCTGAAATCAAAAACCCATAAAAAGAGTAAAAGAAAAACAAAAACAATTTAAAAAACTCCAAAATTCAAAAAAAATATATATATATATAAATTCAACAAAAATCCCAAGAATATGTTTTCCTATTTAATAATTATCTAGATATTATTATTTATGTATTAAAATTAGTTTGGGTAATTTTGGGATTTATTTACTAATTTTAAAACCCAAATTGGTTTTAGATATTTAATTAATCCCGTTTTAGGGATATTTTTGGAATTAAAAACATATAAAAATTAGTAAAATTCCAGAAAAATAACATAAAAATTAGAAAAATATGAAAAGCCTAAAAACATTATATTTCTTATATTTTGAGTACACACACACACACACACACACACACATATATATACATACCTATACATTGTATATATATATATATCTCCTCTTATATGAGTACATATATATACATATACATATATCTATTTTATATAATTAAAAATATAAAAATAAAATATAAAAAAGAGATATATATATAATATAAAACAAATAAAAATATATATATAATTCAAAAACCCACAAAAACAATAACATGGACAAGAAGAGAATTGGATAATTATGTGCATATTTTTGTCCCCAACCGTTTGCTCATAGTGTTCGACCTCTACTCATGTTTACACCTATACACATTTGAATGTAGAGTTATAATAAATTTTAACTCCACATTTTTGAGATTTAATTGCTTGATTTATTATTGTGGGTTAATTGCTGATTGATCAAGGTCTTTTGTCGGTCGCCTCAGTGACTGCGTTCCCGCCCTGAGTGGAACGCAAGACCGATGAAATTATTCGATTATCAGCAACCACATACATTATGTGTCCAACTGCAAGTACAATATCTTGATCATGGATCCAATCCATGATGTTTTACTAGTTATTATTGAGTATACTACTGAGTGGTTTTAATGAAGGATTATCTGAAATAAGAAATTTACATAAATATATATATATATATATATTACTTTGATTTAGGAATTTTATATCAAAGTTGTCATGCCTTGTCAACATCAAAAGTTCATTTCCTTAATCACTTTCAATGCACGAGATATACTTACCATTATATCTCAAGAAAGATCTGAGATCTTCTTTTTTATCTTTGTCACATCCCAATAATATAAGAACCTGTAACTTGGATAAAAAGAAGCGGGAAGTCATTCCGCCTTGCAATTCCAACTTGCATTTCCACATTCGATCTTTAACACCCGGACCCACCACCCCTAAGGTGATGTCGACCCGTTATTAATTGAACCAACCGTCAACATGAATACAACTCGCTATGCGCAATCCTATATCGCCCCAATAATATGGGGACTCGATATTTGAGTCGCTACGCATATGTCCTTACTCTTTCGAGAAGCAAAGAGTCTGATCCAAATGACTTGTATGCAGGAGTTGTCACTTTGGACAGGCATCTCGCTGGCGACGGAACTTTTTGCCTTGACAGGAGACCATGGATGTCACTTATGTGATCCTCCATATCATGTTCAAATTTTAAGTAATTATTATGAATCATATGTACATAATTAATTCTACTAAGGGAAATAACAACTCTATTTATAATAGAATGTTTTAGTTTTAAATGGATTCCAATTAATCTAATCATATTAAATTAATGATCCAAGTAGTATCCAACAAACATTTTTTAATTGTTACTTGAAATATACGTATTATTTTGAATTTTAATAATTAGAAAAATACATCATGATCTCTCAAGTATTCGTTCCCTACCCGTTGTCATGGCCAATACCGACGGGAGTGGGACAGACCGCACACGGTGCAACCTGCTATCCCAACGCTCCCCGACTAGACACCATATCCGCCTCGGGAAAAGATAATGCCAAGTCAATCACTTTATACTTGAGATGATAATCGATTTTTCAACCGAAGATATACCATATACTAATCAAAATAATTTTGATTAACATTGTAAGGAGATTTGCTAAATAAATCCTGAATCCTTTCAAGCAACATGTTTGTTGGAAAGTGTATGATGTAACCAATTTTTTATCTAGATCACATCTAATCAATTATTAGTTAAGACAATGTCATTTAATGTAATAATTATCATCTTTATATATTTCAGAAATATTTATCAATAATTATCTCAAAAAATTAACTGCTAATTTCTATAAAACTAAATGACAATCATAAGGTTCTCGATTAAGTATGCAATTTCCAGCAGTGACCTTCATTAAAATAGCATATCTCATTCATTTTAAATCCAAATTAAGCAAAGTAAGTTTCCAAAGTTTGCTAATTTGATTATAAACAGAACCCAAGTGATAATCATGCATTTCTAGGCGTGTCAAAACAGTAATTAACCCTTTAATTACGTCATGATCCGCTACCCCCAAAACAATGGATATATGGTTATTAAAATGATCATATCTTGAGTTATCTGATCCCAAATCATGCAAACTCAAATCCTACGGTTTCCTTAATAAATGGAGAACATTATCCAATTGAAAATTTTGTGTTTAAATGTTTTAAAAAGTGCCTAAATTTTTCACAAAACAGAGCTGCGAAAATTGAAATGCGATAAAACTTTCATGAACCCTAACGAGACCAAGTCTTCCTAGGTTCACGGATCGTATCCAAAACCTTAAACATGTATGTGATACCACTTGAAGGATATAGGAAGATAAGCATGATGATTGCATCGAATGCGATAGGGAGCGACTAGTTGCAATAGTTGCTCGATGCAGCGGAATTTAAAAAATTTCAATGTGATGAAACTGCATGATCGATGAACATTTCTCGGATTGTTTCATCAAAACCATAATAGGTATTAAGATTAACTCTTGAAGTGTGGTTGCGATTGAGTCTCTAAACGAAGAGACCTCCTGTCTCAAGTCCGATCCAAGGGAAGAGAAGCTTGCGAGCACGTTGATGAGATGTATCCTTCTCGCAAACCATGTTGATGATCCAAGCGGTGAATCTCCTAATCTCATCACACGAGATCCGATGTATTCTTCACGAACGAGGTGCACCAAAGGAGACGGAGATCCACGAGCAAATACTCCAGCAGCATAACGACGATGTTGCGGTGATGGTGACTCTTTCAAGGACTCCATGGTGGACGACCACAAGAGAGAGAGAGAGGGAGAGAGCATATGTCATTTTCGTAAACTTGTCACTCGAAGAGCAAGGGTTACCTCTTCTTATATGGGATTTTGGGAGTCCACGAATCCCAATTTATGGACAACACACAATCAACGGATGAGATTGATGTGTGTTTCTTTCAACGGCTAAGATGTTGTAGTAAAAACACAACATCAAATGATTTAATTTAAATTAATTTACACTGCTAAATCAACAAAATTAATTTGAATTCAAATCACTTTTGACTAGAGAGAGATAATGGGGAGACTAAATTAATCCCTGGAGAATGGGGGGCGGCTATCCTTCTCCACATGGAGAGTTAGCCGTCCACTTCTCTTGAGTGGATTTGACCAATCTCCTCTAATTATCATGAGATCTCATTATCTCATGATATCTCTTTAATATCTTGTCGAAAATATTTTCACAAAAAATAATTCCAAATTATCTTGTGGAAAATATCAACCATGCCAGTGAAATTATATGAATCTCATTCACAACCCTAAACAAAATGTAATTATATTTTCAATTAATCATTTAATGTGAATCCAATTCACATCAATAGTTAATTAACAAATATAAATCACAATATGCTCTCTTTAATATATTATAAATCACATTTATAATATAATTTAATAATATGGATAATACTATCTACTTTATTCATATCCATGAGATTTAAATCACATTTAATCATCTTAGATCTCTATTCTCATGTGCCCAAATAATATGAATCATATTCACATTATTCACATCTTTGATAATTAAATCACATTTAACTACCTTAGATAACTCTCCTAATAATATGAATCAAATTCATATTATTCATGATAATTAAATCACATTTAATTACCCATTTTCTCAATGCTCGGATACATATATCAACAATGAAATTATCCATGAACTCTTTCCAGGATAATACTCTTTCTCCACGAATACTTGGAGATAAGGACAGGCCGATTGTATTGTTCCACTTATAATGACTTGGATATTGAGATCGCATCTCAAATCCAGATCTTGCGGACCTCCCATAGATGCTTAATTAAATCAAGACCGCAAATACAATCTTTTCATTACATATGAATCACATTCAGATCGATGTTCAACATTTGGACTAAGATCATATTACTTCTCTATGAAAGGAGTCATTAAAATCCAGACCTGTTCATCACTCCCTCATAATGGAAGCGTCACGGTTATACAATCGTTTATGATCACATCACCCTTAGGCATTCCTAATACCTGTACATCCTGCATACTGGAAGACCCAGAACAAATCCGAAGTTTTAGATCTCTTTTAGATCGTGTCCTTCATAATTTTATCATTAAGGTTCTCTTTCGATAATTAGGAGTCGGTATCGATCATATACTTTCCTAAAGCTTATATCATACCTGGATGTTGATCATATACTTTCCAAAAGAATATATCAAACCTTACAAATTCAGTCAAGCTTCCAAAGCGAGACAACCACGCATGGAATTTGATTTTTCCCAATATCTCATGAGTGAGCTCATGTTTTCTGATTCATCATCAACATGTATGATCCCTTCGAGAGATCGTATTACTCATATGCCCTTTCATGCACACCAGCGCGTCGGTGTATAGACCTTGGTTAGGTCATCAACTTATTGGTCTGCCAAATGTACATACTCAAATATATAGTAACATATGTGTCTCCGGTCAGAGGATGCATGCCTATATCGTGACAACATACGACATAGGTCTTGGTTATCTCGATCTTGTTAAGTTAACTCTTTGACCTAACTAATCTGACACCTCTGAATATCTATTCCCATGCTTAGGGTCTGCATCAAGAGGTTGATCAGATTCCAGCCAAATGAGAAAGGATTGATATCTCCTACTCAGGCTGGAGATCGTCTCTTAACAATCATTTGACGGTGCTTGATGAGTCCTCAATCTAACTCTTTAGATATTCATCCAAGCTCCAGCCTCTATGATTCAATAATAGAATCAACAGCTGTATGATCATTAAGATGGCCATGGTACATAACCCTAATTGTACTAAGGGACCTATTATGTAAATTAGTTATTCTTCATTTCAGATCAAGGAATGATATTTGCAATAACAGTTATTGCTTAATGGCTCGTCGTGGGCTCGCTTGTCCAACAGAGGATGGCCCAATGCACACTCAAGACGATGAATACATCGTGATGGAGTTCAACTCAAGGTTAATATTGTTAAGATTAGGGCCATATTAGGATTTGGGAACCTAATGTGATAGGACTTCTAATCCTAATAATAGTTGAGTTGTATTCTTTTTATAGTCCTAATGTGAATAATACTTTGGGGTTGTAATTGAGCTATATATAGAGAGGGGTGGAGTAATTGTCTTTACACCATGACAAGAGAGAATACCACAAGAGAAAAGAGGAGAGAAGAGAAAAGTGAGAGATTCGAGGAAACTGAGAGAGTTGTACTCATGCTATATTATAGCGATCTTTCAACTCTGGTGGTTGCGAGAGGTGATAAAATATCGTCATATGATATAGTCTCTTCCTCTTCACGTGCTTCTGTGGTGGTGATAGATTACACATCCATTCCAAAACCTTTTCATATGGTAATGCAACCTCTTGTGGTGACCACCATGATTATGCTTCATCAAAGAAAACAAAAGTTCTCCCTTTTCATCCTGTAGCCGCATCCTCCCCTCCCCTTTCTCCTCCTCCAACAACCCATCCCTTGCGATCATTCGAAGCAATGACATCCTCCTGCGACTGTGATGGTAAGATGCCCCTTGTTAGAGATGGAGGAAATGAGGCATGACACGATGTGGGGAAGACCTGGGGGTGGAGAGGGAGGAGAGGGGTAGAGGGGAGGTGCAGGTGGAGGAGCTCTAGTCGGAGGGGTAGGTGCACGGACAACGAGAGGAGCTAGGTATGGAGGGGAGGTATGGGGGCGGACGGGGAGGTGCATGGGCGGCAGGAGGAGCTGGGTACGAAGGGGAGGTATGGGGGCAGGGGGGATGTGCGGGGGAGGAGCTCGCATCGGAGGGGGAGGTGCGAGGGTGACGGGAGGAGAGTGGTGATGAATCTTCATTTCATCACCTTTATTCTACATTTTGGCCTTGATGATCCTAGCTAATGCATGTAAATAGCATCATTTTATACATATTAACATTCATCACTTGTTCCATTGATTATATAAATCATTATTTTTAATGTCAAGATAATAAAATAAAGAAAATAAAAGAAAAAGAATAAAATACCAAATTGATTTAAGACCCTACCCCGAGACCAAGTCAAGAATTGAGTTGGTCGACAATGAATAAAGTAGAGGGAGATAAGGGCCAATAAATCCAATAAAAATCCATGTTATTCATTCATTATTTATTCATTTTGGGATCCAGTTTATCTCCTACTTTTTATATCTCAAATAAAGAAACTTTGAACGTGAAAGTTGTAGATAATAATGTAAATAAAAATACAAAATTAGATTTGTACAAAAATAATACACAATATACTTTTTATACACAAAATAAAAATCCAAAATCCAAACTTCACATACTCATGTCTTCCAAATAAAAATCAAAATGCATCAAAATCAATCTAATTGTATACTCTTAATAGGTTATTTAATAAAGGTGGTTCCATATTTTTTAGTTAAGGTGTGAAAGTTAGGTTTTGGACCCTCATTGTACAGATACCCGAATAAAATATCCATTTTTATTTATTCTGTATTTTTATTTTTATTTTAAAATTTTTATTGTGTATATTTAAGTATCAAAACCAAAATAAAACTAGAAATAAAATACAAAATAAATAAGTCCACATAAATATGTAGGTAAAATACATATGCTAATACCTGTAAATAAATACAAGTGAAACTCATTCTTTCATCATTTATTCCTTTATATACTATTGTAATATTATTCATAAAATATAATTATAAAATAAAACCAAACAAAATTCTTTAAAATAAATAATAAAGCCAACTACATAGACAAAATACCTATGCTAATACCTATAAATAAATATAAGTGAAACTCATTCTTTCATCATTTATTCCTTATATACTATTGGAAATACTTTTTATAATCTATTAAAAATATACAGATAAAATGAAACCAAAGAAAATACTTAAAATAAATAATAAAGCTAACTACTTAGATAACATACATGTATTTATACCTATATAATATATATCCCTATTTATTTAAGTGTATATATTATATCAAAAAATGTAATAAAAATATATTTGTATACATAAAAATTAGTTAAAATAGATAAAATTAGGGAATACAATAATAAATATATAAAATAAAAATAAAAGTGGCTAAAACATATATGAATATACCTATAAATATACTCATAAAAATTAACTTGTAACAAATAACAACAAAAATAAATAAAAATCATAATAAAACATTATATAAAATAATAAACATTTTTTATTTTATAATAAAAAAATGAAATCATTTATCGTACTTAATTAATTAATTTCGATTAATTTGGACTATTTTGTCCTGTAGTGGCCGATGTGGCCCAATGATATCGATTGTTTGTTGACTGTCAGCCAACCCTCCTCTAGATCGTCTGATTCGTCAGAACTATTCGAATACCCCGATTTCATGCCCTTTCCCACTCGTTCCATCCATCACCTCGATCCCTTCATGAGATATGCTCCCTCGAGCAATTTTAATTCTGATGATCGCGGAGGGCTGACGACAACCACAGGGGGCGGCGCAGCAAGTCAGGGCTGCACGCAGCCCTCGAGAGAGGTGGGTGGCGCAACCTAGGGCACGGGGCAGTGAGGCAACGGTGCTGGATGCACCGGCTGACCCTAGTGGGCAACGACGATCCGACCCTAGTGGGCGGCATCGAGCCTAGCGTGGGTTGCAAGAGGGGCTGGGCAGCCCTGGCGGCGACGATGGTGCCCACCGGGGGGGAGGGGGCGAGAGGTGTAGGGTTAGGGTTTTGGGTGGGATAAAGAAACACTGATCTAGGACCGTTGCTCCGATACCATGATGGGAGAAAAAGAAAACTTGCATTAGAATAGACCGGCTCTCTTATATAGGAGAATAGCCCTTGGGTTAGTTACATGATAAGTACTCAGGAAAAATGCAATTACATAAAGTAGACTGAGAACTATATATTTATCTTAACAGAAGGAACTAGTGCCATTAAAAATGGCGTTTTGGGGTTACAGTGCTTTAAGGCACTATGTGACTGTTTTAGCATCTGAGGATTGAAGAGTTAAAAAACTACTAGTATTAAATAAATATGGCAATGCATAGAAGCCAAGCAAGGCAGGTGAAAGACATCCTTTTCGAACATCAGGGGCATGGGCAAGACTTTGGATGGATAGACATCAGGCCTTTTAAGTGAAGAGGGTACACAACTATTCCTTTGCATTCTTAAACCTCTTGTGCCAAAGTTGCCATCTTTGACATTAGCTTTTGGATGGCCACCAAAGGCTTGAAAACATACTGCCTGCTTAATTACTAGGTAAACACTGAGGAAAAGTGTCTACTTTGGATATTGTGAATAGTGGAGGAGTCTTACAACTCATTCCACATGGCATGCTATGGACCATTGAAGTTTTGTATCTTTATTTAGTTGCCATATGTTTATCAGTTTACATTCTAAGCATTGTCGAGCCCTTTCGTGCAATGCATGGGTCTCCTTTCACTGTTGGATCTCCATCGATCGGTCTCCAGGCTGTTGCTTCGCCGCCCTTCGTATCCACATTGCCGGACAAGGCTCCCATTGGATACTCCACATTCCTCAACTGCAAACCCAAACCATTCAAAACCCAAGAACTCCCTCCATTTTCGAGTTATCCAGCAATAGGAAGGTTAACCCATCAGCTCGTCGTGTCGTCGCGACTCGAGCGAAGACTACGACTTCTGTCGGGTGCCATCTGAGGTGGTGACGGTACGTCATGGCAAGTTCTTCGAGCTCGCCCAACTCCAGCCAAGTCAAGCTATCAAACAAAGATGAGAGCTCCTTCCACAGCTAAATACTCATCCAATGCTAGATTGTTATCTTCCTCCCCTTCTTTTCTTTGTTTTTATTGTGATATGTCTACTACTATCCACATCCCTTTTCCTCAATTGTTTTCTTCTTAGTTCTGTTGTGTTGAACCACCTTGAGCTCACTTTTATCTCTTAGCCTCTCAGGTTCTCTCTCTCACCTTTGGCCACCCGCAGTGGCCGCGGGTGGTCGAAGCTTCAAGCTTTGTTCCTTCATCTCATGCTGGAGCTGTGTATCCCCCTTTCTTATTCGCTCAACATTCAGCCAAGCTTCACTCGAGCTGTAACTCCGCTTGCAGGTACTCGATCCCTTGGTCAGAACCTTAAGTATTGGAAGCTCCCACTCGTAACTGGTACTTCATCGCATGCATCAATTATCCACTTGGGCACCATCGGAGCATGCCCGGAGGTCCCTCATCGATCCACCTCCGTATCTAAATCTTCATTGGAAGGAAAAATAGCAGCCTCGACCTCGATCTTTAGAGTAGTGATCCACCTATGCTATACTTCTTCGATCCGTTGTAGCTCCAAACTAAAACGAAGCCTTATGTGTCCAGCCACACTCTGCCAAGACACAGTACAAGCAAGACAACTTTGGAGGAATGCGGTAACACCATCTGCAAGTTACCTCCAGGAGCCGCACCTTCAAACCGCAACTCCACTTCCTTCATTCTTTGCGTCATCGAGTAGCAACACCCTTTGCGCAAGCATACTTCATTGGAGATCCATCCAGGTAGATCTCAGCGTCGGACCTATCATCGTTAACAACAACTCCTATTCTCTGATTTGATCCACCATATCAGCATAAAATAGTCATCAAAGGAACCTTTGCCACCATATCAGCAAAAAATAGTCGTCACAGGAACCTCCACCATGTCCAGCACTCGGGGAGGTGGGCATCGCGTAGATGGATGCAAGAGGATGTCATGGAGGGGAGGAGGTGCAGGTCGATAGTACCTGAAGGAGGTGCAGGTTGATAACGGCCTGAAGGAGGTGCATGTCAGAGGGATGACATATTTTGTAAATTTGTTAAACAAAGAGGGTAATATGCACCTCTTTTTAACGGAATATGTTTACATTGGGCAAATGGATGGGGGTTAACCATAGGGTATGTGGGGTAACGGTTAGCAAGTTTATGGGATCGATGGAGAAATTATGTTGTTTCAAAGGTCGTGGAGGTAATTGGCAATGATTATAAGGTCTGTCGGGTAAAAATCCCTTAATTAAAACTGAACATACATTTACTAACATAGCCAGAGACTATAGGGCATAAATGCAATTTTACAAATCCTCACATGTCTCAATACGCAAGGTAGAAGGACTAAAGTACAATTATATAGAAGATCAGGGTCCACGTTGCAAAATCTTACTAAGGTGCAAGGGTATGGCTGAAATATACCCTTGGGGACTATGTGTAGGGCACGTGAGTAGCGATTGGGCGGTCTAGTGGGTGCCATGTAGGCGCCACTAGGGTCGTCACTGACATTTTGTGTGCCCTCATAAAAATAATATAATTCTCTAGAATTTCTCAACTTTTTATAGTAAAAAGGTTCCTAAAATTTTACAAAGATCGACGAATGTTTATGACTGATTAGACGAGCATAAAAAAAAAGTCATGAACTAGAATCATATAATTTCTCAAATTTACTTTTTAGAGACGTGATTGCCATATCTACAAAAACTAAAATGTAATCAACTCTAAATAACTCATCGATGGATTGAATTTCTTCATCCTCATCATCTCATCAAATATTTTTCCTAATACTACGACATTTTCAGGATGACTTGGTTATATACCCATTTCAAGTGTACTTTTTTTAGCAATTTCTAAACAAGTAGAAAAACCTTCTTCTTTTTACTTAGTAAAAAATGATAAAACACCTCCTACTTGAGGCAATGCAAATAGATTCATATTGTAATTTTTTGCTCATGAATTCATAGTTAATAAAATGTCATATCAAATTATCATACCTTGAAGAAACTCAAAATTAAGTGTATTAGATGAACTCTCAGCTTTCTCTCTATGATTTTTGCATCATCGTAATATTCATATAACTTTAACAAGGTGTCTCTAATAAGGCAATGCCACAATACATAACCACATGTTTGATTAATCTGATGGTGGCCAAGAATTACCGATGAGCAGGCTGAGTCATTAGGAATCTTGCTCGGCCTGATCTGACCCATTTATCATTGTGGGATTTGGGCCAGGACGCACCCTGTTAAATTTTTCAGGTCGGCCCAAACCTGACCTGGCTTAATAAGGATGGGCTCAAGTTCAGGTTGAATAGGCCCATTTAGTTTACTAAATATTTAACTTCTGAGATATGTGCTTGTTTAAAATATAGATCTAACATGCGATGTTTTCTTCAGAACTTCTAAAATATATTATGGCATTAGGTTGAGATAATGAGTGAAATAAAGTATAATAAAAAATATAACTACATCGTAACATGGGTTAATATGTGTCATATTACAAGTTTATGAGACATTTAGAAGTTAACGAATGATTTATTTCATTGCATAATGTAAAGTGACTGATGGATGGTAAACGAAGATGATTCCTTCAATTTTGAAAGTATCCTAAATCTATTTTGTTTTTTTAAATTAGCTATCAAAATTTTTTGAAGGCAATTTGCATTGAATAGGAAATGGATGAAACTTAAACATCCATCTCAATTTGTATCCTCTTAGACTATTACCATCGACACACGATGAAAATGAAAGCAAAAATCAATTATAATTATGCAGATCATTCCATTCTAATATTCTATAACTAAAAACATGTAATAGAGAAGCATATGTTAAATTAATCTAAGATCGGGGCTCGGATTGATCTAGAGATAGTGACTTGATAGTAGTCGTCATTGGCACTTTGCCCTTCTTTTCGCTTTGATCTTATCGTCACAGTTTCACATGTCATCACTTCAATATCTCCCACTCACAAATTGCAAGCGAAGAAAAATGGAGCATGGGGGAAGTAAACATTACTAACCGGAGGTGGAGGTCACAGTTGTCTGTGAAGTTGTCACCAATGCCATATCTTAAGATATTACTATGTCATGGAATTCCAAAGGACATTTAGGAATACGAAGGGATAAAGGGGCACATGAAGATGTAATAATGTGTTAATATGTTTACATTATACTCATTAGATCGGTATTTTAAATAAACAAATAATGAGAATGGTGTCATGTAAAGATAGTCCCCCAACCCTCAAGGCCGACCCTTTGCGCCACTTAAGATGAACGAAAGAGAGAGGGCGTCGTTTCTCCTTTGAATGAATGACCAGATTAGATCTGGTTTGTGCCTCTGATCAGATGGTTCCGAGCCTAGGACAAAGAACACGGAAGAGCACTTTTGTGTTTTCTGTTCAATTCTTGATTTATCTCATCTTTGGTCATCTTCGGCTACATTGGTCGATTCCCCGTCTTCCTAGAAAACACCCACACCTGCATGTCTTCAGTTGAGTCCATGCCTCGTTGAAGGAGGCCAGGGAAGGTTGTCTTCTTCGGGCTCCTGGGACTGAGTTCTTGAGCTCAGTTCAACTCCCAAGTTCTTCGGATGAAGCCCAGACCTGCAAAAAGTCACAAGGGCTTGAGGGGGGACATCCATGAGCTTAAATGAAGTTGTTTTGCACAAGAAATGAGATGGGGCATTGAGCTACTGCGAGCGATGGAGTCTGAGATATAATTTGTCGATTTCTTGCAGAGTCGGGTTGAATGGATTGAGGTTTTGATTAATAAGTAATGGGGAGGATGCTGGGGTGTTTAGATGAGTCGAAAACAAGGTGGATCATGGTGGAACAGTAGGCGGAGACTAGTGCTCTAGTGAACTATAATTTAGCTAAATTATGCTAAAAGAAATAAAATTATTCTAAACTAATGACTAAATTATGATAAAAATAAAAATTTCAACCTAATTAACCTAAAAACGAGCATTTTGTACTTGAGCAAGGACAAGGGAGCAGACAATCATCGGAGCAGCTTCGGTGATGGATGGATTGTGTTCTCCTTCTCCGCACCTCATGTTCTTGGATCTCGCCTCATGTCATAGGGAATATCTTAGATGAGGGATTGGAGGGGTTACTAGGGATTGAAACAGATCAAAAAGCTAGAAGAAGATGGGGGCATTATTTATTGACATGGTGGTCGACCATCTCGTGAGGCTATTGCATGCGAAGAATAAGAAGTTGGTGGGAGATATGGAAATGGCATGATGGATGGATGTGTTGCAATTAGAGAGGTGATGAGCTAGAGATCTGAGGAGTTGAGGGGGAAGAGTGGGAAAATGGAGAAGAAGGTGGATTGGAATTATCTGACAAAGTCAAAAGGTAGGTCATGCAATCGACCTAGATTCAACATTTGAAGTGTCCTGATTGATCCATGTGGACTAAGTCAGCATAAAAGAAATTAAAAATGAGTATTAATTCACTAATAAATATTAAATGATTTTATTAATTAAAACTTAAACATGAAAAATATTTATTATTTTATAAACTATTTTATGTGATTTTTATTTATTTTTACAATTCAATTTATTATGTGTTAATTTTACATGTGTAAATATGAATGCAAAAACTATGAATGTGAATGCAAAGTCAGAAATAAATACCTTGCTCCAACACTCTACAAACAACATGATCTGCGCATTAATTTAAACTAATCTATATTCAGTGCATTCGTTGAAATCACCCTAAGCAGGAATTGTTATTATCGAGAAGCACCAGTTATTTTGACTAAGTCCAAGTGCAAGAGTCAATAGAAACTTGGAATATAAATAGGTTTTGGACCTAAGTACCAAGCAAGCAAACCTAATGCCATGGGCTCAATCCGTGAAAATGTAAAATGAAAAATCGAAAATCACAAATCACAAGAAACAAAAGAAACAAGTGGAAAAAATAGGGAGGAATAAAATGTGGAAGGTGATGAAAACACAAGAAATCCGATCGGATCCCCCAGAAGAATAATCACCTGATGAAATGGACCCATAAAGTTGAAGTGTCATTATCTAGTATTATTACAATAATAGTTTATAACTCCCTCTCACAAAAAATAAAAATCTAAACTAATTATATGCTACTTTGCTTCTGCTCCTATCAATCTTAAGCCATCTTTGAAGCTCTCTCCTATCAGCTCGTGAAGAAGCAGCCAATCTCCACATCACTTGGGTGCTTCATCTCTCCCAAGAAAGACGTCCTCACTCTGTGGGCCCTCACAACAAAGTCAACAAAATACAATGATTAGAATGGATAAACAATCATTTATCAAAAATAGATATGAATAGGAAATAAAATAAACTATGCACAAACTATGTGTTGCTCCCCGACAACAGCGCTATTTGTTGAACAGGGAATCAAGTATACTACTGTGAACTAGCTAGTCTAGTAATCGATATGTTAATCAATCCCTAATTTAGCAACAATCAACCCACAAATGATAGATAAATCAAATAAAAGTAAATGTGAGTCAAAATTTATTATAACTCTACTATAGATGTATATAGGTGTAGGTACGATGGAATATCAAACACAAGGAGGAAACAATGTCTAGGTTGATTATTAGTTAATTATTTCTAATAAATAATTATTTTGTATTTTTCCTGTTTCTTCTTATTTTGTATGGGTTTATGGTTGTATTTAGTTTTTTATGGATTTTTTTCTTATTTGATATATTTTTTAGGTTTTTAATTCTTATATTTTCTTTTTAGTTTTACTAATTTTTAAATTTCTTTTTAATTATAAAAAAGATATATAATTCTATATAGTAATGATATTATAGATAATAAAAGAAATATATAAGATATATGACACATACATGGTAGTATATTTTTTAATATATCAAAATATAGTTAAAATGCATAAAATAAAATGATTTTGAAATTCTCTATTTTTAGTAGTTTTATAGATTTTTTATACTTTTTATGTATTTGTAAAGCCTTAAATATGTCAAAATAGTACACTGAGTTTGTTTTAGGTTTAATAAATATAAATAAGTCTAAAATTTACCTAAACTATTTTCAATATATAATATATATAGTAAAGAAAAATCACAAATAGAAAGATATTTTTTATTCTTCTTTATTTTTTATAATTTTTATAATGTTTTTAGGATTTTGTGTTTTTAGGTTTTATACTTTGTATTTTTTTTAATGATTTTTGGATATGTGGTAGTATATATAATAACATAGATAATATTTTTTTGGGAATTTTTAAAGAGGTTTTCTAATGTTTAAATAGGATGAAAATGTGAGTTTTCTATTTTTGATAAATAGGAAAATTAAATAAAATGTTAAATAAAAATCAAGCAAGGTTAAGCATCACATCATGAACTTAAATTAATTTTTGTACAATTTTTAAGCAATAAAAATATTTATAAAGATAAATATTCACAATATAAAATGTCACGGTTTAGTGGGACCAAACACAATTTAGAGAAAGATTTAATTCATTTCATAACATCTCCCAAAAGTACACGAGGTATAGTGAAATTTTTACCATACCTTACATGGCTCAACACGTGAGGCAAGAGGAGGTGCAATTTTTACACAAAATTTTACACTAAGTAAAATATTTACAGTACTAAAATGATATATATAAAGTTGAAAGGGGTTCTATGTAAATTACCAAAAAAGTACCACATGAGAGGCATGTGGCTTGCGAATGGACGCCTGGATAAGATCCACTTATACACGTGGCGTGTCATGATCGTACTGTACCGCTTCGTGGATTAGCCACTAGGATTACATCTTTGGAGGAATCTGGCGGTTGAATGGTTGCTCGATCTAAAAGGTAGATGGCAATCTAAAGCATTGTGCTTGATTGAACGAAGGAGAAGGGATGAGCAAGAATGGGTAAGAACTTCTCCCTGTTCGAGCTTCGATTTGTTGCAGCTCATTAGCCTAGCATTCTATCGAGCTTTAGATGGGTCATGCCACTTCGTGGGGTTCTTGTGCATCTACTGAAGGTGCTATGTCAATCCAAGCCCCATCGATGGAGGCTTGGAGGTCGGAGAAATAGGTCGGCGCCAACGAGATTCGTGTTGGTTCGAATCAACCCAAGAGTGGTCCTTTGGTGCTCACACCTGCAAGAGAGAGGTTGGGAGAACATGGACAAGGGTTCTACCCCTCTTATTTGGTGGAAATGGGCATCAATGGAGAAGGGCGGAGTTATGCTGATGAGTGGTGGAGGAGGAGCACCGATCTCCTTGATCTTAGCGAGATCTATGGTGGATAGGCGGTGCAGATTGTGGAGAAGTGAAAGAGGAAGGTGTGGAGGTGTTCGGGTGGGCGGGATAGTAGCTGAACAAGCATGATACTGTGACAGAATACTAGTGCTTTGATGAACTTTAGTCTAACAATCTAAACTAAAACAACAAGAAAATAAATCGAATAAAATGTAGAAAAAAAGATTGAATGAAAACTACTTGGAAAGCAAGTGGAAACAACTCAACCAAGCCTGGAAGGTCGGGAGCAGAGGACCGCCTGGAGATGAACTCCAGCGATGGTGGATCACGTTGTTGGAGCCGTCTCCTCGCCTAAAACCTAGTAGAGAGCTTGTTGTCACCACGTTCTACACATCTGGGGGATCTAGGGGTTACACTCACAGAGGTGGATCAAACTTCAAAAAGATGATTTGGGACCTTATTTATAGATAGAGCATAGATCTTTAGAAAATGATGATCATGGAGCACACGATGCTCATCAGACTTTCCAGATGTTAAGACGTGATGGAGGATCATATGCTAAAGAGTGTTGACGAAGAAATCAGGTTGAGTTGAGCCATGTGCGAGGCGTAAAAATTTGGTGAAGGTCAGAGGGTTTGTGAAGTAACAGGTCTGACAGGGAGTAGTTGGAAGAAGGATAGTTGACAGGGGGATCAACGAACGTTGAGCCCCCATTTGTCCACCTAAGCCGCCACATGAAAAAATAGCTGTAAAAATGGAAATAATTCAAAAGGAATATGAAAATGATTTTATTTATAAAAAGTCGAAACATGAAAATGTTTTCTAATAAACTAATTTATAGCTATTTTTATTTATTTTTACAATATTACTTATTAGGTGTTATTATTTACTAGTATAGATATATGTATTTACCTATATTGTGAATATTTTATTTTTATTTTGTATTTTTAGTTTTTATTGTCATATGTACATATTATATATATTTTTATTATACTTAAATAATATTTACTTATTTTTATTTTATTTTTTATTGGACGTTTAGCCGGCTAAGAGAGGGTGAGAACGACCCAAGAAGTGTTGGAATGAGACTATATAAAGAGATCTTAGTTTTTTTGATATAAGCTCGAGATTGACTCAAGATTGATCTGACCGGAGGCATAGAATCCATGTAGCCGACCCTACTTAATTGTGGGAAAAGGCTTTGTTGTTGTTGTTTATTTTATTTAGATACATAA
Organism: Ottelia alismoides; assembly: GCA_037367405.1. Taxonomy (NCBI): domain Eukaryota; kingdom Viridiplantae; phylum Streptophyta; class Magnoliopsida; order Alismatales; family Hydrocharitaceae; genus Ottelia; species Ottelia alismoides. The sequence goes on from JAZKJV010011447.1 coordinate 650,466, forward strand.
ATAAATATATGCATATATATGTATATTATAGGTATAGTATGCCTATATATTTTAGTGTGTTATTTTTTAAAATGTGTTACTAATATTTTCTTTAGTATTAATATTCTTAATATATTTAAAATAATATATATATATAATTATGTAAAAATATAAGGAGAGTGAAAATATTAAGAATAAAATATATGAATAAAACATACATATACCTATTACAATGGGACCCTATAAAAGATGGCTTTTGCATCTTGACTCTATTTTTTTAATGGCCACCTTCATTAAATAGATAATTTAATTTTAAATACAATGGAAGTGAGTTGGTGAATTTTAATTTTGTATGGAGAAGATATTGGTCTGTGAAGTTCGGTTTGTGGCTTTTTCATATGTGTGTCCCAGTTGTACAGTATGTCATTTTTATTGACAATTATTTTTGCAATTTTCAATGTACTTTTATGTGCATGTTCTATGTTGATCATTTTATTATTGAGGTGTATACAATGAAGAATAAAATAGAGAAAAAGGGGTATTTTGAAGTAAAGAATTAGGGTTTTATGTACAATATAGACCCTTATTTCTTCCTACTTTATTCCTTATCGACCGAGTCAATATTGACTCTGTCTCGGGGTTTAGGGTCATTCAATATGTTTGATACTTCTTTTATTTTTCCTTTTCTTTTATTCTTTTATTTTGGATTTAAATACATATAATTAGGCACTATTTACAGACTAAATATGGATGAATAATGAATGCTAATTTATATAATTTATTTGTATTTACATGTGTTTTGCTAGGTATTTGAATACAAAATGGAAGAAGAAAGGTAGATGAATTGATATTCATCATGACCCGACGCGTTTGAATAATATCAGGGAAGGCCCGACGATTCTTACATATTGCATTTATGCCCATCCCAGGGACTTGTTGGTTATGTTTTGTAGGTATTTCTTATGTTTTTATTCATATTTTTGCCCCTATACACTTTATGATATATCTTGAACATATGGACTTCATTTTCAATGATTTCAAGTTCATACCAATCCTTATTCAATGCTATATATAATGGCATGAATCATTTGTGGATTTAACAATTTTAATGGACAAATTCATTTGAGTGTCATTATATCACATTTTCTTGCTTTTGAATGTCATCTGCTTAAACATATATTTATTTTGATGCATTAATTGCTAATGAAATTGAATATAACTATATTGACCATCATTTTAATCATTTAGTGACATATTAATGTATATAATATTGTTTTCATTGCATACTATTCTATTGCATGTTGTCATTTGATTATCTTGCATGAAAGTCAATCAAAAAAGCATTATGTTCATGCATCATGTATTGCAATATATTGGTTAAGCATTCTTGACTAAGATTGAATAATCATCACTTAATTTAGATGGTAGGATCTGATTAATCAATAAGATATCTCATGTTCCTGAGTTCGACCCCAGACTTGTCCCAAGTTAAATATATTTTATTAAACCAAGCCCCTCCTTGTAGAGATATTTACGGCTTGATCTCTGATAGATCATTGAGTAGCCATATTACAATGAGACCACTTTAAGAATACCACTCAGTGGTTCATCGGATGTGCATTTCAAAGATGAGCAAGACATGACATGGAAGGATTTCGTGAAGCACTTCATAGATCACTTCATTCTTATGCATACAAGAATCAATAATAGGCATGAATTCATTGACTTACAATAGAATGAACCGAGCATTGAGGCATACACTATTCAATTTTATCATCTCGAAATACGGAAAGGGAATTTACGAGTCAGAATTGGAGTGTGTGAAGAAATATGTAATGGGATTGAAGATTGGCTTACGATCTAAAGTCTTAAGGAGTCATGCCTGAGACACTTATCGATGTAGTGGATGCATCGGTAGCTATTGACGAGAACATCAGTTCACCCAAAACCAACTGAAAAGACATGGCAATGAGAGTGGAAGCCTTGGTGCTTCCCAAACTAACAAGAAGATAAAGACTGGATACCATGGGAAGGATGAGGCTAGGGACAAGCCTATTGAGAGATCCGGTGTTCTTATTTGTCCTCATTGAACAAGAAGCCATCATGATGAATGCTACAAGATAACAGAAGCTTGCTTGAAATGTGAGCAGGAGGGAGAGTTCATCCGTGATTGCCCAAAGATGAAGCGGACAAATGATAGATTGAAGAATGCATATCCGAAAAAGATCATGGGACGAGTATACTCTATCACATCTGAATAGTCAAAGGATCCCAATCAAGACGTAGAAGGTATGCTTCCCATCACAAGGTTCATGGCTAGAGTACTTTCTCCGGGAGCTTCTCATTAATTTATATCTAGTATATTTGCCAAATTTGCTTAAGTTACAACCCAAATAGATGTTATTTGTGTTGTTTGTCTCTTCACCTACATGTGAAATCAACTCTGCTGGGTCTTTCTTGCAAGAGGTACCCATAGAGATTGAGAATAGATAACTGGTTGCAAATCTAGTCCTCCAAAAATGACAATTATGATGTCATTTTAGAAATGAATTGGCTCTACGAGAGATTTGCACAAGTTCTTTTTAGGGAAAAATAAGTCTTGTTATGTAGGTCAGGTGAATCTTGGGTCAAAATTAAGGACTTTAAGAAACCCATCAAGCAGATGTTTGTCTCCTTATTGAAGTCACACCAAATATTATCAAAGTTTTGCAAGGCTTTTCTTTCTAGTGTGGTGAAGACAGAGGTCAACATGTTTCCATTGAGTATGTGCCCTAGTTTGAGAGTATGTTGATGTCGTCATTATGTGTTTAATGTGTGATCAAATGTGCAAGTGAAATCCACTATTGTCGGCAGTGGGTAATAAGGGACCAATTTAATCACAAGAATAATTTCAAGTGTATGCATGCACCTTTAAGGCACCATTATTAAGAACATCTGAAATTAAGATAAGTTTGTGGGTATAATCGTACCATCATACTTTTTATCAATTGTATCATGCCTTTAACTAAATTATTATATATTTTGAAGCATGCTAACTGGTTTTGGCTTAGGAGCATTTTTTCTTCATTCATGTGGCTTACCCTGTCGTAGATTCCACAGTTGAGGTTGTCTGAGTGGTATGCAGAAGAATAGATAGTTCTACTCAGTAGGACTAGTTTCCTTTATTTTTTGTGCTATTGTTAGATATACCCAAGAATTTTTTTATGAGGTGTTCTTTTATCGGTTATTTGTCTATGTCTATGGAGGATTTTTGAGAAGTGCGACCTTTGTCTTTGAACAAGACAAAGCAACTATGTAATGGATATTTTCTATTGAAGCATCTTGAGTGATTCCTTTTGCTTGCCTTATTGTGATCATCTTTTTGAATTGTGGAATTGATATGCCTATGTAACCATCGAATCCAACGTGGCATGTTGTATTGTTGTGCTTCTGCTAGTCACATGGATCCGGGTCATTACACATAGGTTTTGGGACCATATTTCATATTGTAAAATATGATTTAAAACTTCTAAATTTCATATAATGCAATTTACTCTTTTTGTTCATATTTTTGTATATATTTTATGATACTATATTTTATTGCAAAAATAAATAAATCACTAAACCATAAAAATAAGAAATATATAAAATAATATCATATAATTTCAATATTTATATATATGGACTACTTTGTATATTTTTTATACTGTGCATATAATAAAAATAAAATTCATCAAAAATGCATATAGGTGCCTAAATACATACATCTTTATAATAAAATATAATATGCATATACTATATACATAAATGAAATAAAAATACCAAAATACAAGCATATTATACTTGTATTTAAATAAAAAAATCTGAAATTTTATAAATGGTTGAATCAGGTCTTTGGTCCTTATAAAAAGACGAAGTGCTCCCAATTTTTAACATTTTTCATTATATGTTTTAAAATTCGACCTTTCTTTAATGTAATTTAGAAGGCTTTTGGGCTAAGGAATTATTTGGTGGCCTCATGGCACCACCACATTCATCTTTACCACTCGCTACCCTCTTTCCCTTGATCTCCAAGGGACTGATCATCCCGCTTTCAAATGCCACGATGTTCACCCCATTCAACCGAATCTGTAGCTTCCACCCGCGATCAAAAGACAATGATCACCATCTTCAAGACCTCATAATTGCTTCATTTCTTGACTATAACATTCATGAGACCCCATCTAAAATGCCTTATAGTGCCAATGGAGAGATTTTTCCCGGCAGGACATGGCAGGAAAATTTTTCCCAGTCAGTGCATCAATCGACAAACGGTTCGCCGATCAACGCACTACCTTACAGGTTCAACACCCCCTCCCGAGGTGCGCACCTCTGCCTGAAGAGACGCTCCCTCCCGAGGCGAGCTCGCGTGCCTGAGATTCCTGGAAGCTGTCAGTCGACAAATCGTTCGCCGATCGGTGAACGGTTCGACGATTCAAGCCCGGTTCCGTGCCTATATAATGTGGCCTTCTCCCCTTCATTTTCCACACACTTAGCCATCTTCCAAACTCCTCCCTCTTTGCTCTAGCATTCCAAGGTTCTTCTTCCCACTTGAGGTATCCTTAATATTTACATAATTTTTTTAATTGTGCAATTTAAATAATATTAGTATCGTTTGTTCAGAGAAAAAAATATCTAGTCCATCTATGTCACATTTGAAAAGATAAACCCATACTTTCATTTATGCTCTTCTTAATGTTAGCAATATGAATTATACCCCTCCTTTTTTATAATATCAATGTGCACTAGATTTTTTACAAAATTCATAGTTCTTCTCTTTTATAATATGAATGTGCACCGAACTTATTTCTTATCGCACCTCATTTATATATTTCTTAATCATTTTCCACATTTAAGATATATCCCCATTTTCGTTATGCATATCGGTTACATCATATGGTACGAATGTGATGACATTCATTCGTAAATGTAAAGTTTAATGAAAACCTTGCAAAAGTTGTTAGGAAATCGATATTTAATTGATTGGAACATCGATGAATGATTAATCGATAATTAGATGACCAACTGATTTTAGTTGGACTTAGTTGGTTTGTATGTTTTTATACTAGTTTACACAAACTTTTTTATTTATTTACATAGATTTTGATACTTATGATACTATCACAATGAAGTATAAGAAATAATTGAATTTTAATCGAATATTATCATCTTACATTTAGTTCACTTTTAGAAAAAATAGGAAAATTAGTAATTAATAATTAATAATTAATAATAAGTAATTATTAATTATTAATTACTTAAACCATGTAAGTAATAAAATCCGTTAATTAAGCTATTACGGATTAGTAATTATTAAATTAAATTATCTAATAAGTACTAGTTTGTAATTAAATAATTAAATTAGAAAATATAAGTAATTACATCTGTTAATTTATTTAGGATTGATAATTATTGAATTAAGTTATGTATTTAGTATTTCAACTTAATTAAACATTTTAATTGAACCATGTAAGTAATTAAATCCGTTAATTAATACATTAAGTATTGCATATCATTAAATTGAATTATGAAATATTTATTAGTTTTTAATTAAATAATATACTTAAATCTTGTAAGTAATTAAATCTGTTAGGTAATCTTTTAGGGATTAATATTACTGAATGAAATTATGAAAGTATTAATTCTTAATCAATTAATTTATTAGAAGATGTAAATAATTACATATGTTACTTAATTTATTAATGATATTTAGAATTATTGAATTAAATTATGTAATTAGTATTATTTTTTAATTAAACATTTTAATTGAACCTTTTAAGTATATAAATCCGTTAATTAGTACATTAAGTATTGAATATTATTAAAATTACTAAATTAGATATTAAGTCAATAATTATTTAAGTAAATTATGTAAGTAATTAAATCCATTAATTAAGCTATTAGTTGAATTATGTAATTAGTATTAGTTTGTAATAAAACAATTTAATCAGAAGATGTAAGTAATTACAACCGTTACTTAATTTATTAAGAATTGATGATTGTTGAATTAAATTATGTATTTAGTATTTTAGCTTAATTAAACATTTTAATTGAACCATGTAAGTAATTAAATCCGTTAATTAATGCATTAGTATTGGATATCATTGAATTGATTTATGAAATAATTATTAGTTTTTAACTAGATAATTTACTTAAACCTTGTAAGCAATTAAATCCGTTAATTAATCTTTTAAGGATTAATAATTACTTAATTTAATTATGAAATTAGTATTAGTTTGTAATCAAAGAATTTAATCAGAAAATGCAAGTAATTGCATCCACTACTTAATTTATTAAGGATATTTATAATTACTCAATTGAATTATGTAATTAGTATTAGATTTTAATTGAACATTTTAAGTAACTAAATCCTTCAATTAGTACATTAAGTATTGAATATTATTAAATTATAGAATTAATCATTAAGTATTCAATATTTGAATTAAACATTAAGTATTTAATTTAAGAATGTAAGTAATTAATTTCATTAATTAAGATATTACAGATTAATAATTATTGAATTAAATTATGTAATTAGTATTAGTTTATAATTAAATAATTTAGTTAGAAGATGTAAGTACTTACATCCGTTACTTAATTTATTAAGGATTAATAATTACTGAATTAAATTATGTAGTTAGTATTTTCATTTAATTAAATATTTTATTTGAACCATGTAAGTAATTAAATCCATTAATTAATACATTAAGTATTGGATATTATTAAATTTAATTATGAAATAATTATTTGTTTTTTATCTAGATAATTTACTTAAACCTCGTAAGTAATTAAATCCGTTATTTAATATTTTACGGATTAATAATTAGTGAATTAAAATAATTTAATTTATCCTTATGGTTTCATAGATAATGGACAACATGGCTCCATTGTTTGTGTCTTGGAATGGAAGAATTGCCATTGAAAACGAGAATGTAAGCTACGAGGGGGGGCATCAAGATGATAGGTTTTCCCATATCGGACACTTTCGAGTAACTAGTGGGAACGATTCGTAACGTCACTGGATATAGGGACGAGGAGTACAATGTCCGTGTTACGTGTAGATGGACAATGAATGTGAACACCTTTTATCCCGTATTGATCATTAATACTACGACAACGAAGTTAATGTTAAACATTGCTTGATCTCTTGAAATGATGAAACTGATGGTGGATGCGGATGCTATCGGAACTCCTGAGATTCACGTAAGCAATGTCGCTGAGTCTTCTCAAAGGGGATAAAAGGATGATGTCGAAAGTATCCCAGATTTAAATTTACAATATGATGACGAAGAGGATGATTCTGCTGTCATTCTCGAGGTGGATGCCGAGATTGATGATGAAGACACTTCCGATGAGGAGGACGACGATAACAATGACATGAATGTTGACTATGATGATATCCACGATCAGGGATCACTCATCGATTCCATCAGCAGCGAACCGATTTTTAACCTCCCATTGATTATGGCATGACCTTGGAACCCCTGCAGGAGCTTCATGATATTTTTACAGATGACGTCTGGATAGCAAACACTTTTGCAAAGGAAGCACAAATGACACCATTGATTGAGCCTAAATGTACCCTTTTAAAGGTGTCTAATTAACGATTTCATTGCAATCAGATAAATCCAGATCGATAAAAAACTAACCTCACAAATCGATGAATTGTCGAATGAATTAATGCACGGTTTTATGTTTGTTTAACCTAGGCAAGCCCCAAGATCGACTCAAGGAGGTAAAGGAACAACTAGAGATCAAGCTAGAGGGATTAGATTACAGTTCTCCAAGTGATTTTTTTGGTATTTTTAATGCAATAAAAATGTAGATGCACCGACGCGGATGAACTAGGTTACTAAGAAAATCATTAACTTAGCCAAAATTGAATGTGAAATTAGATACAATTGACGAAATTATATTTTTCATGTAAACCTAATCCAATGAGGAATGCAAATGTATTTTTTGGGGATTTTTGGATTTAAGATGCACAAATGAAAAATGCAGACTTTTTTGGAGTTTTTATGCAATTTTTCGTGCAAATGATACAAAAATAATTATGAAAACTTTACTGGAAGTTAAACATGATGAAATAAAGATACACTAATGTTTTTAGAATTTTCTGACACTATATGATTTTTTATGAATTTTTTAGTGAAAATAGAGCGATTGTGAATATTTAATTCCTAGTTAATCATCAAAATCAAATTCTTTAGAGAGCTATTTATCTCAAATAGATATTTAATAAGGAGGAGAGTTGAAATTTCTAAAAAATCTCACTCTTGAATTAATTAAAAATCAATTATAGAAATCACTCTATAATTTATTTCATGCAAATGACAACTCCAATTTTGATGAAACTTGGAAAGTAATTAAAGCACAAAGAGAGGCATCATCTATGTTTCAAAATTTTTGAAGAAATATGGCTGTGCGAATTTCAGAGCTTAAATGGACAAAATATCTTTGATTTTCAATCTCTGATTTTTAATAAATAATCTGATGATCACAAAAATGCAAATAAATAGCCACAAGATAAAGATTTAATTGTTCTACAACATGCTATTTTTCATTAAAATAAATGATGCTATTTTAAGGTCTAAATTACCATGCAAAGTCAGGGGTATCAATGCAATACTGAAATTGAAAGAAACAAACTAAAAATATGCATAGGGGCACTTTTAGAAATACATAAACATGCAGGGGCGAACGTGCAATTTTCACTAAAAAGTAAAAAATAGACATTCCTCTTTTCTTCTCCCGCAAGCAGCGCACAGATGGGGAGAGGTGGCTAGGGCTCGCGTGGAGAGGCGCAAGGAAGGTGGTGGAGTCGCGGTGGAGTCGGGGTGGCTCGCAGCGACAACGACGGAGGAGCACGGTTGGGATGCACGGACGCGGAGGTGTCGGTGCGGGGGGAGCCGACGTCGCACAAGGGGTACGGAGTCCTGGCGAGTGCCGCGAGGCGGCGCTGGACGAGCGGCACGAGGCGAGCTCCCGCGGAGCTGGAGGTGGCGCGTCGAGGGGCGGCGAGCAGGAGTCGTGGGCGGCGACGGAAACTTGCAGGTTGGAGCATTGGAGCACGTGCGCGGCTGGGCTCTGGTGGGACGGTTTCTGGCACGAGGGCGCACGGGGCCGTGCGACTGGGCTGCCGCGGGCTGAGGAGGGGGGCAGCTGTGCGCGCGGGTCCTACAGCTGAGCGGAGGTGTAGGGCCGGCGACCAGCGATGAACGGTCGTGAAGGCCTGGAGGCACAGGGGCGGCAACCTGCTGCTGCCCTTTTTTCTAAATTATTTTTTTGTATTTTTTGTGTGTAATTTTTTTAAACAGGAAATAAGATGTGGAAATGGTGGTGATTGTGAATGTAAACAAGGGTGATGATGTAAAACAATACGATGATAATGATGAATGATGGTAGTGAATGAAAATATTTTGGTGGTGATAAAAATGATGTTATGTTGTAATGGTGATCAACACGAAAATGAAGAAATGATGTTAAATAAACAAATGAAATGAAAAGATAGGATAGAAAATACTTACCTGTGTGGTTCGCTGGATTGTGGAGCCACGGTGTGCGGCTTCCATCGTCGCCTCGAGGAGATGGTGGTTGCTTTGAAGTTTGAGCAGCTTGTGTGGAAGCTGCAACAAGGAATTGTGAGGCTCCTTTGATCTCACCACGACCGAAGATGGCCGAGCTCGTCGTCGCTCAGATCGTCTCGTCCGTGCTGTCACCAGGAACGATACGAAGGCTAGAGCTCTCTCTCTCTCAAGATCGATGGATGATGAACAATGGAGGAGGGGATGAGAATACAAAGAGGAGGGGGAAGTTAGAAAAGAGGTGGAGAAGATGGAATAATGAGGAGTTGATGGCTTGGAGTGGAAGGCAAGTAAGGGGAGAAGAGGTAAAAAGGTGGATAAAATAAATAATTAATAAAATAATATAGTAGGCTACTAAAAATAATTAAAACAGTAATAGTAAAATAATAATAATAAATCCGAACGTAATAAAATAAATCCAAAAATAATAAAAAATGGGGTGGGAAACGTGGCGGCTCCAGGAGCTGCTAGATGTCGCTCCTAAAAAATTCAAAAATAAATGTAAAGAAAAATAAAAAAGAAATAACAAAAGGGATTAAATCAAAAAGTGGTCAACATGAAAGATGCTCGTCTCGACGAGATCTACAACTTTTGTGAAGGGCCGAAAATCAAATGAAATTATTTGTACAAAATGTACTTTTGGATGGTACCATATCGGTATAAAATACATAGGGTAGGGCGACGAGGCTAACTCCATAAATGCATTGGCTGACTCCACTTTTGCTCCCATTCCTGACGATATCCGTACTTGCTTACCAGGGACATACCACATTTTTATCTTTTGCAATTTTTTTGTCATTTTTAAATAAGAGAAAAATTAAAATAAAGTTAGAGAAAATATGAAAAGAATATTTAAAACTTAATCTAATTTTTTCGGATTTTTAATAATTAAGAAAATAAAGGATAATATACAGGGGCAAAAAGATCAATATGTACAATATACAAAAGGGGCCCAAAACCCAAGTTTTGCATACGAGCTCCGATTTTAATGAAATTGTTCTTGTTTTGAAGGTCTTTAAATGTATATTACTTTAAAAAGACCTAAATCGGACACTGTATGAGGAAGATATGCGCATTTTAAGGCTTCTAGTTTCAAATTTGGATTGGGGTTTATTGGTCAACTTTACAATTAGTATTTTTTTGATACTTTTCTTTAATTAATGTTAGTAATATACACACTATAGAGTTGATTTTATTGGATTTGGAGTTAGTATAAAATATATACGAATAGGTGAAATATGGTGAATATATAGGTGAATATTTAAAAATGAATGGGCTTCTTATTTAATGCAAATATGAATGCTAAAATACAGATATTATTTACACGTGTATGAATGCTAATTATGTAATATATGTGGAAATATGCAGCTAATAACTCGGGAACAAAGCTCTATTTTTAATTTTTAGAGTGATGAATCACAGATTCATCAACCATCTTTCCGGATAGGAGTGGACTCGAGTATTAGAATAATAGTTTTTTAAATTTCAAAAATAATTTAATTGATGCAATAAGTATCTGAAGTATGGCCAAGTACGTGAAATAGAAAGTAATAGCGTCGAAAAAGGATATTTATGCTGTAGGATGTACTTTACCTAACTGCAATTGGAGGTTACATGCTAGATGCACTAAGAGGAGTGAAATTTGGAAGGTGCGTACATATCGGGAGGAGCATACTTGTCGTAATCCAGTGCTGCTAACTAATAGCTGATAGTGCAATACAAGATTTATTAGTCGATTTATTTTAAAGACTCTTAGATCCAACCTTACATTGACCCCAAATGTGATTAGAAGCCTTGTTTCAGATACCTATCACATCACAATATCCTACAAGAAAGTCTAGCTTGCAAAAAAATATGCATTGACAACAATATTTGGCGATATGGAGTTGTCTTATATTGATATTCGAAGATTTATGTGGACGATGAAACAAATCAATCCTGGGTCCTAGTATGAGTTTCAAACAGAGCCTTATATTGATCCTGAGTCTCATCAAGAAGTACCTGGGAAAATTGATTTCTTTCGATTATTTTGGGCATTCGGTCCGTCGCTGACAGGCTTCGAGTACTGTCGACCAGTTTTGAGCATAGATGCAACTCACTTGCGTGAAAAAATTAAAGGTCACATGCTCGTAGCTACATCTGTTGATGGGAACGAGCACATATTCCCATTTGCCTTTGTAGTAGTCAAAAAAGAAATGTTAGATGTCTGGGAGTTTTTCTACATAAATTGTCATATTTAATTCAGCGAGAGGGTATATGTTTTTTGAGCGATCATTTCAGCGGTTTGAAGACTTTACTGTCCAAGTATTTTCTAACGGATCGTGGCCACTATCATCGATTCTGTCTAAGACACATGCAAGCAAACATGCATAGAGCGAGTCATGACCAATGGGCGCAAGGACAATTTTACAGCACAGGGGTGGTAACAAACATGCACGCCCACAATCGGATCATGAGATAAATCCGAAGTAATGATCCTGAGGCGTACGAGTGGATTATCCGTCAAGAGGACGGTGATCAGAATTATAGGCATTGTCATACACCAAGGACGTCGTTACGGGAACACTACGACAAACCTTTCAGAATACTTCTTAAAGGGCATGTGTGGCCTTCCGATCCTGACAATGATTCTAACAATCTTTTATCGTCTAAATACCTACTTCGTTGCTCATCACATGTAGGGTGCAACTACTACCTCAGAGCTAATGCCGAGATACAACAAGATTATCGATCATAATGTTGATTTAGCTCGCACATACGATGTCAAGTACTTTTTGCAGACAGTATTCGAGGTGAAATGTCACGAAGGAAACTACCGAGTAACACTCAATGGGACCGAGTGCGAATGCACATGTGGATTATGCAATGCTTTCACCTCACATGCTCACATGTCATTGCGGATTGTGGTCATGTTAACGTTGGCATCAAGCATGTTAGGAACTGTTCGCATTATTTCACTCCCACTGTATTTCACCAAACTTATGCATCTGAATTCTCATCTATACCTGATCGTCGGTACTGGACGACAAATGTACCTCAGGTCATCTTGATGTCGTCGAACATAGAAATAGGCCCTGGTCGACCACGATCGCGGAGAATCCACAACAACATGGATGAAATAGGTTTTGTGAACGTGAGGTGTGGTATAACTGGAGTGCTTATTACGAGCAGTGGCTCGGTGCCAACCCGATCACTGGAGGAGGAGAGAATTTTTCAAGTGGTCGCTTGAAGCTTATTTGGATTCTCGACACTATTCTCTCGAATGCAAATCTTCATGAGCAAGATCTGAACAGGTTGCAGAGAATCGTGCGGGCTTTTATTTTATACCATATTGGAGAGTCTTTTTTTCCGTACTTCACTGGTGATAAGGTACCGCTACGGTACCTCCGTTTGCTGGATAATTTCCAAGAATGTGGCCAGATGGCTTGAGGGCAGCAGTACTTGACCAATTATATCAACAACTTTACGATTTGTCATTGGAGAGATCCAAGAGATGTTGTAGTTTTCTGACATTGCTGCAGACTTGGTCTTAGGAGCACATACACATTGGAGTGCCCCGACCGTATAGAATGGATCCAGTGGTTCTGAACTAAGGACCATATGCTTCTAGGTATGAGACGTAGAGTGACCATTCACATATTTTATGTCTTGATAAAATATTAACATGTGGATAAACAGATGGACATCAAGACGCATGTCGTTCACTCGAAACGTTCAAACAACGAACCTGACTTTTTACCGCAATGAGTTGGATACACAGGATGAACATCATGTAAAGTCCGTACCTTTCCTAAATATACCATATTGTTAGTATAAAATTACTAACTTTAGACTTTTTAACAAATGCGTTGGTCTCCATATAATATGGAGATCATAAATCGCCTTCCCGTCATCTGTCGAGAGGGACAAGAAGTGTGGAGGTCCCATACGGTACTAATTTGCTTTAACATAGCAGTCATGCACGTGCCAGATCGTGTAATGAGATAATTTGATCTACGACCTCACATCCCAGATCAAATACCTTTGATAGTTTTTTCGAATCATCACCCTCGTCAACGGGACAACGATCCTATTGATTGGGTCAATCGAGTCCGAGAATAGATCGTTCGGTGCAATCAATGTCGTCAAATTGTGGTGATGGAGAGACATTCGACTGAATCTGACGAGCAACGACATACATGCAGTGATATTGAAACATTACATGGTGATGGATACATACTTCAATACCGACAGCACGCTTTACATATGAGCCTTACGCTCCCAGGTTCAGATCAAGGGTAAGTGTGTAAATTTTTCCTCTTTAATTCTGGGAAAACAACATGTCAAGTATGAAGTACTTTCAGGTGCAGAGTGTATACGCATCTCCTGGGATCCTTGAGGACTACGAACGGAGCTTGGAGTTGCGGAATGTAAGTGGCTTACTTGACTTTGCCATACAAAACTTTGGATTGACTGATCAAATGAGTAAGTACTGAACTACTCTTACTCCATTGAGCCTTCCGTTGTCTCGTTCCACGTCCCTGACCACAACGACAACCTGAACCTGCTGCTCAAAGTTATGCTTTTCACGTACATCGACCGTATGTTGTCGATAGAAATGATAATGAAGCGGGACCATCCCATGTCCAATTTATGCAACCTTCACAAGTTGGTGATTTTTGGGGTCTAAAACCGAGCATTCTTCCCCAGACACAGACACTCACACAATTCTTAACCAACGATTTTAATCCACATCAATCGACTAGATTTTCCTATTATGCAGATTCTAGTTGTGTGCCTCCATTCCATAATCTCCAAGGCACACCTCTACCACAGCAGCATACACCACAGTTAGAGCAGCCACCATCAGAGCATCGTTAATGACCTGCACAGCTTGATAGAGCCTCATCAATCAGGGGCACACCACCCCAGCCACTGGAGAATCAACTGAAGAGAGTGGGGGTGGTATCGGTGTTTGTAGTCGGGATCGTAGGACTAATGTATCATAAATCTTATGACGAGCACATAGAAATTTTAATTGTAATTATTTCTATCTACAATCTCTTTTTATTTAGTATAATAATGACAGTATGATCGGTTACGTTTATTTTGGTGTAATGTCAAGCGTGCTTCCACTAAAAACAAATGGTATAAAAATAATAAGATTCAAATACTTGGAACATATCTTACCATGGGTCATTTTATGCTTCATACATTCACAAATGTAAATTATTGGCGTGTCGCAAATCCGTAATTATTATGTCATGTTGTTACATTTTAATTTCATATTGGGTGCAATTCTTTACTAACTTAGGATAATTCTATTTTATTATATTTCTAATGATAATGTGTCATTGTAGGTTATGGCGAAAACTAGATTCACAAAACATAAGCCGGTACATCTTCCGGCTAATAGATTTCTAGAGGTTCTTTCATCGTCCAGAATAACTTCATCACATCAGGCTCCACTTGCTTCATCACATCCACCGTAAAGTGGAGCTTCTGCAATCCTACGAGAGGGTACTCCCCACAACTCAGAGATGGGACCTGATCCTCACAGCCTATCAGATGCTTCTACGGAGTTTCCATTACAGGAGATATCGTTACCTCAACCGATTCAATCGATAGATTCTCCGTTCACCGACTACTCTCCACAGTCAATGCCTCCACCTATGGTTGAGAATTCTCAGAACGAGACCTCCTCGCTCACGGAAGTGTACGACGAGGAGGAGGATCTGTTCGCTGACTTAGCAGATTTGCATTATACAATTGCATTGAAGTACGCACGTCTGAGCGTACATCGAGGACAACGAGTCCGTTCGAGGAGATAATTATAGCATTTACGTATTGTACTTTTTTTAAGTCATATTTATCTAATGTAGTGCTAGATGTGATCTTTCTACTTCGTATTTGTAAAGATAGATTCTTAAATTGTAATGTGAAGTGGAGTTGTTGAACGGTAGATTGTTTTCGTACTCTCATGAAGTTGGCATGTGATGGTGAACTAATGTAGGTGGCCAATATATATATATATATATATATATATATATATATATATATATTCATTTTGCGCCTCTTGATAATATACATAATATATTTATATAAAATGATAGTATGTATTAACATATTAATATCTTTTTAATTAATATTTTAAGAAAAAATGAAAATAGAATAATATACCTCTAATGGATTAGTAAACCTAACATATAAGATAGTTTTTTTTCGAACGCACCAATCCGCAAACCATTTGCCGATCGACGAATGGTTTGCCAACTTCATTAGTATCTAATCATTGCATGCTTAACAGATAAGTAAGAAACACGCTTTTGAGGAATTTGGGGTTGATCGGTGAACCGTTTGCCGAAGTATACCCTAATCAGGAAAATCTATCCTGTCATGCCCTGAGCAGGAAATACGGACAGAGCTATGCCCTATCCGGGAAAAATCTCGCCAATGAAGGGTTAAGACCACCTCTAGGTTCGAGCTATAGAAGCTTGTGATAGAGGCGTCTTTTTTAAGGCTAAAAAGAGAGAGCTAAGAACCTCAGGCGTTGATCAAGGCCTCCAAGACCTCGTCCGAGGTCCATTAAGCTGGAGTAGCTTCACGCCATCATCGAACAATCGAAGCGACCATCATCGGGCCCCTTGGAGCTCATCTATAGATGACTCCAATAATTCATGCACCTCTATTCCTTCACCAATTACCTATGTAATTTCATTCTCTTTCCACTTCCTGTTTTAGTTTCACTTGTCATCCATCCTTCTTCCCTGATATTCGAACACGCCCAATTCTGGGACGTTCCTTTATTTTTGTTTGCTCTGTTCCACCTCTATGTCCATTCACACCCTCATAGACCATTTCCCCCTTCACCCTTGACCCTCTTCACGGGTTGGAGAGAACACTTCTTCCTTTTGCCCATCAGAACACTGGGCACCCAATATCATCAGAAATTTTGAATCTCCAGGTGCACACTACCGTTGTCATTCTGTTTAAATAACTAGAGGAACCATTTGCTCTTGAGTTCACACTTCTGTCTCTATTCATTTTCTTAAAAAATTGGGTTTATAGTTTTTCGGATGAGATCAGCCCATGTTTTAACGGGACTAGGCTTCTTTGACTTGCCATGTCTGTGTAGCTTTTCAGAGGAAATCATGAACTTTCATTTTATCTTTGCATCTCTAGTAGGACGGGGCATATCAGATGAATCACCTAGTACATTTATCAAACACGGTCAGGCACCATAATACAAGAGTAGCACATCGGAAGTAGCTTTAATTCGTTGGAGATCTACCAACCCAGCTACCACCATTGCAGAGGAACCATCGGAGAAGAAGGTTCAACAGAGCAACACTTGGCATGATGGACATCTCCCATTCTCCTGCCTTCCATTCTAAGCCATCAATTAACGGAGCGGTATGAAATTTGTGAATAGGCCCTTCAAAGAAAAACTCAATTATGGACTTGTACTCTCGCCGAGGGTGCAACCAATAAAATCCTGACCTGTTTTGTGTATTTGCTAAGAGATTCTTTGAGGATACGTTTATGAGTATACTTCTTTTATTTCCTTTTCGGTTCAGCCATATCTTTTTGCATTTTAAACCTTTAAAATTCATAATTTTGATTCAAAAAATTATTATAGACTTGTTTGAGATTGTTCTAATTTCTATTAAAATTTGAGAATTTTGCATGCATAGCTTAAAAGAACTTTGTGAATGGTTATCGATTTTTATTTGATTAACAATTCGTACATGTAAATTGAATCTAAAATTTACCAATTTTGAAGGATTATAAATATTTTATCTTAAAAAGTTTATAACTTAGGTGAGTATACATTTTTTAGATTGAAATGAATTAAACACTAAATTCGAAATTTGAATTAAATAGACTTATATTGCAGTATTTGGCCTAGCAAAAATTACCTTGCATTCATTCTAGATTCATGCACACACACCATACCTTTTGTTTGCATTTTTATTACCATTTAATATTTTCTGAAAACTAAAAAACCCCAAAAATTACTTCTATATCAAGAGAATCCTTAAAAATGATTTTTTAGCAATCCCCTGAAAATATTGTTATATATATATATATGTTTGATTGTTTTATTATTTATCCAGTATTTTTAAAAATATTATATATTTCTCCATAAATTGAAAAAATGAAAAAAATTGAAAAGTTAATATAAAAAGAGGTTGTTGAGATTGCACCATGATGCATGTAACTGTATATGCATCAGTACCAAAAATGTCCATTATATGTTATTTTTTAAAAATGAAACCTTAGGGGATTTACTTAGTATTATTAATGTAATATATGTTTCGAATTTCATGTAAAACATGCATTCTTAACATGTCCATCTGGATGGCTCAATTTCAGTAGTTCTGAGACCGTTAAAATTTGGCAGTCTTGATGGAGAGGTTAGAAGTCTCGAATTAAGTTGAATTTTGCATAACATCATGGTGATATATTGTGATCTAAATCCCACATGAATTCATTTCAAAAAATAATATATAATGTGCACTTTTGGCACCTGTACATATACAATTACAATCACCTTGGTGCAAGCTCCCTTTCCCCATATAAAAATTAGGAATTCTCAGAAAACACAAAGGTAGATTATTTTGTAGATAATTAGGTTAATTAACTATCTTAGGGAAAGGCCTCCACCAAAATTCGTTCACTTCAGTATTTTTATGGCATTTTGCACCTATATGTTACTTAATACATTCTATATCCACATAATCTTATTTTCTATATTATTCTATTATTTTAGAATTGACAACATAAAAATATATAAAAGAAAATGACAAAAAAACCATTGTATTTCTATTCATGTGTATCTCACATGCATTGTATCTTATACCTAACCTGGTTTTCAAAACTAACATTATTTTCAACGTAAAAATCAAGAAATGAATTAAAAATAACAAAATCAAAAGCAAAAAATCCATTCCTCACACAATGATTAGCCTTAGGTACTTGTCATGTTTTGAAATACCGCCTTGAGTTTACCTTGAAACCACACCTAGTAAACAAATTAGAAACTACACTTTTATTTGATTTACACATTCTCTGGCATACTATTATTGGCATTCCTTAGCCTGATTAGAATGCGTATCATCAAGTCACCTTGCACCCTAGCATGCAATGCAATGTCTCGATAGTAAAGAGAACTTAATGTCTAAGTATATACACTAATACACTATTTCATGCACTCATACACATCCACTTGAACGTAAAAAAAAGTCAAACCCCATCTATTTTGTTGCATATGTACAACGATTTTGTGCACCACTACACACTTTTGAATTGTGTCATAATTCACATTGTTATTTTCGGCCTTTGATCCGAGTTCACTAATACACTTATAGAAAGTCTACTCAATTACACGTGTGCATATTCATTGGTACACATCATTATATGCTAACTCCTCATTTTGTGTTAATTTTATGTATATTTACTATTTTAGCATGTGATAGAAGCTCGTAATCAAAACCATATAAAAATCAAGCAATTAAGCAAGGTTGCCAATATTTACTATCCTTAGACAAGTCCCAAGGTCACTCTATGGGGACAAAAATGTGGTCAGCTTCAACTCAAATAACAAAGCAAATTAGTTTTCAAAGATTTGATTTTTTAGACTTTTTTTTCTTTTTTTAGACTTTTTCGACATAATATCTGAAAAATGATATTTGATATGCAGAGATGAAATGAAGTGCAATGCGTGTTTTGAAATCAAGGTATAAATACCTATAGGGATATTTTTGCAAATATTCTATGGGCTTAAACACAACAAAAAAATAGGTTAAAAAATTTGGGGGTCCTAAATATAATTAAATATCTTAGGAAAACAAATTGTATTTCATAAATCAATTTTTTAGTGAATAAAAATAATAGACGTAAATTGGGCTAAATGAATAGTATTTAGTTTCCTACTTATATATAGAAAATATCTATATGATATTTTTGGCAAATTGGTATTTTCCTAGATATGAAATCATAGATCCCACGTTAAATATATTTTTTATATTTTTAGGAAGCAATATGCATGCAAGAAAAATGATTTTTTGGATTTTGATGCAATTTTTCTAACAAACAAAATGTAAATTGATGAAATTTGGAAAATGATTGAACTAAACAAAATACACCTAACTATAATTTTGTTATTTTTTTTGGAAATAAAAGATGATGTTTTAAGGATTATTAAGTGAACAAAGAAAAATTTGCTAAATTAAATCTAATAAATAGGTCATCAGTTAAAAAGTAATAAAAAATTCCTCGCATATGTATTTTGATTTGGAATATAAAGAACTTTGAAATCTTGTAAAATATTAAATGTATAATTAATTAGAATTTTGAGACCTAAATTACTTCTATTTTTAAAACTTAGAACATGCAATTGATTTATTTTTTAGTTACACATTAAAAAAATTTTAAATCTACAAAATGTGATTTTTGATGAATTTTTAGAGTAAGGCTATTTGGGTAAAATATGTTGATTTACACCAATAAATATGATAAATCATGCCTAAGTCATAACAAGACCAATTAAATTCCACAATGTGGAGAATTAAATGTAATTTTTATTTCTTTGAAATGATAACTATAATGTTCCAAATGTATCTAAATTCAAGGTCTCAATGCGATAAAAATGTGAAATTAAATTAAACAAAAGGTACATAAGGGCATGCATGTAATTATTAAGAACCAGTTGTCCCCTTGCAATTTCTCGAAGTTTGTGAGACTTGAGCATGAGGATTGGACACGTTTGCAATTGCATGAAGTAAGGAGGTGTCTCCTATAATTTTTCTTCTCCCTCGTGAGGGACACATGGTCAATTGGCTTCTTTACAGATGTTGGAATCAGGAAGGATACTGCTAATCGAACTGAACTGTAACCAATGAACCTATGTTCGAGTTCAATTTGATAAGAAATTTTGAAAGTTTGAGTTCGATTCGATATAAGTTCGTTCTCTTAAGTTTGAGTTCATTTCGAAACGAATGTTCGAGCTCGGTTTGATAGTAATTCGTTAATTGTTAGATTTAAGGTCAAACTTGTTAAAATGAACAAGTTAAAAAGTATAGTTGGATAATAAAGACTGATAGTTCGATAAACATTTATAAAAATAGAAAATGGTTCATGTCGAATTAGAATAAAGCTCCTTATTGATACTTTGTTTCATTTGTACCAAAAAAACCTTACATGTATACAGATATACACATACACATAAAGACTCGTCAAACTCGAACCTTTACCGAACGTATGTTAAGTCATGTTCGGTTCATTAAGATTATCGAATAAATATTTGAAAATGACGTCAAAATTTTTTTTTAAACAACTACCTTATGAATGGTAAAATTCACTAATATGTTCAACGATTAGCCGCCCTACAAGTGAGAGGTTGTAGAATCAGCGGTTGAGATCACCTAATCTCTTATTTGATTGATGGTTTGAGCTACGAACACTGAGGTGTCTGATCGTTCTGGTGTGCGCGGAAAGATAATAGAAGACGCTCCTGCCTTCAAGGGATGTGTGGCCACTTCAATGGATGCGTGGGAATTAGAGCTCGTAGCTCTAGCTGATGTAATGAGTACGATAACAATGTGCGAGGCATATAATGGGAGTTGGTCTTAGGCATCAAGAAGTATATATTTTTCTTGGTCATAGTTTTTCTTATAATGATGGCTTACTTGGAAAAAAGACTCGGTCTATGTGTGTGAGCCATATAACGGGAGCTGTGGAGAGAAAAGAAGCAAATCAAGGGTAGAGAATCTCCAAACAGGTACTGCTCCATATGGTACTATGCATCATCAATGCCTATGCTTATGGCTGTCGGTTATTTACCCTATTATATTCGTTAGGCAGTAATTATACGAATACGACTTGAAATAGATGGAGAGATGCATCCCCTTCCTTTGCTAGCTTCCTTTGCGATACTTCCCCCTCTCCGGTTCATGTCGTGGCCGATCGTCTCTTGTTCTTGAGTTCATCAAACATCTCCGTTTGCATCACCTTCTCCCTGTTGCGATGTCGTCTACCCCATCTGGTTTTGATAGCAGTGACAAGAGTTTTGAAAATCTTGGTTTGAAGATGATGGGGATTTTTGTGGGCGCTTTCCTTGTGATGGTTCTCCTAATGTTACTTGCAAGATGGTGCCATATGAAAATGGACAGTAAGAACCTCTTTACTTTTAATCTCTGCAACCGAATGCTTCCTTCTTGTTATTTCATGATATGGATAACTTTGCTCCTACTACTGCTTCCGGATGGAATTGAATTGCATAGACAAAACAAGTCAGGAAGAAGCAACGAGCGACGCAGCACGCACTCTGCAAGATGTTCCCGGTGAGCCACCGACCCCGAAACCATCGGCGATCAAGTTCTTCAGCTTCGGGGAGCTCGTGGCAGCAACGAACGGATTCTCCAAGGAGAACCTCCTCGGGGAAGGAGGGTTTGGGAGTGTGGGAGTGTGCACCGGGGGATGCTGCCAGACGGGAGGGCGGTGGCAGTGAAGCAGCTGAAGGAGGGGAGCACGCAGGGGGAGAGCGAGTTCAGAGCAGAGGTGGAGATCATAAGCAGAGTCCACCACAGGCATCTCGTCTCCTTGGTTGGCTACTGCATCCACCAGCACAACAGGCTGCTTGTTTACGAGTTCGTGCCCAACAACACTCTCCACTTCCACTTGCATGGTAATAAATCTTCCATTCCATACTCTTTACTGTCGAATCGACTCTCCAAGCCCTTCCAACTTAACCACAAAAGAGAGGGGATCGTGTCTGTTGTAGGAGGAAGTGCAGAGTCTCTTGCATACATGTGTGCCGTTCAATCTCGATCGAGCGACTCGTACGATTTTGCACTTTTTGTGAGTCTGTACCGTGCAAAATCATGTGAATTGCTTGATCAAGATCGAATGGCTCACACGCCAACAACCGGCATAGCACCACAGAAGAGGATCCATCTTCAACTCAAAATACAATTCACAAAATTTGTTTCTCCGTTCAATCCATAGGTACCCGTACCTTCGACAGTATACCATTAATTAAAGTCACCCAAATTATCCCTTATTTTTATTTCTATTATTCTCAAGAGATTTTTACGGAATTCTTATTGTTACATTGCTGTTCGGATTTAACATTATCATGGTTTAAACGTGTATGTTTTCAACCATCTCTCGTCGCGCGTCTGAAGTCTACGTTGAGATATTTTCTCTGATTCAATTTAATTCCACAAGTTATTATCTACTAAGTTCTTTTATTATCAATTCCAATTGCGAGTTTTAGGCTTAAAATCTTTTACACCTTCAATCAATCAGGGTTTAAAAAACATGACCGGTCGGTAGGATCGATTGGATCGAAAACCACCTCCAACCTAGTCGGTTAGGTTGGTTTTGTATAATTAATTTTTTTTAAAAAAAATAAAAAATAGGGTATGACTTGTGGTTGGACCGGGCTTACCCGGATGGTCAGACCGCGTAGGCTCGAATTGGCCCAGTTTTGATGGTTTAGTATATTTCAAAAAATTGAAGGTTTAAGTAATGAAATAATAGGATTTTTATCACTTGTACCCTTCTTACCTTCTACGATATAAGTTATGTCCCTCTCTTTTTTGGAATATACGTTGTACTAATGCTTTACCAGATTAATTTTCTAGATGCAACTATAAATAAATGAATACAATATTATTATAATTTTAAAAAATGTGACTAAATTTTGTAGAGTTTTATTTGAAATAGACACTCATGTTATTCTATTGAAAGATTTGACATTATAACGATTACTTTATTGATATATAAATACATACTTATATATATATATATATATATATATGTATGTATCCGATTTTATCGGTTCCAAACCGGGTTCGACCGGTCTGACCAGTAAATTAAGCTCTGTCTTATTTTTTCTGAGTCGACAGGAATAATGATATCATGCTGACATTTTCACTGGTCCGATCCGATCAGAGCAAATCAAATATTGACTGGTTCAATGTCCGATCTGATTTTTAAAACCTTGCTTTCAATAATTACGTGTTAAATCCTTGACAATTCCGAGTTAGACGTAAAATCGCTAACAGTGACTTCCGTTTACCGGTAGCTCCTCCATTATTTTGGTCCAAGTTAGAGCAAAGTCAACGATTCTTTTATATTTTTTTGATTTTTTAATTATTCAACTTTTACCCCCTCCTTCTCCAATATCAAAATCAAAGGAGGAGGGCTTGACTTCCTCTTCCTCTTCTGGTCCTCGAGGAGACAAGGGATGGGGCGACACCTGCTACAAAGGAAGGGGACTGGGGGGTTGAGGAAGATGGAAGAAGAGGAGGGAGTGACCGTGACTAGGAATTGAAAACGATCGGACACGGATGTGAATATAGGTATAATCAAATCTTTATCTATTTTAAAATACGAATACGGATATGAATATTGGTGGATGTAAAAAATGCATTACCATATCCTTAAACATGAATACGAATGTAAAATGAATACAATCGGATACGAATAATAACAGAAATTTTTAAATGATTAAGTAAAGTATACGTGTTTACGATGATTTACGCATAAAATAGATATACAAGATATAGTAATTTCATAACAATTATATCAACAATGGTGAATACAATCATAAAATATTGTTATACACAATCATAAATAAATCGATTACTATATTTATGCATGAAAATAAAAATACGAATACGAATGTGAATATTAGCAAATATCAAAGTGATATCCATATCCGCATCCATTTTAAAATGAATGTGAATGTCAACATATGTATAAAATGAATACATGATAATGGATCGGATATAAATATATTCACATTTGTTTTCATTACATGATATTGGGAAGAATCAAATTCCGTGCATGGTCGTCTTGCTTTGGAAGCTTGACTGAATTTATAGGTTTGATATATACTTTTGGAAAGTATATGATCAAGACTAAGGTATGATATATGCTTTTGCAAAGCAAATGATCGATACCGACTTCCAATGATCAAATGAGAAATTTAATGATAAAACTATGAAGTAGACAGTATAAAATTAGCCTAATACTTCGGGTTTATTCCGAGTCTTCTAGTATACAAGATGTATAAGTATTAGGAATACATGAGGGTGATGTGATCATAAACGATTGTATAACCATGACGCTTCCATTCCTAGGGAGTGATGAAACGAGTCTGGATTTTAGTGACTCCTCTCAGTAGAGAAGTGTTGTGATCTTGGTCCAAATGTTGGACATTAATCTGAATGTGATTCAGATGCAATAAGAAGATTAAATTTGCGGTCTTAATTTAATCAAGCATCTATGAGAGGTTTGCAATATCTGAATTTGAGATGTGATCTCAATATCCAAGTCACTATATGTAGAACAATACAATTGCCATGTCCTTATCTCCAAGTATCCGCGGAGAAAGCGCATCCTTGAAAGAGTTCAGGATAATTTCATTGTTGATATAGTTATCTGAGCATTGAGAAAATTGATAATTGAATACGATTTAATTATCATTAATAATATGAATTTGATTCATATTATAAAGAAAGTTATCTAAGATAATTAAATGTGATTTAATTATCAAAGATGTAAATGATGTGAATGTGATTCATATTATTTGGGAACATAAGAATAGAGATGCAAGATGACTAAATGTGATTTAATTATCATGGATATGAATAATGTGGATAGCCCTATCCATATTAATCACATATATAATAAATATGATTTATAATATATAAGAGAGAGCTATTTGTAATTTACATCTGTTAATTAAATATTAATGTGAATTGGATTCACATTGGACAATTAATTGAAAATGTAATTCATATTTTATTTTGAATTGTGAATGTGATTCACAAGTTTCCAATGACATGATTTCAATGTTCACAAAATAATTATGTATTATTTATGTGAATAATTTACAATAATAGTTGTTGTGAATCATGGAGCTTTTCATGAGATATGAGATCTCATGAAAAAGGAAGAGGAGTGACTCTTTCCTTTTAAAGAGGATGGGCGGCCACCTTGAATTGGAATTCAAGGTGTGCCTTTCTCCCCTTTATGGAAGGGAGGCATGCCTCCTTCCTAATTTCTCCTAATTTGATTTGATTTAATTAATTTATATGTTGATGATTTATTCAATATATATTAAATTAAATTAATTAATTATTGTTGTGTGGATCTCCGTCTCCTTCGGTGTGCTTCGCTCATGAAGAAGACACTGGATCTCGTGTGACGAGATCAGGAGATTCGCTGCTTGGATCATCAGCATGGATTGCGAGAAGTACGCGTTTTATCAGCGCGTTCACAAGCGTCTCCTCCGTCGGATCAGACTTGAGACAGGAGGTCTCTTCGTCTAGAGACTCGATCGTAACCACACTTTAAGAGGTAACCCTAATATTTGTTTGTGGTTTAGATGAAATGATCCAAGAAGTGTTCGTGGATCATGTGGTTTCATCGCATGAAAATTTTTTAATTTCCGCTGCCTCGAGCAACTAGTGCGACTAGTCACTTCCGATCACATACGATGCGATCCTCACGCTTCCGTGACGTGCTTAAGGATCTCACCATATCCTTTAGGTGATCGTTCACCTCTCGCGACCATCGGAGAAGAAAGATCACTGTAAATTAGAACGAGTACAACTCTCTTTGTTCCATCGCTCTCTCATCTCTTTCTCTCTCTCTCTCTCTCTCTCTCTCTCTCTCTCTCTCTCTCTCTCTTCCCTTTCTATAAGGGTTACATTATTCTTGTAGTGGTATTAAGGCCATACCTCCACCCCCTCTATATAGCCCAGTTACAATCTTATAGTCCTATTTTCAATAAAATTATATATAGAATACAACTCGACTATTACTACGATTAAGAATCCAAACATATTAAGATTGTTAATCCTAATATATAATTATTAAATATTACTTTATTTTTAAAAGCTACCAATTTCATTTAAATGTCAGGACATCGACAAGCGACAATGACATTGCCCAGAAGATTGAAGTTGGCCTTGGGTTCCGCAAAAGGATTGGCTTATCTACACGAAGATTGTATGAATATATATGACGATCAAATTAACTTT
Source organism: Ottelia alismoides (assembly GCA_037367405.1). Classification (NCBI taxonomy): domain Eukaryota; kingdom Viridiplantae; phylum Streptophyta; class Magnoliopsida; order Alismatales; family Hydrocharitaceae; genus Ottelia; species Ottelia alismoides. Next base: position 677,086 of record JAZKJV010011447.1, read on the forward strand.
TATATATTCATTGTTTACTTATCCAACTGTTGCCATTATTGTTTATGTGATTTTAAGGTTTTCCGAAGATCATCCATCGTGATATCAAAGCAGCAAATATTCTACTCGATTCCAACTTCGAAGCTAAGGTAAGTGGTCATTTTCAACTTCGCTCATTTTCATCAAAAGCGTGTCTCTAATTGCACAATACATTTAGCTTTCTCTTTTTGAGAGGAGCAAAAGTTGAGGGATCTCGGTTTTGAGTTACAACACACGTTAACCTTGCATCTCTTTTTCTTGTATTCGTTTGCGTCTATTTGCTATGAGGATCTCGGTTTCCATGGGAGTATATTCCATGTATAGATAAATCACGGAAAGTACAAAGTTGAAAAGCATGTCACAACTCAAAATCAAACATTATAATCAAATCGGTTTCTAATAAATGGTTTACACAAAGGCAACCCTCTGTATAGATTTAGAAATAATCTAAAATAGATAGGAGTATATATGAAAAATATCGTTGGATTGATAAACCTTAACTAATATAATTGAAAATTTATCAAAGTGTGAGATTTCCAAGATTGATCTCTTGTAGTTTTGTTGCAATATCTACGAACAAATCAACTAATCTTCGATTACAAATCAATTAAATTAAAGATATATTGGATTTCAAATCAATTAAATAAAGGCTATCGACCTTTAATAAATGAACTTGAGGATCATTAAATATTCAAATTGGAATAAATCCTTATATGGAGGAGAACTTATCTAATAATTCACCCCATTCAACGATGATATGAGAACTTCTCTGACCTATAATGAATAAGCATTTTCAAATATTCTGTATGATCGAACCTTCTTGTCGAAGTACAAGTTGGTTTATAACTACGACGTCATGCATCCAATGATACCCAACTCATTAATGTAATTTTGATTTTGCATGAAAGGTGTTCTTACCACTGTAGATTTTGCTTTAATTGTCACATGGTTTATCCCACACGTACTTGTCACGGGCATCCTGCTTTTCTATGTTCTATAGACCTATATGTCACTGTGGAAAGTCAGGATATTATACATAATGTGAATATTCCACCAAAAAGTGTGATTTGAGTTCAAAACGATCAATATGTAGAATCAGAACAAGTGATTACTGAAATTCGTATCGGAGCATCCACTTTAAATTTGAAAGAAAGGGCCCGAAAACATACTGATTCTGAATCGGAAGGAGAAATGCACTGGAGTACCAATGTCTACCATGCGTCGGAATAAACATATGATCATGTTCATCTATTACCAAAAACAAGTCATTTATGGATATTAGCAGTAAATACGTGCAGATTCAATATAGTGTCTTTTTCGCTCCACAAGGATCAAGATCAAATCAAAGCATACACTTTTAATGAACAAAATTAAACTCATGCATGAATTTCTTTATCCATGACAATTCTTTACGAGCTTCTGCAGTAGCACTAACATCTTCCTCTCCAATAGACAATGCCACAGACTTCAACAACCTTGACTGTCATTAAATAGCACAACATGCATATGTCATCAACTACTTGGATACATATCATTTTCCATCAATATCACCTGCCATATTATAGTTTGTGAAGTTCAAAATAAATACACTACTGCTCCAAAATAAAGATATATGTTTCTAGTACCATAAAGATATCTCAATATTTCTTTAACCAAAGTTTAATGCTCTTTTTCTTATTATAGATAAGCCTTCTAACAACTCTAACAAGATGGAGCAATATCTGTTTGGTACATACCACATCATAAATCAAATGGCTTGTGATCAACACATAAGGAATCACACCGTATCCTCCTTTTCTTCTTCTTTCCATAGATTGTACTTGGTGCTCTACATGAATGTAATGAGTGTCTGTTGGGTAGTGATAGTTATGGGCCTGCTCTTATCCATGTTACTTCTCTTTGGACTCTTTGAATTTCTATTAAAGGTAATCTTCATAATCAAAATTTGATTTGGAGATTCCAAGTCCTTCATAGCAAAGAACTTGCTTAATTCATCATCTAAGTTTAAAGTTCTCAAGTTATTAATGTAAATAATGAGCATGCCATTAACATAAATCAACATATTAGAACATCACATAAGAATTTCTTAATGAAAACATGGTGATATGAAGTAATCTTAATGTAGCCAAACATATTTATAAATGACTAATTTCCTTAGACAACTGATTTGGTCCATAAAAAAATTTCCATCAACTTATGGATATAGTCTTCATTTCCTTTGATAATAATTTCTTTGAGTTTATCATGTACACATCCTCCTCAAGATGATCAGGAAGAAAGCGATCTTAACTTCTATCCATTCAATTTGCATCTCTTAACTTGCTACTGAACAGAGACTAATATCGATGGATGAAAACTTCACCACGAGTGAGAATATCTCATCAAAATTCACAAACTTCTTTTGGCTTAAATCTTTTACAGTTGACCTACATTTGTACTTGAATTAAAGAGTTTTCATCACACTTCTCTCATAAAATACACTTATTTATTAAATTATTTTTCTCTCGGGATGTTAATATGGATTTTCAAGAGTTTTTAAAACTTAGATTTTAATTGTGATTTCATTGCAAGTCTCGAAACCAGTAAGTAACATTTTTGTATTTTTTTAACTTGGTATAGATTTTAAGGTCGAACTCAAGGTGGTAAACTTTTAACTTAGTTAAACTAGTAGAATTAATGAGTGATTAGGGTTTTTGTGTGTTTTTAATACATTTCAAGGACTTATGTATGTTTTGTGAATTTTGAAATGTATGTCTTTTTATGTTGTTTTATGTATACCTATGTGATATCTCATATAAGTATGAGTTTTTTATTGTTTGTGTGTTATGTATTTCTGATATTTTTAATTTTTTTTCCCGATTGTAATTTGTTTTTTTATTTTGTTTTTTTAATTTAATAAAGGAAATGTATTAGAATTTTAAAATATATTTATTGTGGCTTCTTGATGATAGAAATACCATTGGGGGAGAGGTGAATAATGTATCGATAGTAGTTTGAAATATCATGTGGAATAATATCAAGCACAGCGCAACCAAACAATTAAGAAAGTACAATGCACAGGATGTTAACGTGGAAACCTAACTGGGTGAAACCATGATCTGAATCATCTGACTCTGGATTTCCAGTTAGCCAAGATAACCAACTGCTTCACAATAAGCTCGAGATATCCACATAGATATCTCAAATGTTTGGGAAGCTTCACAACTTTGGATCGGACATCAAAGTTAAACAATACAATAATTATCAAGGGTGGATGAACACCAACTATCCTCCAGCTTCCTTAGAATGAGCGTACTCCACAAGTCCAAGAACTTCTTGCAAACTGAAGGATCAAACATCAAAAGTTCATGTAAAGAAAGTTTAAGGATAGAAACAATATTTTACAATATTTGGGAATATCTTTTCTTTCAACAATATCACATATAACAATAAGTATAAATGCAGTGACATCTTAAATAAGCAACATCAATAATAGTTACAAATATATTTTCAAATATAGGAATAGATAATAATATCTCAATATCACTAGTAAATAATAAAATATGTCAAAAAATAAATATCACTAGAGCTTGTAGTTTGACAAAAGAGTTTTAACTGATGTCAGATGAACTCGAAGATATAGAGGCGATCAAACGTTGCTTGCTTGATAGCTTTCTTGGACAAAGCTATCTTCAGAACTTGTTCTCTGCAAAATATTGAGGAACTTGAAGAACGAGAGAGAGAATAGTAAAATATCACTCGGAGATAACTCTTTTGTTCATCTAGAGAATGAGAGTCACTTTGTGTGTGTTCCAACGGGGGCATAAGCTTTCTTATATAGGGCTACAAAAAATCTGGTCAGTAAAAACAAATCTGGTAAGAAACCATGAAGATGTTGCAAGTTAGGTCCATCATTAAAATGGGTTGATCGATCAGAATAAATGATCGATCCATTAAAATGGGTTGATCAATTAGATCAAATTGATCGTTCCGTCAACAATGTTGGTCGATCAATTGATGACCGTTGGGGGTCGTATTCAAAATTTGATCGATTAAATTGGGTTAGTCATTTGTAGGTGGTCGATCGATAAAGTATGTTAGTTGATCAAGGTAATTTGATTAGTATACAAGGTTGACCGGTCAATGATGAGTTCATTGACTTGGCTTGATTTGAAAATTTTTGAGGTAAAGCTGAGATTACAAGTTTGTCAAATACTTCATCCCAATTTATTCGTCGCTTTTGATTCGCTCCAGGTGGCAGACTTTGGACTCGCAAAGCTCACGTCTGAGAACAAGACCCATGTCTCAACTCGAATTATGGGAACGAGGGGGTATATGAAGACAACCCCCCCCCTCTCTCTCTCTCTCTTTATATATATATATATATATATATATATATATATATATATATATATATATATGTGTGTGTGTATGTATGCATTAGTTAATTGCCAATAATTTTTAATTTTGCACACTGTTGATTGTCGAGCAATTTACTCAGCTATCTTGCACTGGAATATCTCATCACTGGGAAATTAACTGAGAAATCAGATGTCTATTCTTATGGAGTGATGCTTCTTGAATTGATCACTGGTCGTCCACCAATTGAGCCCGCTGTTAATGCAGATGATGATCCGCGTGCTTTAGCAGACTGGGTAATTAAGCAATTCTTCACATAAATCTAGTCAATATGTAAACTATATATCTGAAGCAGATAGCTGTTCTCAAAACTAAGAACTCATGTCCAATCTCGTTTAGGCAAGGCCGTTGCTCATTGAAGCCTTGCAGAACAACAACTACGATTCGATTGTCGATCCACGGCTTGAACGCGGTTACGATATCGATGAGATGGAGCGCCTTGTTGTTTGTGCTGCAGCTTGCATCCGTCATTCCGCTAGGAAACGCCCGAAAATGGGACAGGTGGGTGCTAAAAATATCATATTGTTATTTTCATGTTTGTATAACAAGAATCTTACTTGATTTGTCTTTTTTTTATAAGCACGTTAAGTGTGTGTAGCCGCCCCATTTTTCGACGTTTTTTTATTTTTATTTTGAAAAATAAAACCATGTATATTCACCCATATATCCTTCATATATGTCATTCGAATTTCGTCAGAAACAGAGACTCCTACGGCCTCCATCGAGATGATGTCGATTTAAAAAATTCTGTTACCATTAAAAATGACTGCCTGGATGGAGGTCGTAGGAGTCTCTGTTTCTAACGAAATTCGAATGGTATATAGGAGGGATATAAGGATGAATATACATGGTGTTATTTTTCAAAAAAAAATAAAAAAATTGATAAAATAAGGTGGGGGCAACCACATATGACCCTATATATATATATATGAGGTAAATGGGGCTGCCCCCAGGGAGTAGCCAACTTGGCTACTCCCACCCCTATTTTTCTCTCCTTTTTTTATTTTTTTGGAAAATAAAAATTTGTATATTCATCATTATATCCCTCCCACATTCTATTAAAATTTCGTCAGAAACAGATACTCTTAAGTCCTCCATCCAAACATGATCGATTTAAAAAATCCTGCGACCGTTAAAAAAATGACGTCTAGATGGAGGGCTTAGGAGTCTCTGTTTCTGATGAAATGTTAATAGAATGTGGGAGGGGTTTAATGATGAATATACAAATTTTTATTTTCCAAGAAAATAAAAAAATGAGGGAAAAATAGGGGTGGGAGTAGCCAAGTTGGCTACTCCCTGGGGGCAGCCCCATTTTACCCTATATATATATAACCAAACCGCTAGAAAATAGGAATTCAATTGATTTCCACCATATCTGTCGTCATTAATAGAATATGATAAATTTCTATAAATAGAATTTCATTAATAGAGTCGTAGTGGTATCGACTCTCTAAAGGTGGTTTTTACTGGGGCCGTCGATTGTAATCTGACGGGTATTTTTATTTGTCGCACAGGGATTGAAATGAGGCGCCACCTCAATTCAAGTTTTTCCTATATATATATATATATATATATATATATATATATATATATATATATATATATATATGGGGTTGATGGGGCTGCCCCTGGGGTAGCCAACATGGCTGCCCCGGCCCCATTTTTCGCATTTTTTTATTTTTTGGAAAAAATATCACCATGTATATTCATTCCTATATCCATTTTATATGTCATTCGAATTTCGTCAGAAACAGAGACTCCTACGGCCTCCATCCAGACATGGTCGATTTAAAAAATCCTGCGACCGTTAAAAAAATGACATCTAGATAGAGGTTGTAGGAGTCTCTGTTTCTGACGAAATTCGATTGACATATAGGAGGGATATAGGGATGAATATACATGGTGATATTTTTAAAAAAATTAAAAAAATTTGCAAAAAAATAGGGTGGAGGCAGCCATGTTGGCTATCCCTAGGGGGCAGCCCCATTTTTCCCTATATATATATATATATATATATATATATATATATATATATATATATTATAAGCTTGATAAAATCATGATGTTGATTCCACTTATAAGTATACATCTTAAATAGGTTGTTAGTGTCTTAGACGGAGGCGTTTCTCTGGATGAACTGAATGCCGGAGTAATGCCAGGATACAGTAATGCCTACAGTGCGATGAGAGGCTCCGGCATCAACTCTCAAAAATACAGAGAAGATTTGAAAAGATTCAGACAGATGGTCCTCGAAAGCGGAGAAGAACAAGCTAGCTCAGAATACACTTCAGACGCCAACGGATCGAGTCGGTTTCAGTCACCTGGTAATAGTGTTGAGATTCGTCCTTTGCTGAAATAAATACGAGTAGTTTAGTTTGTGTGACACTTAAATCATCCAAACCCGATAAGTTGTCAAGTTTACTTTTCCTCAACAATCAAATCCGGACTCTTGTCACCTCACAATATATCAAAATGTGCAAGTAGTTTGATATGTACTTGCTTTTTTTTTGTCAAACATGGTGACGTTTGATGCTGATACAATTTCTTTCTGTATATTCCACATCTTCAGTTTCTACTTTTTGTCGAAGTTGAAATGGATATCTTCGTATAGTTGTAAATAAATCAAGGTTGAGTAGAGCCATGAAGCAGTACACGCATGATACACATTACAAAGGAACAAGGAATGAGATGATTTACTCTGAAGATTTTGGTATCTGACAGGAGTGTGTTAATATTGAGAAAACAAGTTTAAGATTATACCAAGAGAGAAGTTGGCTTCTTTCACTTTACAGAGGTTCACAGCTAGCTTATCTTTTAATAGATTAGTTTAGTATATCTTGTTTCTTAATGGATAATAACATGGTGGACATAATGTTCAATACATGACTATTTAAACGGGCTTTGGAAGAGTGTCCGAAAGCAGGGATTCCTAAGCAGATGGACGAACCAACATGCATATCTCCACACAACTCCCTGCAGAATACCCACATAAAGAAATTAGGAGGATCTTGAATCTCCCAGCACATTAAGAGCAACTGCCGGATGCCAGGGCACCAGATTTGCAAATTAAAACGAAGCAGGAATGCGACTGCAGGAAATAGGAGATAATCTCTATGTGGTGCAAATGTTCGTCGGGATTCTCAGGCCAAGTTCTAGATTCGTGAGAGATGGAGTAATATTTTCCGGCTTGATGAGCAACTCCCTGGAGGCATCACGAACTTCATGTCCACTGATAAGAGTACAAGGTGAAGGTGTTGCAGTCAGCTATCAATTGTGGAAAAAATATTTTCGTCGTCATATTATCAGCGGTCAGCCGGAGCCGCCGATAAAGAGATCTTTTGCTCCAATCATTTTAGTAGCTGCTGCAAACATTGGCTGATACTTTTGAAATATACGGCCAGAAGATAGACGGTAGTTACATAACCGCCGAAAGCCTAGATGCCGACGTAAACGAATTTGAGATGGCTAACGTGACCGTCGGAAATGGTGAACTCAATTTTGCAACGCCAACATTTCATTCCCCTCCCTCCCTCCAGACCTTACCATCAATCGATTGAGCGCCTCCCTCCCTCCTCCTCCCCTCCGACCACCTCCTCGACTCCGATCACCTTCTCCTCGCCGCCTCATCCTCCCCACCTCCGCCCCACCTTCCCTTCTTCATCTCTGCCGACTCATCAACTCAGTCGCAGCCCCGCAACAGTCCCCTCCGCCCCTTCCACTCCACCTACCCACCTCCACCACGTAATCTCCCCATCCGCCAACTCAGTCTCCTCCTCCCCAAAAGCACTCCAAGTACGTCGCCTCCTTCGAGGACAATTGCGTCCTCCATCTCCTCCTCCCCAAATCCTCCAAGGAAAGGTATAACTTCCAACATCTATATTATTTATCTGATTCTTTTCCTATTACATTGTATTAGATTATAGTCCCGTCCCAACGTTTTGCATGGAATTGGATACTCAAACAAGGTTTGTAGGATTTTTAATAAAAATAAGTCTAATTGTGGAAGAAGCAATGCAAATTTTTTTGATGAAAATCCACTAGAACTTAACAGTCAAGAAAATGTGATTGAAGATGAAGAGGAAAAAGAGCATAACTTCAATGACATAACTAATATAAAATATATTAGGGATTTTTACATCCATAATCCTGAGTAATTTTGCAATAACATTCATAACCCTGCATAATCGCAAATTACATGAGAAACCCTGAGTGATGATTAACTCTTACATGACATAACACCGTGTTATATTCTGTTTGGGTTAGCCGTTATATTTGACGGTTTCCGTTGAAAAAAAGACAAAAATACCTTAAAACTCATTCTTATTTGCAAAAGATGCCATCTATTGTTTGAGAGGAACTGAGAGGCGAAGGTGGTCGACGCGGAGGCTGCTTGTTCTTCCCAATCTCGCCAGGGTCGATGTCGATATGCACAATCTCACCCCAAATGCAATCAGCAGGTCAGAGTGCTCTACGGCATAATTCGCACAAACAATCCCGTGCATCCCAAGCATCTTTAACGAGAGCTCCCCGTTCGTAGGGTACGCCCCGAGACCCATCAATGTGCTCATCACCGGGATATTAGTGAGTTTCGCAAATCTTCTGAGTTCCTCGCTGGAATTCAAGCTCCCTCCCCCAACATACAGCATAGGCTTCTTTGCCCCGGCAATGAGCCGTACGATCTGCTCGAGATGTCCATCCTCGGGTGGCTTCGGAAGCCTTGAGGAGTATCCATGGAGTCTCATGGGCGGGTCCCAGACGGGAATGGCGAGCTGCTGCTGGACGTCCTTAGGGACATCCACAAGGACAGGACCCGGGCACCCGGAAGTGGCAAGGAAGAAGGCCTCACGGATAATTTTGGGGATGTCATCGACATCAAGGACGAGTTAAGTGTGCTTGGTGATGGAGCGAGTGACCTCGACAATGGGGGTCTCCTGAAAGGCGTCAGTGTCGATCATGCGGCGGGGGACCTGGCCGGTGATGGCGATGAGAGGCACGCTATTGAGGCAGGCATCGACGATCCCAGAGATGAGATTGGTGATACCAGGGCCGGAGGTGGCGATGCAGATGCCAGGGAGGCCGGTGGAGCGGGAGAAGCCCTCAGCAGCGAATATCTCGCCCTGCTCGTGGCAGAGGATGTGGTTGGTGATGGATGGAGAGCGGGTGAGGGTCTGGTGGATCTCCATGGAGGCGCCATTGAGGTACGCAGACACATGCTTCACGCCCTCGCGCTCCAGCGCCTCCACAAGGATGTTCGCGCCCTTACGTGGCTCGTCCGGGGAGTAGGTCCGTCTCGGCTTGCGGGGACCGGTCACGGTGGAGATCAGCGGGGAGTCCGGGGAGAGGACGGAGAGGATGGGCCGGATCGGTCAGGGCGGGCGAGCCGGAAGCAGTGGAGGCGGACAGACGGGGAGGGATGGGTGAGGCGGAGGATGGGGGAGGGATGTGTGGCTTCGTAAGCCTTGAGGCGGCGGATGGGGGAGGGATGAGATGTCCATCCTCCCCTGCTCAAAACCACCCCCTGTTGAGATCTTTTGGAACGATGCCCTTCCCTCGCGCAGGTCTCCTCGTAGCCCCGACGCAGAGCTTCTCCTCCGTTGTTGAAGTCCCCCCCCCAAAGCCCGAGTTCCTCCCCTGCACAGGTTCTCCGTCGATCCTCCCCTGCTCGGCAAGGGAAGGGGAGGAGGTCATAGGAAGGAGGTTGAGGTGGACAGAGGGTGAAGGTGGACGGAGGTTGAAGGGAGACGGATATTTTTGTTGCTTATCTCGTAACGGTTGATTGAGTTAGATTAACTCATTCATATGGTTGAGTTGACGATGAAGTGACTATCCGGGATTTCTCATGTAATTCACGATTATACAGGGTTATGAATGTTATTGCGAAACTACTCAGGGTTATGGGTGTAAAATTCCTAATATATTAATGCACACAACTTACTTAATGAATGGATCTCTTTAACAAGTAACACCCGAAAACTCAAGAAGTTGGAGAAATGTTAGATAAAGTCAAAACAATATCTCAACTAAATATTAACTTTATTCGTAACGCTTATGTTTCATAAATAGAATGCAATAATGTAGATGATGCATTAAAGATGAATCTTGGATAATTACAAAGCAATAAGAACTTAACCATTTTACAAAAAATGAAGTATGGAAAATCGATACCTAAACTAGAAAATACCTTAATGATTGGAACTAAATGGGTTTACAGAAATAAACCAAAGGAGGAAGGTCAAGTGATTAGGAACAATGCCAGACTAGTTGCATACATCAAGGTATAAACTATGAAGAAACCTATGCTCTTGTATCCTGACTAGAAATAGTTAGGATGCTAGTGACTATGCTACACACCTATACTTTAAAACTTTAACAAATGGATGTAAAAATTACTTTTCTTAATGGATATCTGAAACGAAAAGATTTTATTCAACAACCACCTAATTTGTCGATAAACAAAACCCTGAATTTGTCTATAAATTGAGCAAAACTTTATATGGAGTAAAACAAACACCAAGAGCATGGTATGATAGATTGAAATATTTTTTATTATCTACTTGAAATTGAAAAAGTAGTTTTAAACTTGTTTACCATGAATTCAATTGGTCTTTTAATTTTTCATATATATATGGATGATATTATCTTTGGAGTTACAAATGAAGATTTGAGGTTGAGCTGAGCCTCATTGGAGAACTCATCTTAATCTTAGACTTGCAAATTCAACAAATACCATAAAGGATCTTGAAAATCAGATAAAGTACACTTAAGATTTTATTAAAAGATTCGAGATGAAAAATACATAAGGAAATACATTAGTAATGGGAACTTAAGCTTGCATTGATATCGGTGAAAAGGGTAGCGATATTGATCTGGCTGGAAATAGAGATATTATTGGTTTTGTTGTATCTTACTGCTAACAAATCTGCCATACTTTTTAATACTTATTTTTGTGTTAAATTACAATCAAATCCTAAAGAAAATCACCTAAAAGATCTTAAAATATTTCAAAGATACTTATAACTATGGCTTGTATTATCTTAAATATTCGAACCTTTAACTGAAATCATATAGCATTGTGATTATGCTAGAAATAGAACTAACATGACTTAGTACTAGTGGAACATATCATTTCCTTGGAAATATGATGGTCTCTTGACTCTCTAAGAAACAAAAATGTGTATCCTTATCAACAATAAAAGATGAGTACTTATCTGCCTCTCTTACTAAATGTTGTAGTTGAAACAATTCTTGAATGACTTTGGGTTAAATTTTGATGAAATTAAAATATCTTGTCATAATGCAAGTGTCATTTGCCTATCTAAAAATCATGTACCACATTCAAGAACTAAACATGTCAATGTTTGACATCATTTAATAAGAGACTAATTCTAAAAGGAGAAACTTCGCTACAAATTACCAAAATAGAATGCTTTACTTGATGATGTATTTTCTAAATGTTTAAATCTTAATAGATTTATATTTTCGAGAAGACAATTAGGTTTACGTCAACTTAATGACATTTCCTAAAGATATCTTTTTAAAACAAGATATATGACAAATAGAGGGAGAGGAGTAGATGCTTTAAGTCTTTCGGTATCATACAAAGTATAAGAAAAGTAAAAGCACTAAGAATGGGGGAGAAAGAAAGCATAAAGAGGGAAGTAAAATACTCATAAGAGGAAGAAGAAAAATTTTACAGGAAACAAGCTTAAGGAGGGAACATAGATTGAAGGGGGAGAAAAACAAATTTATCTTTTTGATAATGATAAAAAAGGGAGAGTTCTTTTTTATAATTGAGAAGTGTGAAAGAAAACTTAAAAGTAAACAATATTAAATTAAAGGGGGGGAAATACATATAGGATTAAAAGTTTCAAAAATAAATATAATTTTTGTCATTTAAAAAAGGGAGAGATTGTTAATGAATTAGATTTTGATTATGACTATGTTGTATATTTGTTTTGTATAATGATTAACTCTTTTTGTAGAACTTATGGTGAAAGTACAAGAACTATGATGAAAGAAATTAAGCTATATAAAGTAAAGAAACACGATTTCTAAAGATGTAGCTCAAACATCATGACCTAAAATGCTCAAGACTCAAAACAGAAGCTCAAATTCATTTATAGGGAGGATTTGAAGTATTTGAATCTCAAGAACATGTGAAGAAGAGAACACTTTTGCGAGATTCTCCAAGGTACACAATTTACAATTTTATTTGTGTGAAAAATAGTTTTATAGTTTTTACATATGTATAGGTTATCACATCACCTATAACAATGGAATTTCTCAATTTTTCATTAGCATGGCATACACCTTGCATACATTTTGATTTGCATATAGAATAGCCTCACAAAATTTGTTCTAAAATATAATCTATAGTAATCTAATTGTATAATGTCCAATATACAAGTAAAAAATTTGAACAATAAGTTTGTTTCTAATGGTAATGGTTTAGGCATTTCGTCATACACCTTTCATACATGTTGATTTGCGTATAAAAATAGCTAACAAAATCAATTCTTGTATCTAATATACATCATATAATCATATGATGTATAACAAACAAGTTAACGGATTCTAAAAACAAGGCATGATGTTCTAGCCTAAAAAAATTGCAAACCCTAAAACATTAAATCTATCCATACTATGCAACCAGAATAAAAGTAAGCAAGAGAGGAGTGCTCAAAATACCTTATGGAAGAAAAAGTAGCGTATAATGGAGGTAAATGATGGTTGATGGAGGTGAAGGATGTCGTTCAAAGATCGTCGGAGGAGGATTTTTTGGAAATTGGTTTCATTTGGAATGAAGGACAGGGAGCCTGTTAATGTTCTGTTTAGAAGACGTGGGCGAGCTCATGTGCTTGCCAATGTGCTCTCCAAGTACTCTCCCCAAAATTTTCACGTGCCAATTAAAATCGTACATTGAAAAGTGAGGCACGTGGGCGAGCACATGTGCTTGCCAATGTGCTCTCCAAGTGCTCTCTCCCAAATTTTCACGTGCCATTTAAAATCACACGTTGAATTTTAAATGGGCGAGGCATGTAGGCGAGGACATGTGCTCGCCCCATCCTAGCCCTTTTGGGCTCGGTAAATCTTGTTTTTCTTGTAGTGTAGAGAGATCAAGATGATATTGCAAAAACTTGTACGTCTAGATAGGAAGAATTGGTCTCAGTTTCTTGATTCAGTTCTTTGGTCTTATTGGACGACGTACAAGTCTCCTTTGGATATGTCTCCCTACAGATTGGTGTATGAAAAGTCTCACCACCTGCCAATGTAATTAATTCACAAATCTTTATGGGCACTCCGTATATGTAATCTTGATTATGAGAAGGTAGGAAAGAACAAGAAGTTGGATTTGAATAGGTTACTAGAATTCCGAGACTTTGCATATGATAAATCACTCATGTATAAGGAGAACATCAAGCGTTGGCGTGATAAACACATTCAAGGAATACTTTCTCTACTGATCAGAAAGTTTGGGTATTTGATGGTAAGTTGAAGCTGTTTCCAGGAAAATTGAAAATCAAATGGTCAGGTTCATTCATAATGAGATTGTGCATGACAATGGGAGTGTTGTCATATCTGGGTTGTCATCTGACGCACCACCATTTGATGTGAACAGACAGTTGCTGAAGCCATATCTAGATTATGATACATGTCTATCCATCGTTGAGTGTATATCTGTGGTATCAGAAAATGATTCTTTGATTCCATCTTCTACGTCTGATATATGAGCCGACTACCTCTTATATATCATTTCGTTTTGTTCTTTCTTCCTCCATTTTATCATTCACCCCTTTTTTCGTGTGTGTGTGTGTGTATGCTATACTTACGATGTGTTTTATTTTAATTATAGGGGGTAAATGATTTGTGTTGTTCATATCGTTTTTTTTTAATTTTTTGATCTCTCGCTTGTCCTCCAACTTGTTGATATTCTATACTTAGGACTAATCTATTCTAAGTATAGGGGGCAAGACGAATCGGAGTCTGTCAATTCTATTCATCGATTTGTCCCTTTTGTACAATCTTCTATACTTAGGATTACTTGATCCTAACTGTAGGGGGGATCACTGACTTCTATTATTTTCATCTTTTCTTGAGTCATAGCATATGAGTCTTTTCACTTTTCTATACTTAGCACATGGTTATGTCTTCCTTTACTACTCTCTGATTACTATGAGGATTGAGCTAAGTAAGGGGGTGTCGTATATATTGTATATATACTTTAGACATAACTCGTATTTTTAAAATTATGGTTATTTTTGGGATATGTATATAAATGTGTAAAAGCCACGAGTGTATATAGACTTTGATTCTCTTCCATCATTAAAAAAACAAAAATTAAATTAAAAAACTAAAAAACAAAACATAAAAAATTAAAAATTAAAAAATTAATAAAACAAAAATTTAAAAAATCATCAAAAAACAAAAAAAAACAACAAACACAAAAAACACAAAATCCTCCCTCCTATAAAAAATTCGTGTATATACTTGTATATATTTTACTAACCCTTTTTCCCTTAAAAATCCCTAAAAACTATAAAGACAAAAGCCTATAAAAATTTACATGATTAAAATTAAAAAGAAAACTTTTTTCATGTGCACCATTTTTCCCAAAATTCCATAAAAAAATTAAAATTAGAAAATTATTTCAAAAAAAAGAAAGAAGAAGATTTTGCTTTCTTTTCTTTGCATTGTACATATTTTCTAGCATTTGCATGTGCATATTTCTGGATAATATTTATATTTAAACTAAGTCTGGAATAAAATTGAAGAATGAAGCTTAGTTGTACCTCAATCCGCTAAATCTAAGAGGAACCTTATAAGAAATGGAATTATGATTTTTCAGGTCCTAGACTTAATTCTTTGAGTCCATAAGACTACGTTCACATGTCATCTCTATTAGTCTAAATAGAATGTTTAACAACACACACACATGATTCTTATAGACCATGGCTTATCTTGGACCAACACTCTACATGTAGCTCTTCATGGAGGAGGTAATGAGGAGGTAGAATCATTTGGCTTGGGGTGGCACATGGGTATGTAACAACTAGTGGGAATATCTATCTTCCTCTAGGGAGGGTAGTGCATCTCAACCTGATCTAGTAGCATTGAGGTCTAAAGACAGGATGCTGTGGGGATGCAATAATGCTTCAAAAGAGGGTTAGTCTACTAGCTCAAGAGGAAAAACTCCTTATGTACATGTTGCACCCTATGTATATTTAAAAAAGAAAAAAGAAAGTAAAAAATGCAATCTCCAAAAGTGGACAGAGCTAATTGAAAATTAAATGCCTACCAGAATGTATATACAAGTGAAAAAGAAAAAAATAAGGGCTTCAAAGTCAAATTATTGTAAGCTTGCAGCGGATGACTTGGTTACACTGGTCATGCATCCAAGGTAGGTATCTACAGTGGTTACCGTCCATTCTTTTCTCCATATCCTCTTCTTGAGCTGGTTGTACTTGAACTTAGAAGGGAATATCTCTGATCCTCAAGGAAAGACTTGCTAGACCGGTGTACTAGAGTTACCTTGTTGAGAGAGGATGTTTCTTTACTACTTTTGAGATGGGGAGATATAATTAACTTACACCGTACAAGTAAAGATTCATAGTCGTAAGAATTTGTGTATATAAACTTGTTCTGACCTGACTATTGACGCGATCTAAATAGGAGTCTCATGGAACTTGAAGGCTGTTAGGCTTTAAGTCCATTTCCCATTAAGGTTTCGCCACACTAATAATTCAAAGGTCCGACAGAGCTCCATACTCCAACTTTATGAAGACAAGTTAATACTTAATATTGTCTTATTTTCTTTATTTTTCCTTTCTTTTTCTTTTATTCACTTTCAAAAAAGTATTTGCCAAGGGACTAGCAAAGGTAAAGCATAGGGGGATGATGAATCTGCATTTCATCATCTTTATTCATTTATTTTAGCTTAAAATCTCTTATAAAATATCTGTATATATTGATAAATCCATATTCTCACTAACTTGCATTTGTTTGTAAATGTTGTACATATATTATTATCATAATATAAAATAACTAAATAAATAAAGTAAAAATAAAGAAAAAAAGAAAAGACAATATATATGTAATAGATACAGGCTGACCCGAACCTCGAGAGAAGGTCAAGACTTGACCTGATCGACCGGGAATAAAGTAGGGGGAGATAGGATCTTTAATCAGAAAATCTAAAAAACGTGTTTTGTAATTACTCTTCATTTCCTTATTTATTCTGTGCATATTTGTATAAAACTAACACTATTTTATTTGTACATAAATTGACCTCAAATTAAATAATTTTCAAAACGAAAGTTGTAAACAAAAATGTTTTCAAAATAATAAAAATAATTGCAAAATAAAATCATGTACAGAATAAAAATAACTACACTAAGAAGAAACTGTAAAGCGATAATTGAAAGATCAATTCCGTATCCATATTAACTCAAATTGAATCAAACTCAAGGAGGCTACAATTCCCAAGGGTTATTCAAATAATTGAAAAAAATTAATTAAAAGAAAGAAGGAAATTCAAATGCTAATTATACTTGGTTTTTGTAAGAGTTTTTCTTTTAAATTTATTTTTTATTTTTTCCTATTTTTTATTTTCTGATTTTGAAATTTTTATTGGCTTTTTATTTTACAAAATTTTAATTTTCAAAAAATAATTAATTTATTATTCAAAGCAAATTCATGCAAGAAAGGATTGTAATATTTTTAGATTTTTAAATATAACAAAAGTTCTCAAAATTGTCCAAAGAAAACCTTTTGTGTTTTTATGATTTTTTACTATTTTTGTAATTTTTAAAGTTTTTTATATTTTTTAGGATTTTTAAAGTGATAAAAAAGGGAAATTCAAACATTGAGGAAATAAGATTATTTTCAATTTAAAAATACCTAATAAATGTGAAAATTATGGAAATTATTTTTTTCTAATAACTAAGGGAAATGATCCACAACATAAACTGAAATCATTGTTTTTGGATTTGTATATATTTTTCTATGATTTTTTTAATATTTTAGTATTTTTTAGTTTTAAAAATGATTAATGTTTGAAATTTGCAGAGAAATTAAAAGATAATAAAATAGAACTAATTTGTTTTTTTATAATTTTTTTATACAATATTTGAATTTTTATGAATTTTAAAAGTTCAAATCGGAAAAAATGTAGAGTTTTTTATTTTTTTAAAAATTGCAAAGAAAACATCAGCTGATTGTAGAGCAGGGACTGTTTTGCAATTTGAAAAAATTCTAGAGGCTTGAATGTAATTTTAACAAATTTTTTATTTTAGGGTTCCGCTTCATTGTTGTTCTTTGTTCTCAAAACAAAGGGGGTGCCACCCTAGTGCTCCTTCACCTCCAAGAAAAGGTGGCGACCAATCGACGGACTTCAAGACGATGACGGTGGACTACGGCAGAGGAGCTGTTCTGGGTGGCGGTGTGTCCTTCGGGCGATGTCCATGGTGAGATGATCTGTATCGTCCTGGTAGTGGCAGGAAGGGAGGTGAGCGGTGCTCCAGATGATGCGGCATCGAGGTGGGCGACGGAGGAGCTGCTCCTAGTTGCGGTGCGACCTTCGGGCGGTACAGGTCTCATATGTGGATCTGATGGCGCTTGAGGGCAGCTTCTACAGGGTGCTGAACTTGCTTCAAATGGAGGATGCTGCGAGTAGATATTATGAATGGGCGACACATGGCCAGGTCAGCGAGCGATGGCGAGGAGGATGCCGGCACGACTTAGATTGGTGGCTGGCGGCTAGTAGAGGAGCGGCGGGCGCCGCCCGTGGGTAGGAAGGGTGGTGCCTGCCATGTTTACTTTTTTATTTTTTTAATATAAACACAGAAACTATAAATTTTTCTATTTTATTTTATTTATTTATTATAATTTTAAATATTTTTTAAAAGATAACAGCTTTATTTTTTGTAGTTATTTTTTCAGTAAATAAAAAATATTAAAAAACAATATCTGACTCGAGCACAACAGCTTAATCTAAAATTAAATACGGAAAATGTGAATGGTTTTAGATCTGACGAAATGGGAGATAGGAACCATGTCTCCGACCAATGTGCGTGGTCGGAGTTGAATGATTGTGTGAGATTCAAATGAAAATGGAGGGATTACAAAGATGAATGTGGTGATCAGATTGGATGCGGAATCAATTTGATGGTTGATTACGAACTATGATTAAAAACTACGATCTATAATTAAAATTGATAATGAAAATAAAACTAAAAATAATCCTACGATTAACCTAGATAAAAATGGAGAAATAAAGATCTCACTGAATGGGAGCAAAGAATGCCGTAATAGACTCGACGAAGTCCGACTCGCTGTCACCGTACGGCTCAGACACTAGGCATATCTCTACAAAAAGAAGACTCTTGGAGAATAGGCTCCTCTCACTAAAAGATTGATCAAAGAGAAATGAGGGAGGAGGAGCCAATTAAATAGAAAAAATAATTGAATTTGAATTTAAAAATTTGAAAAGAGAGGATAAGGAGGGAAAAGGTTAATGGTGGATAAAATTATATTATCTATATAAATAAATAAATTTGTCACTTTATTTAAATAAATAATAAAATTTTATATTATTTATTTATTTATTGTGGTTAATTAAGGAAATCAACTATATACAAATACTATATGCATATAGTACATTATATACATAGCTAAATAGAGAAATTAGTTTTTTATGTTTTATTTTTTATTTCAAATAATTATTAATAATAATTACAATTATTTACAATTATAAAATGTATAAAAATAAATATGAATAAATATATATAATAAATGATAAAATTGTGAAAATAATCTTAGAAAAATTACTTTCAATCCATAACTCCAAAAATTATGAGACCACTGTTATTTTAAAGATAATTTAATTTAGAATACGGTGGAAGTGAGTTTTATTCAATTTGAGTTCATATGGAGTGAGGATTGGTCTTTCAATTATTGCGTTATGGCTTTTTCCGGATGTGGTTACTTTTATTCTGTAAATGACTTTATTTTGCAATTATTTTTATTATTTAGAAAGCATTTTTTCTACAACTTTTGCTTTGAAAATTATTTAATTTGAGGTCAATTTATGTACGAATAAATTAGTGTAAGTTTTATACAAATATATATATATATATAATAAATTCAAAAGTATTTACAAAGCACTTTTTTTGAATTTTCTGAGTAAAGACCCTATTTCCCCCTGCTTCATTCCTGGTCAATCATGTCAAGTATTGACCTTCTCTCGATGTTCGGGTCAGCCTGTATCTATTACATGTATATATACACAGTCTTCTTCTCTTTTTTACTATTTTCTTTATTTTTTCCTTTATTAATTTATTTATTTATTTTAGGTTAAAATAACAATATATGTACAATATTTATACATAGATGCAAGTTAGTAAGAATATGGATTTATCAATATATACTAGTGTTTTGTAAGGGATTTTAAGCTAAAATAAATGAATAAAGATGTTGAAATATAGATTCATCCTCCTTCTATGCTTTACCTTTATTATTCCCTTAGCAAACACTTATTTGAAAGAATAAGTGAATAAAAGAAAAAGAAAGGAAAACTAAAGAAAATATGAAAATATTGAGTATTAAACTTATCTTCATAATATTGTAGCATGGAGCTCTGCCGGACCTTTGGATTATTAGTGTAGCGGAACCTTAATGGGAAAATGATTTAAAACCTAATAACCTTTGAGTTTTACACTACAAGCAGATGACCTTGAGGTGACGGTCGAGAACCATCCATTTTGCTATAATAATTGTCCCTTCTGATCAGATGGGACGGTCCCAAGACCGTCCCCTCTGCCACCGTCTCATTTGACCAGAGGGGACACTTACCACGAACGTCTCTTTTATCCACCCATTGGGTACGGTTGTAACCGTCCCTTCTACGGTGAAGAATAGGGATGGTTACGACCGTCCCTAATACCATGAATAATAGGGGACGGTTTTCACTGTCCCCTTTATAAGAACATAGGGGACGGTTATAACCGTCTCCTACGCTCAAAGATCATTTCGGGACGGCCACAGAATACCTTTGGGGACGGTTGTAGCCTTCCCCATTAGATCTCATGGGTCGATAACGGCGACAGGGAGTCGATGTCAAACGGACGCGATGGTCGCATTCGTCGCCATCGTTAAGAAACGGGGACGGTTGCAACCGTCCCCTCTGTCAAAAGGACATGTAGCAATGCCAATAGAAGGGTTTCCGGGACGATTTCAACCGTCCCTTTTAACCCTCATGGGTACAAAATGGAGACAATGAGGTCCTTTGAAGTGGAAGGGACGGTTACAACCGTCCCCCTTGATAATCATAGGGGACAGTTACAACCATCCCCTCTGCTTGATAAGGCATATAGCGACGCCAACAGAAGACCTTTGGGTACGGTTTAAACCGTTCCTTTTAAGTCCCATGGGCATAAAATGGAGATAGCGAGGTCCTCTCAAGCGGAAGGAACGAATAGAACCGTCCCCCTTGAAAATCAAATGAGACGGTTGTAACCGTCCCTTCCGCGTGATAGGGCATATAGCGACGCCAACAGAAGACCTTTGGGGATGGTTGCAACCGTCTCCTTTAATCTTTGAAAGGTAAAAATGCAGACTGTAGGCTATTCTGATACAGAGGGGACATTTCTGGAGGACAATAGGCGACGGTTACAACCGTCCCCAATACCCTCTGACAGCAAAAAAAATAATGAATTCATAGGTGTTTTTGTCATGCTCCTACTGCAAAACCACATAAACAATACACGATACTTAAAAGAAAACAAATTTCCACAACATAATACTTAAAAATAAACAAATTTCAGTTCTACATCATCGTAGACACTAATCTTAAATTAGAACGAAATATTCAGAATAAAACTAAAATTTATTACATACACATCCTACATCGATGGTAATCTATTCCGATTTTTCACTTTCCTCGCTCTCCTTATCACTTTCCTCATCATCGCCGAGTTGTGCAGGTTCTACTAGTGGCTCGGCCTGGCTTTGAAGACGCTTATATATGTCATGACATTCGTCATGTTCATATGCATCTTAGCCATCTCTTCATCCTGTGCGGATATCTTCGCCTTGACGTCACGCAGCTCCCTCTCCATCTCTCTCCATGTGACTCCCTTGCGAGGACGCCCGAGACCCACTTGCACCACCCATTTCGTACCATGTACGGATCGTTTCTCCACGTCCTCTGTAACGTATGTGTCCACCGTGTTCTGGATCCGTGGCTTGGAGGAAGGCATCATCGGCAGACAAAGGGGGAGTACTCGTCCCTGTGCTATCTAGCGAGGTGGTGGTGGAGAGCCTAATCATTTCTTCTTGCATATATAGATACATTAATTATTTTAAAAATATTAATATGAGACATTCTAAAAATTAAAAATATATATTACTTACATGAATTGGTGCGTAGGTGTCATCAACCCACATGACTTCTCCTCCTAAATCTCTACTCTTTGACCCGACAAAAACCTCTATGCGGGTCATTTCTCTTTCGTTATCCCTCAACTAAAAAATATAAAATAAGATATCTATATAAATTTTTCTTCCAAAATTAGTCACTCTAATTTTTTTAATACTTACAAAATCATCCTCCAATTGGTTTGTGTTCTTCCTCCCCATCTTGTGAGTGGACCTAAAACGTTTGGAGTGGTTCGCAGTAGATATCGCCTGAAATTAAATAAAGTTAGTACAAACACAAAACGATTAATAAGAAAAAAATTTACATACCGCGAACTCCTCACTGTACCAAAAATTGATCAACTCCCCCCATTGATCTGGTGTAACACCAGGTGGGACGTTCTGCACAAGCTGCTCATATGGAATTTGGGGGTTGTAATACTAAAAAATGAAAAATAAATATCGTGAATGTTCAAATCTTCCTTCATGTATATATAAATATCTTGTTACCTTCACCTTTATGCGTCCTTGTATCGACAGAACATCTCAGCCGCATGCGAGAGGATCTGGGAATCGACATGGGCATTTCGTTCCCATGTAAAAACATCCTTGTACAAGAAACATAATAGAGTTTAGTATAATAAAATAGTGCAAATTCATTGTTTGATTGTAGAATACCTCCAAATCAGAAAGTATGGCAGCATTGATAGCATAAGGAAGCTGTCGAAAGTCGTGCATCGTGATGGGGACACGTGCACGAGCAATTTGCCCAAGGTAGCTCTGAAACTCCGTGGAGTTCTCCCCCACTGCATCTCCACCAACAATTCGAACATGTAACGTCTTCCCGGGTGCAAGATGATCCAGAAATTTACACTGAGACGGTCCCCGGTGTCTCTGGGATCTGCCACTACCAGCATCAGAAGATCCTCTTTGTGGCTGCTGAGGAGGTTCGGGAACTTCCCGAATACGTCTGGGTCTAGGAGCCATATCTGCATTTCAAACACATTTACTTTAAAAAATACATTTAGAGAGATCTGAAGAAATTCAATTATTTGAATATAAAATAAAAAATAACATTACCTCGTGTTGCTAGTACCACATATTCGAGCTTTGCTAGCAATATGAACAATTATATGTACCATTATATCGAAAAATGTAGGTGGAAAGACCTGTTCCAGCTTACATAAAGTGATAATAATATCTATCTCTAGTAGAAACAACACTTCAGGATTTAAGTCTTTGGAAACAGGACTTTAAAAAAATGGCTGAGTTCAATTAGTGGATGCATAATATCAGGATGTATAACTCCTCTGATGGCCAACGGGAAATGAACTTGCATCAATACATGACAAATAATGACTTTTTAATGATGATATCTTTCTTTCCACCAGATTTATATATCTGCTTATTTGAAAGGAGAATCCATCCGATACTCTAATTGATTTAATAAAATCGAGTATCTTATCTTTGTCATCACTGGATAATGTATAAATCGCTTCAAGAATTATTACTCTAGAATTCTCTGACTCTATCGGATGTCGTTCGGGCCAGATACCCAACTGTATCAGATCACATCTAGCTCGCAAATTGTCTTTCGTAGTACTAGAAAGATATAAAATTCTAAGAATATTTTCCATAACATTCTACTCTATATACATCACGTCTAAATTATGAAGTATGCCAATAGGATAGTTTTTGAAAGAATATACTTTTTTTCCGCCATCCACTGGATACCTTCCTCTTAAATAATCGGCCTAGAGAGTAGTTGTCCAAATTTTTTTATTCCGTCCACACTTCGCTTCTAAATCGTCAATTCAAACTTATCCGGCATCTAAACGACTGTCCATCAAACTTGTAATTATTTTCACTTCTTAGCTATCTATGATCTACAGGTAAGAAACGACGATGTCTCAAATAACAATGTTTCATACTCGCACTTAGCCATGACGATTGTGTTTTATCCATACAAATCGGACATGCGAGTTTACCTTTCGTACTCCAACCCGATAAATTAGCATACGTCGGAAAGTCATTAATTGTCCATAATAAAGAAGCACACATTGTAAAGAACTCTTTTTTTACCGCGTCATACGTTCTCACTCCATAATTCCACAGAATCTTTAGTTCATCAATCAACGATTGCATATAAGTATCTATCTCATTACCTGGCCCCTTTTGACCAGGTATCAATAACGACATCATCAAAAAAGAAGATACCATCGACATCCAGGGTGGCAGATTATATGTAATAAGTATCACAGGCCAAATAGAGCAACTCATACTCATATTTTCGAATGGATTAAAACCGTCGGAAGTAAGGCCTAATCGTACATTTCTTCCTTCTTCAGAGAATGATGGATATCTTTCATCGAATTTTGTCCACTCCTACATATCTGACGGATGTCGCATAACACCAATTACATCTTTTTTTTAATATTACTGTGCCATATCATCATTCTAGTTGTTCTTTCATATGATTATAATCGCTATAATCGGGGAATGAAAGGAAAGGACCGTAAAATCTTCTCTGATTTTTTCCTCTTCGAATCACGACCCATAGCCTTATATCTGCTACTTTTGCAGTTAGAACATGTATCTAAATTTGAATATTCCTTCCAATATAAAACGCAGTTGTTTGGACATGCATCAATTTTCTCATAGTTTAATCCAAGTGAGCGGAATCTTGACTTAACGTCCTTCCAGTCCTCTGGAAAACCTTTAGGATTATTTAATAATGTCCTAATTAACTGCAAGACATCTGTCATCGTAATCGCTATACATCAATTCTTCACTTTTATCTTAAACAACTCCAAAAGAAAACGTAAATGAGACATTTTGATTCCCGAGCAAATTGGCTTTTCTGCATCTTGTATCTGTTCATGTAAGGTATCCGGAAGCGATTCCATCATTTCATCAGCGTTATGTCCTCGAATATTGTCTATCATCTCAAACATAACACCACAGTCATCTGTTTCAGACATATCTCTTTCATCATCCACTGGGCATTATTGACTTCTTCTAAATTGACTCCTTCACCATGATACGTCTAATTCATATAATGAAGCCAAAAATCATTTAATATCAGATGCTCGTAAACTGTGGTTCGATTTTGAGTCAGAGTGTTCTTGCATCTTATGCAAGGACAATGTATCCTATCTACTTCATCTCCTACAATATGATAGAGTGATTCATACCGAAATGCCCAGTCTAAGAATCTGATAACTCCTTTTTTATATGTCCGATAATCATCGAACCTTTTGTTTATCCAACTTTTGTCCATTTCCTAAAGGTAAAGATTCAGAGTTAATTACAATGTCAATATCTCTTACGAATCACTTCTACACTATTTTTCCTATATTTTTAAAGTTTTAGTATCCCAGAGACTATACCTAAATTTCAATCATGTATGCTAAGTTAATGTATACATCTTATACTAACTTAATGTATATCCCAGAGACCGTAGCTAAAGACAAGCATACAAATGGAGAATTAATGTATTACATTATAAGTCCTAAAAACTAAGTTGTTAGTCCTATAGACTAAACTATTAGGCATATAAACAACTATATTACATCTACTTCATTGTTCCTAAACACTAAGCTATTAGTTCAAGATTCTAAACAAACATAAAAGCAAACATATTTCAATTAAAAATTTAATAAAATTAAAAATAGTTGAAAAACTCACAACCGAATAAGAGGAGAAACGGCGGCGGTGCTAGGGGATGAGGAGACCAAGGTGGCGGGCTAGGGGAGGACGAGACCGATGCGGTTGCAACAGAGGCTTCAACGGGAGAGAGGAGGTCAGCCGCGGTGCTAGGGGAGGATGGAGGAGGGCGGCGGAGGGAGGAGGGCGGCTGATGGAGGAGGATGACGGAGGGAGGAGGGCGTCGGATGGAGGAAGGCGGCGGAGGGAGGAGAACGTCGGAGGGAGGAGGGCAGCGGAGGGAGGCCTCAACGGTGAGGTCAGACGGTGGTTCCGAAGGGAGGAGGATGGTAGGCCGGCGGCGGGTTGAGTTGAAGGGGAGGTCGGGAGCGGAGGAGGAAGTTTGAGAGGTCGAAGGGCATGAGGAAAGGATTCGGTCGAGAGGATATAAGACATCTGGGACGGTCGTCCGACCGTCCCCTATAATAATGATCGGAGACGGTTATAAGTGAACCGTCCCTTGTGGTAATAGATGTTTCGCGGAGCGTGCCAATTACACAGGTATCGGCGATGGTTAGGCAACCGCCCCTTGTACCTAACTATAGGGGACGGTTGCAACCATCCCCTAAAGTTTGGTATACGCGACGTCAAAAGTGGAGTATAGGGGATGGTTATGATCGTCCCCTAAAGTTCCTGGGTACAGAGAAAACAAACTGGAGCTCTACTCGTAAGGGACGGCTATGTAACCGTCGCCAAAGGGTCAATTAATTGAGACGGTCAGCAGCGATCGTCGCTAATACTCGACGGAGGGGACGGTTGTAGTATGACCGTCCCCTATGCTACCATAAGGGACAGTTGCTTTTTTACCATCCCCACTAAGCGTCCCAAAAGACCGTTTAGTTTGTAGTGTCATAAGACACCTATTCATGTCTAATCAATAGTCAAGTCAAAACAAGTCTACATACACAAATTCTTATGACTATTAAGCTTTACTTGTATAGTGTAAGTGAATTATAGATCCACATATCAAAAGTAGCAAAGAAACAACCTCTCTCAACAAGATAACTCTAGTCCCCTGATCTAGCAACTCTTTCCTCGAGGAGCGGGGATATTCCCTTCTAAGTTCAAGTACAACCAACTCAAGAAGAGGAGATGGAGAAGAGAATGGACAATAACCAATGTAGCTACCTATCCTTGGATGCATGACCAGTATAGCCAAGTCATCCATTGCAGGCTTACAAAAATTTGACTTTGAAGCTCTTATTTATTATTATTTTTCACTTGTATATACACTTCAATATGCTTTTACTTTTCAATCAGACATGTCCACTTTGGAGATTCTGCATTTTTCCTTTTTTTGAAAATATATACAAGGTGCATCATGTACATAAGGAGTTTATCCTCTTGAGATAGTAGTTTGTCCCTATTTTGAAGCATTATTGCACCCCGCAACATCTTGTCTTTATACCTCAGTGCCATTAGATCAGGTTGAGATGCACTTCCCTCCCTAGAGGAGGACGAGAGGTTCCTCCTAGATGTATTGCCCTCGTATGCTACTCCAAGCCAAAAGATTCTACCTCCTCACCAACTCCTCCATGAAGAGTTACGTGTAGAGTGCTTGTCCAAGATAAGCCATGGTCTGAAAAAATCATGTGTGTGTGTTGTTAAATATTCTACTTAGACTAATCAAGGCAACATGTGAACATAGTCTTATGGATTCAAATAATTAAGTCAATAGGACCTGAAAATTCTTAACTCCAATTCTTATAAGCTTCCTCTGAAATTAAGTGGTTTGAGGTCCAACTAAGCTCCATCCTTCAAATTTATTTCAGACTTAGTTTAAATGTCAATATTATCGAGAAAAATGCACATGTAAATACAAGAAATATATGTACAATGCAAAGAGAAGAAAGCAAGATCTTTTTTTTTGAAACAATTTTCCAATTTTGAAATTTTTATGGATTTTTTGAAAAAATGATGCACATGTGAAAAGAAAGTTTTTTTTGGAATTTTAGTTATGCAAATTTTTATAGACTTTTGGTTTTGTAGTTTTTAGGGATTTCTTAAGAAAAATAGTCAGTAATACATATAAGTATATACAATATTTTTTTATATAAGAGGATTTGTTTGTTTTTGTTTTTTGTCTTAATTTTTTACTTTTTAGTTTTTTAGTTTTTTAGTTTTATTTTGTTTGTTTAAATTTTATTTTATTTTTGTTTTTTAAAATTTTTTGTTGTTTTTTGTAAATATGGAAGGTGATCAAAGTCTATATACACACACACACGTGGATTTTACGCATTTATATACATATCCCAAAAATAACCATGATTTTAAAAATACGAGTTATGTCTAAAGTATATATACAATATATACGACTCCCCCTATACTTAGCTCAAATTATGTCCTCACAGTGATCAGAGAGTGGCAAAGGAAGACATAACTTGTGCTAAGTATAGGAAAGTGAAAAGATGTCTATACTACAACGACTCAAAGAAAAGATGAAAAGAATATAAGTTAATAATCCCGCTATACTTAGGATCAAGTAATCCTAAGTATATAAGCCTATACAAAAGGGAAAAATCAATGAAGAGATTTGACAGACTCAATTATTCGTCTTGCCCCCTATACTTAGGGTGGAATAGCCCTAAGTATAGAATAGCAACAAGTTGGGGGACAAGCGAGAGATCGGAAGAAAAACACAAAAAAGATGATATGAACAACACAAATCATTCAACCCCTATACTTAGGATAAAGTAAATCCTAAGTATAGCACATAGATATAAACAAGAGGTGAATGATAAACATAGAAGAAAGAATGAGAAAATCAAGACGAAACATACATATATAAGGTAGACATTGTTGAGGTGCCTCTCAACCAGCGCTAGAGTTTACGCCCCTACTGGGTGCAAAGGCTAGGACAACGAAGTATCAAGGTTCAGGATGACATCTGTAATACGAATACCGTATTGTCGTTGTTATCTCGGTGTGAGAACAATAACGTAATTAACAGTGTGAACGTTGACACCTAGATAAGCAATCAGGCTGGTGTCTGATATCGAGTAAATAGATGAGAAATTTAAGTTAGGATCTGGTAGCACAAATAAAATTTTCAGCTCAAGGTCAGAATGGAGTGAATAGGTGGAGACAAAAAATGGAACGTGAAGAAGGAAGGATCTATCATGGAATCCTCCACGTCAATCACCTTGTCGAAAATGAATGGAAGGTCAAGAACAGAAGACTTAATAAAACAACAGATATCCGATGCATGTAATGAAGAGATATCAGGTATATCATCGAATAACTCAAGCGTTGGCTCATCCTTGCGAGTGTCGTCAAGGAGAGAAGAAATATTAGATACAGAAAGATCAAAAGTATAGGAAGAATCAGAAAACTCAGAATAATCAGAAGACTCGATCTCGTGATCCGATAGATCATATGCACAACCAAGGAATGAAATCGAGTACAGAGAACACACCGCCCACAGATAAGCCTCTGGGAGATGTGAAGAATCAACCAATTCGAGGGAGAGGACAAATGATTATATTCAAATAACAAGTTCTGTCTCGATGTAAAAGAAAAACCATCCAATGGATCAGGAATATCATGCTCAAAGAAATCTTGGTCAAGATCAAAGAGATCATTGACCTGCCAATTGGGAAATATCGGATAGCATTTGACTCTTAGAGTGATGGGTGGGAGGGAGGGAAAACATGAGTGATGAAG
The DNA here is from genome assembly GCA_037367405.1 of Ottelia alismoides. Lineage (NCBI taxonomy): Eukaryota > Viridiplantae > Streptophyta > Magnoliopsida > Alismatales > Hydrocharitaceae > Ottelia > Ottelia alismoides. The sequence goes on from JAZKJV010011447.1 coordinate 706,282, forward strand.
ATTGATTTTTTCAAGTGACTGCTAATGATCTAGAGATGATGAACGTAACTATCTCAACACCAAGCACAAAAAAACACAATACAAACCCTCAATTCACCAACTCAACTCAATGTGAACATCATGAAGGTTCGGTCAATTATCTTGTCAATTTTAGAGTTAGGTGATCAAACACAAAGTTGTACAAACACTTAGGTTGGCTTACGGGATTGGGGCACTAACCTTAGTGTATACGTGGGCAAGTAAATGTGAATACAATGAGGGGGTTACTCTCCCAAAATATTGATGTGAACCAATTACATTTAATTTTAAGGGGCAAAGTGATATTAGCAGTCACAATTTTTAATTTTTAATTTTTAGTTTTCACGTTTTTGATATTTTTGAATAAAAAACAGCTAACAAATTTTCTGATTTCCTTTATTTCTATATTCACAAAACATAGGGAGGAAAACGAAAAAGTTGATGTGCGATTAAACACAATGATGCATGTAGAGGTTAAGAGTTGCGTACCTTGTCGCTAACACTCTACATGAAAAATGATCCGCGCAGAATTTAAATACAGAAAGTAAACTAACCTAGATGATGAAAGTGAATCGTCCTAAGATGATAGCTTCTATTACGGGAAGAACTATTGTCAACTAATCAGAAGAGAGACCCGGGTACCCTCTTGGAAGTCGCTTGGTGCCCGTCGCAATGGGTCTTGCTAGTGCTTTATACAACTTCTCACGGCGCATGATTTCTAATCTAAGTAAGTTAACTTTTTTTATTTAACTAAGTCCGAACGTGATCTATATGAACAGATATTCTATTAGGGCATTTGGATCTTAGTTTTACCGAGCTAAACCAAATAATTAAAGCAATCAATAGATAGCTCACGAAATCCACATGAAACAAAGAAAAAATAAGGCCATAAAAAACAAAACTAGTGAGGTCCCTCAAGTGCACCAGCACTTGGCGAAACAGACCTCACAACAAATGAATGTCCTTTTACAAGAGTTCGAATGCTAGAAATAAAGAAACAAAAGTCTATGCAATTTTTTTAAATACTTGATCTCCTTCAAATATTCTTCTCCTCCTCTCACGCTCTCCTGTGGCTCGATGAAGAATTAAGCTGCCTCTGCTTCACTAGAGTGCATCGGTGCTCCTAAGAAAACCGCTCCAGCTTGTCAGGCCCCTTACAAGAAAGAGTAAATCAAAAATATGTAAGAAACACATTTATAAAAATAATGAGCACAAAAAATGCAGTGAATATGGACAATGAATAAAATGTAGAATAATAGAGAAAAATTACAACCAAGAATAGTAGGTCAAAAGAGAAACCTATCTACCTTCGCCGTGCCTCCTCGATAACGACACCACTTTATTGATTGAGATTTTTCGGGTTTTATATTAGACGAATTATGACAAGTCGTTGCAACCCAATCAAGAGTCAGAAAATTTATTTGTTCTCAAGCTAAAATTAATTACAGAAAATGTTTAGCAGTAGAATTTTGCTATTTATTTTACATGTATAACAACAGGATTCAACTCAAGGAGGCTACAATTCCCAAAGATTATTCAAATAGTTGAAAAAAAAATCAATTAAAAGAAAGAAGGAAATCTCAAATGCAAACTATGCTTGGTTTTCGTAGGATTTTTGTCTTTTTAATTTTTTAGTTTTCATATTTCTATTTTCTATTTTCTGATTTTCAAATTTTATTGGTTTTTTGTTTTACAAATTTTAAATTTTTTAAAAAGAATTAACTTATTTTTCAAAGCAAATTCATGCAAGAAATGGATGTAGTTTTTTTGGATTTTTCAAATACAACAAAAATGCTAAAAAATATCTAGAGAAATCTTTTTGTATTTTTATGATTTTGTTAGTTTTTGTAATTTTTCAGAGATTTTTATATTTTTTAAGATTTTTAAGTTGAATAAAAATAGGGGAAATTCAAACAATGAGAAAACATGATGTTTATTCAATTTAAAAATATTAAATAAATGCGAAAATTATTTTTCCAAAAAACTAAAGGAAATTATCTATAAATAGGAACTGAAATCATTATTTTTGAATTTTTATACAATTTTCTGGATTTTTTAATATTGTTAATATTTTAGAATTTTTTGAGTTTTAAAAATGATTAATGCATGAAATTTACACGGAAATTAAAATAAATTAAATAGAATTAATCTTCTTTTTTAGAATTTTTGACGTAATGTTTGAATTTTTATGAATTTTCAAAGTTTAAATATGGGAAAATACTAAGTTTTTGATTTTTTAATAATATCAAACAAATGTAAAATGCAATGCAAAATTTATACAGTATAGAGATAAGTAACATGAACTTAATTTGATTGTTGGAGAATTTATTGAGTAGTAAAAGTATTTATTTTAACAAGAAAACATACGAAATAAATGTTTGGAATATGAACTAAAATTTAAATATTTAAAGTTCTTGCAATGAAATATAACAGAAATAAAAAATGAGGAGAATATTGTAATTTACCTAAAGAGCGCGTGCAAAACACGTGCTGATTGTAGAGCAGGAACTGTTTTCCAACTTCAGAAACTTCCAGCGCTTGAATGTAATTTTACCATTTTTTATTCATAAATCCCTGGTTCCTCTTAGTTGGTGTTCTTCGTTCTCAAAACAAAGGGGGCATCGCCCCTGTGTTCCTTCACCTCTAAGCAGAGGCGGCGACCGATCAACGAACTTTAAGGTGGTGACGGTGGACTGATGCGGAGGAGATGCTCCTGGTGGCGGTGCACCCTTCGAGCGGTGTCGACACGAGATGATCCGCACCCATCAGGAGATGGCAGGAAGGGCGGTGAGCGGTGCTCAAGATGATGCAGCGTCGAGGAGGGAAGTAGAGGAGTTGCTCTTAGTGGCGGTGCGACCTTCGGGCAATGCTGCTCAAGGGTGGCTTCTACGGGGTGCTGGGCTCGCTTCAGGTGGAGGATGCTGTGAGCGGAGATGATGGCTGGGTGACATACACCCAAGACAATGAGTGATGGAGAGGAGGATGCTGGCGCGGCCCCAGGCAGCACGCGATGGTAGATGGCGTGGCCCCAGGCTAGTGGCCGGTGGAGGTGTGACAGGCACCGCTTGCAGGTGGGAAGGGCAGGGCCTTTCGCGTTTGTTTTTTTAATTGTAAACATAGAAGTTGTAAAATTTTTATTTTATTTTTTAAATTTTTTAATATTTTTAAAAGATAACAATTGTATTTTTTGTAATTATTTTTCAGCAAAAATATAGATAAAAAATGATATTTGATTTGAGCACAATGGCTCAGTCTAAAATCAAAGACGAAAAATGTGAATGGTTTTGGACCGACGAAATGGGAGATTGGAACCGTATCTCCGGTCACCATGCGTGGTCGGATTTCAATGATTGCGTGAGATAGAAATGAAAATGGAGGGATTACGAAGATGAATGTGGTGATTGAATCGGATGCGGAATCAATTTGGATAGTTGATTACGAACTACGATTAGAAACTACAATCTAGAATAAAAAATTGAAAATGAAACTAAAACTAAAAATTATCCTAAAATTAACCTAGATGAAAAATGAGAAATAAAATGGATCTCACCGAATGGGAGCGGATAATACCGTAATGGCCTCGACGAAGGCCGACTCGCTGTCACCATACGACTTGAAGGCTAGACGCCTCTCTGCAACAAGAAAGACTGTTGGAGAATATGCTCCTCTCACCAAAAGATTGATCAAAGAGAAATGAGGGAGGAGGAGGCAATTAGATAGCAAAAATAATTGAAATTGAATTTGAATTTAAAAATTTGAAAAGAGAGGATAAGGAGGGAGGAGGTTAATGATGGATAAAATTACATTATCTACATAAATAAATAATTTCATAACTTTATTTAATTAAATAATAAATGTCAATTATTTAAATTTGTTGTGGTGGTTAATTAAAGAAATCAACTATATAAAAATACTATACGCATACAATACATTATATACATAGTTAAATGGGGAAACTAGTTTTTTTGTCATAACTTTTTTATTTTTATTTTTATTTTAAATAATTATTAAAAATATTTACAAATTATTTACAACTATAATATGTATAAAAATAAATATGAATAAATATATACAATAAATAAATGGTAAATTTACGAAAATCTCCCCAGAAAACTGACTTTCAAACCATATCTTCAAAAATTATGAAACCTTGTCATTTTAAAAATAATTTAATTTAAAAAATGATGGAAGTGAGTTTGATTCCATTCGAGTTCATATGGAGTTGGAATTGGTCTTTTAATTATTGTTTTATAGCTTTTTCCAAATGTGGTTACTTTTATTCTGCACATGATTTATTTTACAATAATTTTTATTATTTAGAATGCATTTTTATCTACAACTTTTGTTTTGAGAATTATTTAATTTGAGGTCAATTTATGTACAAATAAATTAATGTAAGTTTTATACAAATATATATAGAATAAATTCAAAAGCATTTACAAAGCACACATTTTTTTTGGATTTTCTGAGTAAAGACACTATCTCCCCTTACTTTATTCTTGGTCAATCAGGTCAAGTATTGACCTTCTCTCGGGGTTCATGTCAGCATATATATATATATATATTACATATATATAGTTTTCTTATTTTTTACTATTTTATTTATTTTCCTTTATTTCTTTATTTATTTATTCTAGGTTAAAATGATAATATATGTATGATATTTATACATAGATGCAAGTTAGTAAGAACATAGATTTATTAATATATACAGGTGTTTGAAAGATATTTTAAGCTAAAATAAATGAATAAAGATGATGAAATGTAGATTCATCATCATACCCTCACATTTTCGTATTTGATTTTAGACCGAGCCATTGCGCTTGAGTCATTTTTTATCTTTATTTTATTTGCTGGAATTAAAATTTTAATTACAAAAAAATACAATTGCTGCCTTTTCAAAGAAATAAAAATTAAAAAAAAATCTGTTTCTGTATTTACAAAAAAAGTAAAAAAAATTAAATAAAAATAAAAAAGGTGGCGTATGTCTGGAGCTCGCTGCCCGCCCAACTTCCACCGCATCTACGCCACCTCTGCCAGCCCCTCGAGCGCTACCCCGCAGCAGACGATCATTTGTAGTAGCTCCTCTAGAAGCCGCCATCTCCGCTGTAGACACTTGCGGCTCACCATCAGCCACCTCCTCCTGCGAGCAACCACCCACCATTGTTAACAACCCACAACCATCCACGTGAGGGCGTGTGTTTCCCTCCGTCGTGTGAGGCCACCTTCCACACCTTCGTGTCTGTAGCACGACCGCCAATACTTCCTCCTCCGTTGGAGCACCTACCGCTAAGAGCTTGACTCTCCCTCGCACGACCACCTCTGTTACCGCATGACCAATCTACAGCCTCTTTGTCCTCTCTACACTGCAACTGCCTTGGGTTTTAGAAGAAAACACAAGGGATTGTGACCCCACTTTGTTCCTCTTTTCTTGTAGACGAAGAAAAGAATAGAATACCACTTCTCTTTTGTGCATTTTATCTTTTTGCGACTTTTGACCTAAGTTTTTATGTACATAGTTAACCCTTTTAGTTTTATTTCTTCTTCATTTGTATTCTTTGATGAAATTTTTATCAAATGGAATAAAAATCTAAATCCAGATTAAGACTAAAAACAAAGAAACTGACTAAGTCTGAGTATCCTTTGTGAGTCTGTACAAAAATCTCGTATTTTGTACTTCTATTTTATTTCATTATTTTCTTATGTACTAAAAACCCAACAAATAGATTAATGTGTAATTAAGTATCTTGTATTTTATCGTATTTTTTCTATAATTTTTGCCCTTTAAAACAACCAAAAAATTACAAAATCTTAAAAAGTCTTTCTATACACATGGAGACCATAAAAAATATCACTTTGTACAAATGACCTCTTTCGCCCATGGTTTCTTCATAAAAGTTGTAGATCTCATCGAGATGACGATTTTGTGAAGAAACCTTTTCGATCCGAGATCTCCTTCTATTTATTTTCTATTTTTCTTTCCTTTTAAATTTTTAAATTTTTTATGGTGACACGTGGAAGCTCTTAGGCGTGCCATATGGGAGCCCTTCCTCTTTCTCTTCTCCACCTGCTTGGTCACGTGCATAGCACGTGACCCCCTGCCAAGCTCATCTCCCTCGCCCGCACATGCCGCCATCCTCCTCAGCGCACGTGACCTGCTCCCTCCCCTTCCTTCGTGAACAGTTTCCCTCAACGCCGTTCTCCCTTTCCCTCCACATAATGGACATCGCTCCACCACCTCGCAGTCATTGCAACACGTTGCCTGCGCTCGCCTTCTCCCTCCCGTGTAACGACCGTATCTCCCCTCACCGTTATGAGCGTTATCCTCTTTCTGCCTATAAATCTCTGTCACCAGCATCCTCACACGCCATCCACCATTATCCGTCCAGCTCTGTCTTGGCCTAGGTGGCAGCAGTGGCCCACGACTTCGACAAGCATCACGAGGAGGTCAGGTGTGATCCACGGCTCCTCCCTGGCCAAGTAGTGGCTTCCCCTAAGCTGTTGAGTCAGGTCCGTCGACGGGACCTTCGAGCGAAGACCGAAGGAGGGCTTCTCCTCCTCTTCTAGACGTTCATCCCCTCCTCATCCCCGATAGCTTCACGTCCACCCCTCCTCGCTTCCCCTTTAACCCGCATATCCTCTTCCGCCTCAAGACCTGCAAAGGCGGGACCTCGAGCTTCCCTTTTCCCGTACGTGCCTCAAGCACTAACACTTTGTGTTTGCTTCTCCTTTGTTTTCCAGCTAACCCTACAGGTCTAGTTGCTATGCCTCTGCCACCCACCTGCACCTCCCATCACGTGCAGCTCCATCGCCCAAGCTCGGTCGCCCCCATCACCCCTGAGCAACTTCGCAAGTAGCTCGCCCTTGCCATTGACCTTACTACCCCTTGAGCACATAAACCGCCACCAGACCTCATCGCTACCTCGATAAACGTGCCAATGCTCCACTACACTTCCACCTCCTCGATTGTGTGTCGACCGAGGCCTTCATCGTTGTTCACCAGCAACCCCGCAGCTCCGCCCGCCACACTCGAGCCTCTCTAGTTGCAGCTATGCCGCTTCCGCCTGCCCCGATCCCCGCTTCGTCGACATCTGTTATATTGCTTTTTCATGGGTTTTAATCAAATAAATTATGAACAATTTGTTGTAACCCAATCAAGCGTCGACAAAAAAAAATATTCTCAAACTAAATTATTACAAAAAAGTAGCAAGGGAATTTTTGTATTTTTTATACCTGTATAGCGATGGGAACAAATCAGGAAGGCTATAATTCCCGAGGGTTATTCTAATATTTGAAAAATCAATAAAAGAAGGAACAAAATTCAAATGCCAACTATTTTGGTTTTTGTAGGATTTTTCTCTTTTTAATTTTTTTTCTGATTTTAATTTTTAGTTGATTTAATTTTGCAAATTTTTAATTTTCAAAAATAATTAATTTATTATTCAAAGCAAATTCATGCAAGGAAGGAATGCAGTCTTTTTATATTTTTCAAATATAATAAACATGCTTAGAATGTCCAAAGAAAATATTTTTATGTTCTTATGTTTTTTACTGTATTTATAATTTTCCAAATATTTTTATATTTTTTAGGATTTTTTAAATGAATAAAATAGGGGAAAATGCAAACAATGAGCCTAAAAAATAATAATAAGTTGTTTAGGAAAATTGCAAAGATGCCCTCGGTTATTCTAGAATTTACGCAAAGAGCCTGACAGTTCCGTCCAGTCACATGTGTCGCACGTTTTATTGGGTAATTTGCACTTTCAGTCCATTTTATTTATTATTATATTTTAATGCAAAAACATTAAATATTTACATCGCAGTCCATGTTATCCGGACAACTATTTTGCATGTTTTTTTCTTTGAAATAAATAGCATTTGTGATCAATAAATTCTCCAAAATTCAAGTTAAGTTCCTCTCGTGTTTACTTCATTGTATAAATTCCTTATTGCATCTTACTATCATTTGTTATTATAAAAAAAATAAAAAACTTAACATTTTTCCCTGTTTGAACTTTGAAAATTCATAAAAAAATCAAATATGCATAACAATTCTAAAAAATAGTATAGTTTAATTTTTGTGTGTCTAATATTCTATCCAATTTTCACGCATTAATCATCTTTAAAACTCAAAAAATACAAATTACTCAAAATCTTAAAGAAATCACAAAAATTGTAGAAAAATCCAAAAATAATGATTACAAATTTTATTTGTAAATAATTTCATTAGTTTCTAGGAAAAATAATTTTCTGAATTTTCATCTTTATTTGATATTTTTAAATTGAAAAATAATCCTATTAACCCAACTTTCACATACGAGCTCCGAATTTTATGAAATTAGCCTTATTTTTAAGGTATTTAAAAATAGAGTACTTTAAAAGTGAGTAGACTAAAATCGGATATTGTATGAGGAAAATATGCACGTTTTAGTCTGTTAGATGTGAAGCTAGGATTTGTGTTTATTTGTCACTTATTTGAGTTAGCAATTTTTTTGTAATATTTATTTATTACTGTTAGCAATATCTAAACAATGGAGGTGGTTTTAGGCCAATGGATTTAGGATAAATTAATTAAAAATAAGGGAAGTTAGCAGCTTTTTAGGCCAATTTACACTTGGATTTTGGGTTCCTTATTTTATGCAATTATGCATGATGAAGGGAATATTATTTACACATGTATGAATGTTAACTATATTAATTATTAAATGAATATGGATTTTGGATAACATAGCCTAATTGACCAATTTTAACATGATGAATACGAGATTCATCAGTTAACAAATGCACAAAAGAGTCATCGGGTCAATGATCATGCCTATTTACAATTATACATGCTTATCCATGATTATTTGTGTTGGAGATTATGAATTTTTACATAAATGATGTGGATATTATGTGCTAAACAAGTAGTAAAAGAAATACATTCAACGTGAATGAATGGTCAATGAATTTATATGAGCATTATTCCATTAATTTATTGTATTGTCAAAATTTTGCATTATAGATAAACTGACATGACAATTAGAATGCAACAACAAGCATATTCCAACATCACTTGAGGGGGTCCATCTTGTCTCTTGATGCAATCTTACACGAGCTTTGAAATTATGGATTGATCCATATCATCAACGTTGTGTAGGCGATGGGGAATAGATATGCTATTGTAGTGTTTGAGTAAGGAGAAGCCAATAAAGATGATTACATGCAATGATATTAGGTATCACTAAAAGATAGCTACATATATAGATACCACCTTTGACAATAGCATATCAACCACATGGTATGATAGAAAGATGTGTGGTATGTTAAATAAAAAATAAATATTCTGGAATATTTTTTACATTTTTATAGGTATTAGTTAGTTTTTTTCAAACAGATACTATTTTTAGAGGAATATATAGTATGGACACCACTTGCCAATCAACATAGTTGCCTCCATATTCATTTTGAATAATATTGAAGATAAAATTTCCCATTTTGATGATATCATTAACATATTCTCATTTTAAGGATTATTTTTAACAGAAACATGTATTGCGACATCCACCAGAAACATCGCAGTAAGAACAAAAAGAAGTTGGTGCTTCAGTATGGAAGCATAACAAACGCTCTTATTTCTTAACCTATTATTCTACCATTGTAAGATTACAATACTTAGTATACTATTGTTCTGCAAGAGCATATATCTATGGAGAAGCTTATGTGGGATTTCAAGTCAATGAGGTGGTGTTGATCCAACAAGTTAATTTAACATTGGATCGTTTTACACATGCAGTATGATTTACAATATTACAAAATTTAGATGGCACATCTATATTATTTGATGATTAGTGGTGATTAGGCTGATTTGGATAGATAACTCTTTGTTTCCCATACATCAATTCCACAATATCCACCGAAAACATCTCAAATGTTGTTAGTCGGAATAAGAATAAAAAGCCTATGATACATCCATCAGAATCACCTTGGATGCAATCATTTAAAAGAAGGATCAATAGGCCTACGATAAATCCATTAGAACCACATGTGAAGTCATCAGGTTCAATATACTTGTCATTATATTTTTGAACTCTTTTAGAAGGAAATGTCAAGCGAAGAATGTAATAACAATCATGGCATGCTGAAAGTGAGTAAAGAAACATAGGAGTTGGAGGAGGAGTGCACTCATTTTGTACAGAGATGAATGGTATAGAATTTTTTCTATATTATTTTCTCACGAAATGGAATGGATTTTTTATTGATAGACACATGCAAGCACGAGCCTGTGCATGCGCACGCCATGCCCACGCCGACACATCCACACACATGCTCGCACGTACGCTTACACATACATGCACACATATGCATACAGACACACACCTTGTAATTATGTGATTCATTACTTTAATTAGCTAAATAGAGTTTCCTTTCGAGTAATTAGGTGCATTCATGTGTTTATAGCTTATAATTAACATTCATGCACTTGTAAATAATTTGCATAAATTAGCATTTCATAATGCATTTGTATTCACTTGTAAATATGCCCCTAAATCCGTCAACTTTAGTTGATTCACATTAACTCTAGGTGATACGAAACTAGTTCCGTTGTGCGCACATCACTAACATTAATCAATAAAAAAATCCTAAAAAAATATTAACATGTATATATGGGGAATAAACCCAAACTCTATATCCATGATGGAAAGATGTAAATGTTGATATCGATCAGCCCAATTTCACTCTACCTACTTTTAAATTATTGTATGCTCAATTATATACAAATCAAGATCAAATTCAAAATAATCGGAGTCCATATATGAAATTTTGGATTTTGGTACCAAATTGTAATTTGTACATAATCACTATTTTTCGACTTGTTATTTCTTGTACATATTTAACTCCTTCCGATTTATCTCTTTTTCATTTATTTATTTAATAATATGTCCTAACTAATAAAATAAAAATAAAAATTTAAAAACACCAGAAAAACAATAGAAAAGAGAGATCTTAACTTGTGCATATTGACTCATTCATTTATAAATAATTGACTTTACTAATTTATCATGACTCATTCTTAACCCGTAAAAATCCAAAAAATTGCATTTGTATCCATTTCATTATTTTACATCATGTTTGATTTAACATGCAGAAAACTCGATAAAAAATACAAACCTAAAAAACCGATATTGTATTCAAATAAAATATCGTAAAAAATAACATCTTTCATTCTATATTCCATTTGCATTTGAGTCCTTCATGAGTAATTTAGATCTTTCTATGATATACAACTTTTATCTTCATCATATCTCCATTTGACATTATTTTGTATTTTTAAATCACTTATTTATGCATTTATTCTATATTTGTCAACCATAGTCAACGTCAAGTCCACATGTCCATCACTAATTGGTCTATCTCAACCAGCGTAGTCAAACCTACCACTCCTGTCAATCACCTTTGTCTTTAGGCATACAATCCTTGCCGTTGACTCAAGTTTGATTCAATGGTCATCATCATCTCCCCATACCCAGCCGCCCTCTATCCCAACCATTGGATCAAGCCAAAACCAATGGTCACCCAATTTCCCCCTTTTACCCAAATTTTTTTGCAGCCACCTATCTTAGCCATTGGATATGAGAGGGTCCAATGACCAAGAAGCCATATCCTACCCCTAGATGCCTCCCTCATCTAACCTTTCCCCAATAGGTGAACCATCAATCTTCCTCCCTGTTATGCTATTCTATCATCTCCCTCTTTAATAGCCAACCTATGCTCTCCTTCCTCGACAGAACCCAACGAAACAAACCCTAACAACCGATCCTAATCCTACCTTAGAACCCAACAAATCCTATCGCCATAGCCCAAAACTCAACTACCTGCAGAACCTATCCCCCTACACCTCTATCCCAATGTCCTCCCACAACCCCTGACTTCCAATGGCCATAGTCACCGAGCCCCTTATCTCCTTATTATCCTTGCTTGTCGTAGTATAACCCAATTCCTCACCCCCTTCGTTCTATATCTATAAAAGCCATCAGCCACTGCCGTCTGTGACACATCAAAGAAGAGAGATTCCGGTGATTGGTGACAATAGTCACTTGGGAGGCAAATATCTCTATTGAAGGTGAGATCTAGAGGTCTCTCAAACCGCTGCTACTACTCCAATGACTGGACGACACAACCAAGCTTCGATCCCAATTGTCGGACCTCGAATCCATCACCGGAGTCGAGATCCTCTCCTCCAACACCACATGTGACTACAGGTAATCTCTTCACCCCTATCCCTCTTCTCTTTTCTTGTTTCTATCGCCCCATATCTCTGCTATAGTTCGAGTCTCCTCCATCCCTTTCACCCATATCTTCTTCTTCATTCACCTCATCGATCTACACCCTTACCATGTTCTGAACTTGATTCGATGTCGACCATCACACCTTCCATTTCCAGTACCCATCAGTGTCCATCTTCTTCTTACTCATTTGCAATCCCCCACCAACAAAGCTCCTCTCTATCACCTCCGCCCAGAGAATAGCCCATCTACCTTGTTTTGAACCTTAATAACATGTTGAAGCCAAAAGCTTTGAGCCTTATTTCCATTGCAGGTATGTCAACCATAAAGGGGTTGCCCGATACTCATCTACGATGAATGACCATCATCAAGAGATGGTCATGTGTTGACATTCGCTATCCTTTTCGCCATGATCATCGAATAGGAAGGATGCATCCCTTAACACATCAGATACCCTTCGATCAAGGCCCCTTCTCATCCGGACCATAAGAGTAGACCCAAAGGACAACCACTTGATCAACACCCAAATCCTATCAAGCGTTCGATTCAGAGCTGCCCGAGCCTACATACCAAGGATCCTCAAAGCGGCCAAAAGTAGCCACATGGAGGCCATGATCGGAACCCACCTCCAGACCAAACCCTCACGTGAGCCGCGCATGTGGTCTGGACAATTTTCATGTGCACCCCTACTGCTTCAAAGTCAGCAAACACCTCTTCCTATTAAGGAATTCATAATAAGCCCCTACCGACTTTCTGATATTGCAACCATGCCCCTGTCAATGTATTTTGAAAAAAATTCAATTTGTTTTATTTACAAATACACCCTAGACTATTCTATTGATATCTTGAGCATGGACCGATATTTGTGTTCTTTATGTTGTTTTGAACCATAATTCATTCTTTATTATTTGCGACATTAGACATTCATTTTGAGATCTTATTGAACATCAATAAATTGGAGGAAAATTATTCAATCATATTTTAGCCAATTACTCTATGGAATCCATTTTATTGCTTAGAAAATTGTGGAAAATCTATGGGATTTGATCTGGGAATTAATTTGAATACTACTGATCCATTCTTTTTTTGGAAATTATTTATCATTGGGGCTTAGAGATTGAATCGAACTACACATTGATTGGCTTGTTTATTTGCTCGCATATGTATGCATTCATTCATCATTCATTAAATTTGTTTAAAAAATACGTTGTTTTATTTTACTTTCATAACAATCATTTTCTTGCATAAAAATTACAAAAACTTAGTCATCATATTTGCTTCAGTTCATTACATCCTTTATTTAAAAATCCACAAAAATGCAACAATTGAAAAATCTATAAAAATCATCCATTGAAAACCTAACTCATAAGTTGTTTGAGGATTAATTCTATACCATCATATTACCTCCATAAGTTCGATCTTGGGACTTGCTCAAATAAAATAAATAATCATCTTATAAATTGACTGTACATTTTTGTGTGGTTTTTGATTGATCACTCGATTTTCGTACTACACTAAAACGATAAATTAATCAAGGACATTCGACGGTCTTTCAAATGGTATGATTGCCACAACTTCAACAGACTGGTAGATTTTTATTTAGTTTATATTCAATTTACAAAGTGTATTCCTTAGGTTACTCCGCATAAATACACATGCACACACAAAAATGGACATACATTCGCAAACACGCACAAATTCACTCTCTTAACACACATATGTAAATTCTCTCTCACACACACATGCCCTCCCTCTCTTTCTGGCACATAAACACATTCACATACTTTCTTACATATACATATAAGTTAACACAATCACACACTACTTCATGCACACCAACACACATAAAAGCACATCTAAAGACACACTCATTGAAACTACAAATTCTAAATTAGATAGGAAGGCAAAGAAGGTTCAAATAAACTGGAGATAATAGGGGATTTTGCCAAATCAAGTTAGTGTGGGGACCACCCAAATTGGTACAGCGGGTGTCCAAATGACACATGAAGTATTTTTGGGCATGAAAATGGCCCATAAAACGTCTGCACATAACTTTTTGAATCCTAAATCTTGCTGAGTATTTAGTTAATCAAGATTATTTTGAACAATTGTTACAAAATTCACCAGCTGCCGGAGTGACGCAGCCCGAAGGGCCGAACGCTGTGATACCGTAACCCCATTTGAAATATTTTCCCTGCAAAAGTTGAGCCTAAATATGGATCGGAAAGTATGTAGAAAGAAGAAAGATGGAATCGCCGTCGTCGTCGTCCTCGACGTCGAAGCCGAGCGCGAGTACGAGCACGGCGACAGCGGGGGAGGTGAAGGCGTGGTTAGGATCGCAGTTCGAGGCGGCGGGAAGGGAGGTCCCGGAGATGGAGTACACGCATCGAGCTGTGGCTCACCTCCACTCTTTGGCGACACTCTCCCAGTCCCGCTCCCGCGCCGCCTCCATTGTCGCCTCCGACCTCCGCCTCAAGGCCGCCGAGTACCGCTCTCAGGCCGCCAGGATCCGCGAGATTCTCGACTCCGTCGGCCTCGCTCCCGAGAGACTCTCCCCCGCTGCTTCCTTCTCCGCTCAGGTCCTCGCATCCGTCGCTAATCTCCTGAACATCAGGGACACCGAGATGAGCAGGTGACTTATGTCACCTCTTTACTGTTTTTCATTTCCAGATCTTCTATTGTCATTTTCAGTAAGCAATACAGGTCCATCGAATCATAATTCTTGCCAATATTACCCCGTTTCCCACATTTTACTGGTTTGTGGCAAGATCACGAGGATTTGGTTTTGGGATGGGAAATCAAGTTCATGTTAGATTATGGATGGCCGTCCTTGAAGACTGTATCTGGACGGTTTTTTTTCGAGTTGGGGACTGTCGAGGCAGAGTGAATGAGCTGACAAGAAGTCGGATCGACAACGTGAGATACATGAAGAGGTTTCTGTTGGAACTACCTTTTAGCAGGTTTATCTCCTCGTCTTGTAAAAAGATTAGGGGACTTAGATTTAATAACTTTATTCTGAAATATTGCATGCTCATCCGTTAATTTTCCTCTAAAGCTAATCATGTATCAGAGTAACCCACTAGGGCGTCACCGTTGCAAATTAGCGATAGTGTACTTATGTAACATGTCACGAAGCCAGTGAACAACTTTAAGCCTCATGGTCGCTTTCAGTCGCAACCTGATTGGATTCATAGAGTAACTCAATTGGATGAGTACAAGGCAAGACAATGGATTGTATTTTCTTCTCCCCTTAAATTGATAGATTAGATAGGCAATATCATGGTATTGACATCATCAGTTGGAGTGGTTTGCCTTTTTTGCTACCTGATAAAGTTTCGGGAAAAATGTTATCAAAAGCTTTCCAATCTGCTGAGACAGCAAGTGACAAGCCAAGTGATGGATGGATGTTTGAGTTGAATTTCTGAAGTACTCAAAAGTCAGGGAAGGGGATACACCAGATAATTACAGGCAGCCGTCATAAATCTAGTTAAGTGGAACTTCACTTCCCCACTTGCCACTTCTCAACTTCTTGATTGTTACAATGTGTGGAAATGACTTGTTGACTTGTGTTGGTAGTTTTTGACATTTTATGAAGTTATTTCTCTGAATTAGATACGATGACTACTTCAAAACTGAATTTAATGGAAGCTGTTTTCCTAAGTGCATGCTAGTCTGAAATAAGAATATTGGAATCTATTAATTGTGATTCATTAAATATTTTAGGATTGCTGTATAATGGATATTGATTTGAATGACTTAACTAGTGTAGAAATTAATAGGGATTGAATTTCCATTTACTTAAAACTGTTGCGAATGAGTCATGATGGATAATCAATCTTCATGCTCTGAAAGGATAAGATGTATATCATTTTTATTAGCTTTCTAGTGGCGATTGGAGATTTACTACTAAGGAAGGAGGATGTAGAAGAGAAGAGGGCAAAAGTGCAGCAAGAGTCCAAAACACTCCTCGAGTACACTCGGAAAGCCATTGCTAAACTCAACGATTTGAAGAAGTGAGTATCCTCTTTCTTTTCCTTGGCATTATTATGCCATGATTTTTTTTAATTTGGATTGGTGATCCTTGAAGCTGCATATGCACAAGCACATCTACACACACCAACTCACATGGAATACATTTCGTTTTAATTTTAAGAGAGAAAACCCAAAATTTGATGGTGCCTCAGTTGATCTACCTATCATCACTCTTAATTCTTGTGGATTTCCATCTTTTTCGTCCACAACATTATTCTGTATCCATACGGTTTGATGAATATTCTCCTTGTCATCCACTACCATGCTCTAACTGCATTATTCTGACTACATTGTGGATGCTGATGATATAATTTTGACGGATATGAGACACTCATTTCTTTGAAACAGGTGACATAAATTCATTATTGAGGTATATATTAGTTGTTCTGAGCTAGTTTGTTCAATTTTTGTTAGCTACACGTTCTCTCAAAAAAGTCAATTTATATTGGACTCATTATTTGAATGGAGGCAACGAATCATTGTATCCGATCCTACTTAATGTGGGAGAATGTTTTGTTGTTGTATACTGGGCTTACTTTTTGTTAAAAGGATTAGTCATTTTATTTTGGGATTTTTACCCCACGAACCCTATAAACTTGTTAAATTGCCTTCGCGACTTTTAAAACACCGATATTCCTTCCTCGATCTCGTACTCTTGCTAACCCTTACTCCACAAATCTTGTGGTTAACTCCCATCCATTTACCCGTTAAAGTTAACAGTATTCCGTTAAAATGAGGTGCATATGACTCTCTTTGTTTATGAAATTTACAAAAGATGCCATTAGAATGCTGATATCAACAACCACAATTTTGATCTCATCTCTCCCCTCCCTTCATTCCCTTTCTCTTGCAAATGAAGAGGGCGCTACCCCTTCACTCTGTTCCACCATCGTTGGATTGCGCCCCGCCTCCCTACTGCTGCAACCGAGGCAGTTGGCCTCCTCCCAAAGCGACCACCTCCGCCGCTCCATCTCCATATCCGAATAGGTCAGCTGAATAGGTCATCGTGCACGCGAATACAGAGGCCCTCGACGATGTGTGCCATCTCGGCACGGCAACATCTGGCATCATGGTGCTTCTGGATGAAGCGCTTGAGCTCTAGCGTTTGGAGGTGGATGGGGGGTCAGGGTTGGAGTCGATGTTGGGGATGAGGGGTGGAGGGGGGTGAGGGTTTGGGGCGGAGGGTGGGGGGGGGGAGGAGGAGATGGAGACAACAATGTCCTCATGAAGTTGGAGGCGGAAGGTGAAGTTGAGGTTGGACTCAGCGGCAGAGGCAATAGCAAGCTTGTGGTGTTGGGTGGAGACGAGGCAGAGGAGGTTGTCGTCACCGTGGCCCTCCATCGGGGAAAATGGGGAGGAGGTGGCCAACTTCAAAGAGGAAGGAGGAGGTAAACGCCCAAGAAGAGAACCTCCGGGTCGTACTCTTCCCCATCTAGCAAAACGACGATGCCTCAATGGACGTCGCCTCCTCCTCTCGCAAGCTTGGCTCCCCTTCGTGCGCGTCCTCGTCTCACCATCATCTTCGTACCATCGAGCGGCTCCTACAGACCGTGATCGTCTTGCCAGATGTAGGAGTGAGGGGAAGAAAACCTACCATTGGATTTGCTAAGGTTTATTTAACTCAATTTAAATCCGAGCTAGTTAACCCAAGAAGTCTCAGATTAATGGAAGGATCTATAGGGTGAGACGGAGTAAGTTTATGGGGTCGAGGGGGGGATATCGATGTTTCAAAGGCCGTGGAGGTAATTTAAAAGTTTATAGGATCCGTAGGGGTAAAATCCCTTTTATTTTATTCTTTTTTCTTAGGATCATCTTGTAGCTTCTTCCAAAAAATGAGATCTTGGCAAGAAGGTCTGGGAGCTTATTTTTAATTATCTATTGGTGTTGAGGAATTATATGAATTGAGTGGTTAGAACAGGAGGTTATTTTCCTTAAAAAGATAGGGTCTTATGCCCAAAATATGGTACTAGGAGTAGAGTTTAAATTAGGACGGTACAAGTTGTTTACATTCACTAAAGGATGCTCATCATGATCCATGGCTTCACCATGGTATTCTGTTTCTTTCAAGAGGCGAATTTGGCATGTTCCTTCTAAGTGTTAGAACAGTAAGAATGCGCTCCTTGTCTTGGCACTCTACCATGTTTTGCATACTCCAAGTCAATACTTCCTATATTGATTTGTCAAACATAATAAGTAGTTGAGAAAAGGATTCTTGACACCCCAATACTAGACTCTTCTTTAACGAGAGATCAACATGTGCTTAGATGCTATTCAATGTATGAAACTTTGGTATAAAAAGAGATTACAAGGAACCCATGTTCAAACTTCAAGTTATGTATGTTGGGATCATGCAGAGGCTTGTGTTTAGGCACATGCATACACACGATCCAAGCTATGGTCGGAAAAATATAAATAAGGCCTAGTCTAGTGCGAGGAATAACTCAAGTAAATGGCGATGCTTTCTTTCTGCAATACCATTCTGTTGAGAAGTGTAGGCAGATGATGCTTGATGAACAATACCATGTGATGAAAGGAATTATGAGAGTGCAAGAGTACCGAATTCCAATGCATTATCAACTCTCACAAATTTGACAGAAGAAAAAACATTCTGCACTTCATTGATGAAAGTTGTAATCACATTCCCAGTCTTAGATTTATTCTTCAATAACAAACGAGAAAAATCATCATCAATGACAACTAGATAAAATCCATGTTCTTGGTGATCGAGAACACGACTTGGACCCCCGATGTCAATATAAAATAACTCAAAAAGGGAGCTACTACTCCGACTCTGATGACTATGAAAAGCAGAACGATGGTGCTTCCCCAACTAACATGTCTGACATTCGAAGGATGAATGATGTGAGATCTGAGGGAGAACTTGACGTATCTTCTGAGGCGGAAGATGACCAAAGCACATATGCCCCATGAAAGGAGAGACTGGTCCTGTAGAATGTGAGGCTAGGACTGCATATGGAGTTCAAACCAACCGATAGAGGCCTCCCTGCTCACGACCACATCCAATCACCCTGCCTGTAAGTATGTCCTGAAATACAAGAGATGATAAGTCAAAAATAGCCTGATAATGCAAATCCTTCGTAATTTGACTAATAGATAATAAATTCATAGAAAAGTCAGGTGCGTACAATACATTCTGCATACACATCGAAGGTGCCAAATTGATCTCCCGTGTCTTGTGATCGGGGAATGAGTCCCATCGGCTATTACAACAATTCTCCTTAGAGGAACTTGTTCGTAAGCTGCAAGCTGATCTCTGTCTCCACACAATTGTTGTTTCTCCTCAGAGTCCATAATTCATTCTGTAATATCAGATCCATCACAAGTGGTAAGAGCATAGATGCTACCTGAGGTACTGGCAGAGAGAAGCAACAACATCTGAGTAGCCTCCTAGAGCAGCCGGGGAAGCATATGACTAACAGGAGGCATAATGTCCTTTAATCGAGCTACTAGATCATCAAACCTCTGATCTGAAGAAAGAGCTGCAGGAGACTCAACCTACTCCACTACACGGGCCGATGTAGGAAAATCATGCTTGGAGTAGCATGTATCCTTTGTGTGCCCAGGGCGATGACAATAAGTGCATAACTGGCGAATACAACCTCCTCTACCATGAGGTCCACGACCACGAAACTGAGAATAGTCCCCTCTACCGTGGGAGGCTGTCATCGCAGAAGATGTTTGAGTGGAAGCAGGTGATGAGATAGTGATTCTGCTAAGCCTGCAGAAAGCTTCCTCCATTGGAGGAATAGTACCATCCACCGATATCTATGAACGAGCCACCTCATACTCGGGATCAAGTGTTGCTAGGAATACACCAGCCATAGTGGTATGTCTTTTGTTGCCCAGGAGTAGACGAAAGAGGCATAAAATTTTGGAGCTTCTCGAACATTTCGTACAGGGGCGCGTATAGAGAATGAAGGGGTCGCCCGTTCTGCTTGATAATATATATGTCATGTTGTACCTGCAGGATCTGTCTCATTCCTCGCTTGGGAATAGATAGCTGCGAGGATATCCCACATCGCCTTAGCGGTGGGCTGATGTAACACATCATTGGTGATTTCTGACGTCAATGTACCAAATAACCAAGCTTGTGCATAAGTATCATCTTCCTCCTATGAGGCATTGTCCCCAGTTTTCTCAGCCGATTCTTCCTCTGTAAGAATATGTTTCTTACACATAGACTTCATGTGGTTCATGAACTACATGGTCCATAACTCGTAATTCGTCCCGTCCATCTTGACAATTAGCGTTGGACCTTTGAAAGCGTCTGTGGCGGGGATTTTGACTTTGTTCTCTAACATACAACCGAATGAAGAAAAATAGGTTTGTATACTAAAAGAAGTACGTCTACACATGCATACGAGGATTTGATTGCATGTGTAGACTCAAGATGCAACCAATCCCATCAACATGGAGCGGACGAAGATGGAAACCGCCCGGAAACCACATGCAGTGGCCACGGGGGCTCGACGACGGCGGTGGAACTGAGAGAGAGAACTCGGTAACAACGACGACAATGAGAGGAGGGGGCTTGAAGGTGGCGTCTAGGGCTAGGGTTAGGTTAGGATACATGAGCTCCAGTCTAGGACTACTGCTTTGATACCATGTTGGGAAAAGAACGAGAATAGTTTATTCCATAAAACCCTAGGGCTCTCTTATATAATGGAGATACCTATGGGTAAATTACATAAGATGGACGAAAATAAAATAAAGTGAGAAAACAGTACTGAAATATAAACATATCTCTATACATACATTTACTAAGAAATGTGGCGGTGACGACGACATCACCCCAATATGCATCCATGCCGAGTCATGTGAGATGTGGCTTTTCGGCTTTCAAGAGATGTGCATCACTCACCAACCGTCGTGTCAAAGAAAATCATGATAATCTATGAGTAGGTTACACGAAATGTCAGGGATATGCCGATGTTTGCCTTAGCCACTCATTCTGTTGGGATGTACAAGTTGTCTGATGTAAAAACCCATGTGAGGATAGAAAAGACTACATGTCATGAGCATGGTATTAAAAAACACACCTCGAGACGGTCGAGGTGTACGTCTCGAGGCGAGGCGAACATTTTAACCTCGAGGCATGCGCCTCGGCCCTGTCCAGTGCGGCGTGTGCCTCAAGTGGCTGAGGCATAGCTTCGAGGCGTTTTCCAAGGCGTTTTTATTTTTTTTTTGCAGTATTTTTTATGATTTTAATAATTTACATGGTGGTTTGAGAAGCTTGTAAATATATACTTGTTTAGGATAATGATTATACAAGCTAAATGCCTACATTTGATGCTTCTTTCATGCCCATAACTTCATATTTACTATTAATTATGTCTAAATTTGGTGTTTCTTTCATGCCCAAAATAGAAGGATCCATATACCTGAATACAAATAGAACCGCTCTTGAACCCACACCCCCCGAAGGGGGGGGGGAGGGCGCACCTGCACCCCTTCTAGACCCCCCAGGCTCGCTGATCGGGCATCGAGACCCTCATCTTGTTGGGGTATGGTATGATAGGAGGGATGCATACACAATTCTTCAACAATGGTCAGATGATTAGGATTCAAGGCATATCAACAATTCGACATATACTTAATCGTATTTTTATTACAATTATATTTCAAAGATTTGTTCGA
Organism: Ottelia alismoides; assembly: GCA_037367405.1. Lineage (NCBI taxonomy): Eukaryota > Viridiplantae > Streptophyta > Magnoliopsida > Alismatales > Hydrocharitaceae > Ottelia > Ottelia alismoides. The sequence goes on from JAZKJV010011447.1 coordinate 728,256, forward strand.
ACAGGATAGGATTCACGGTTACTCTTGCGATCATATATTATATATTAGACACATAACATAATTTCTTTGACCTATATTTAATCATACTTTTAATTACAATAATATTTCAAATAGATATGTATATTTTTAATTCTTTCACAACATTTATTGACGATGAATTCCTTTTTTGACTGGATAAAAATATGTAGAAAGGGATATGATGTTGTTCTATCTTATATTTTGGGGTTCTTATCATTGCTATTTCATCATATCTTATAGTGATGAGTACTATATGTTGGACAAAGAACATATAATTACATATATATATAATTGTAGTTTTATGCATAGTTTTCTCTATAAACTGAGGCTTACGCCTCGACCACCTCGAGGCTACGCCTCGCCTCGATTCCGAGGAAAACACCTCATTCCGCCTTTAGTTTTTTCAAACCTTGGTCATGAGAAAGAAACTCTCCAGCATTATCAGATCTCGAGAGCTTTGATAGTGGTACCAAATTGAGTCTTTATTTAAATTGTAAAGCGAACAATAATATGTAAAATATCAAACTTATTTTCAATAAGAAAGTCCATGACACACGAGAAAAACCATCCATAAGAATAAAATATTATTCGTTTCCCATCTGATCATGATATCGACTGGGTCCCCATATGTCAAGGTGGATGAGTTCAAAAAGATTACTAGAATGGATGGTACCGGATGAAGTAAAGGAACTCCTGTGGTGCTTCTCCAGTTGACAGGCTTCTCATATAAGGCTGACAATGGGAGGGAGATGGGGAAGAACCCGACGAAGCTTCTGAAGAGAAGGATGGCCCAAATGTCAATGCTGGAGAGCACTGGAAGACAAAGAAAAGGAGTTCCTGAGTAAGAAACAATCCCAGAAGTCTGGACACGATGGTAGATACCCCTTATTCCTAGCTTGCATTAATCGTCCTCCAGCCAATATGTCATGAAAAACACAAGAAACAACATCAAATATAGCTCGACAGTTGAGCTCCTTGCAAATTTGTTTGGTAGAGAGGATATTGATGGGAAACTCAGGGACGGAAAGAACATTATTCGACATGGTGTTAGGTGTGAGGTGTACATCCCCTTGTCTCTTAACGGGGGAAAGTCTGCATTTGCAACCTGCATGGTTTATCTAGGGAAGGACTTGGTGCATCTGATGTAGTAGGGTCTGTTCCCCACAAAGGTGGGTGGAGGCACATGTATTAATCAACCACTCTATTTTTATAAAGTTATTTGCGAAGGCAACGAAGTTACCTGACATCTAGGCAGCTCAGGGTACTTTAGACTTCCCCAATAGTTAGAGGATAACAACAATGATCATCTAGTCGCAAGTTGCAGCAGAGCCCAAATCAACCATAGCCAGAAAAACTAAAATAACCATGTGTTGATGGTGTTGATTTTGTGTAGGACGGGAGTATCCTAAAATACACACATTCTATCATTAAAATAGGGAATTTACGAGAGAAGTACCGAGATAGAGAACAACTGGCTTGCTTCATATTCATCATGTTGAAATATGTATGGTACGTTCTTGCTAGAGTTCTTCTCCTGACTATATGCGTCTTTATTAAAAGTCCACATGTTGTGAGCAGTGGTATAATAGACCATCTCGTTTGCAATTATGTCAATGACGATGACGCTGACTGTGATATAGGAATTGACCATTCCATCATCTTTCATTTATGTGGTGTATGCATCTTCCAATCTTATTAGCAGATGTTGAATCCAAAATATGTGTTAGAAAATAAACATGCGAAAGCGAACATAGAAAATATAAAGAAGAATAAGAACAACGAGATTTAACGTGGAACCCTACTCCCTAAGGAGCGGGATGAAACCACAGGAGAAGGCCTCAAAGGGTCAGGTTATGCATTGCACTTTCTTAATGGATACAGGAGGTCTGGGGCTCCTTATATAGCCTCCACAGAGCCCCCAAGTCCCACCACTGGTAGATGTCGGACTAAACATATGGATGGGGTAAATGGATCTCTCCCGGATCCATTTACCCTCCTACAACCCACGTGACACACACCCAAATACTCCAACACTCCCCCTCAAGCTGGAGCATGCAATGCTCAGCTTGGACAAACATAAAGAAACTCAACTCACGCTACAGGACACTACGGACAATATCAACTCAATGCGCACAACTGTCGGCTGCTGTCGAGGACGTTGCTTCTCATGCTGTGCATGTGAGGAGGACGAACATGCTGGAGTGTGAGTCTACTGAATCTTCTCGTCGGAGAGCATGCGCTCTGAACTGTGCCTGTCAGAGTCACTGCAACTGGAAATGAGTCTCCTCATCGGAGTACTCTGGCCCGCCGCAACATGTGGACAACCACTCCATCTCTGAAAAGTGCCGAACTGAAAAGGCCGTGGAAGTGCAATCCTCGTCGGAGTCCACAGTCGCTGGATAATGGAGTCTGAAAGAAGTCTCCTCGTCGGAGAATTGAGTCTCTCCCATCTGTCTCAGAGAATGGTACTCTACTATGGAGTACCTATGATACCACATGAAAACCCTTGCCAACATGACATAGGGAATGGTCCACTACTATGGAGTCCCTATGGCTCACATGAAAACTCTGGCCAACAACAAGAAGAAGAAGATGGGCCACGACAAAAGATGCAAACATGTGCACATCTTAAAAGAAGACCTCATACTCATGCATTTTTGAAACTGACTCGGAATCTGATGCCGAGTCTGATCATCTGAATTGTAGAGTTTGAAAACTAATTGGCCATTGTCAAATCTGAATATGGAGAATCTGGATAGACCTACGACTCTATATAATACTCCCCTTTCTCCCATACTTGTCGGAAAATGACAATCGTCGATCATGTTGGGAGAAAACAAGAAAACATGGAGAAAATAAAACATCAATTAGCCGATTTCATCAATTTTTTCGGCTTTACTTGTAAATTATTATTCTTCTTCTTTTTCACGGCTATTTCTATTTTTAATAGCTGTCCAAACTTTTTCTTTTTTTTCCTTTTTTTTGAAAACCTTTTGCTTACGGCTTTTCTTTGTACGCGCCTCTTCACTTTTCTTTTTTTTGAAACACCTCTTTTTTTGGAACACTCCCTTTTTTACTCACAACCTTTCTATTTTTTTCTCTCTTTTTTTCAAACGGCTCACACTCTCTCCTCTCCTTTTACAAGAGAAAAAAATATTTTTTTAATAAAGGGCTGTAGGGCCCGCTCAAATCCTGAAGGAAATCGTGCACCACCTTTTTAGGGTTCCCTCTTGTGGGAACCAATTTAGTCGAAGAGACCATCGCCCCCTTCTGAGGCTTCCTGATCGGGAGCTCGTCGAACTTCGCCGCGTCGCCTGGAGACTGGAGTGTCGTTCGAGATGCGGGAGTGACTTGGGCTCGCTTTGGCGAAAGGAGATCGGGCTGGAGGAGGGCTCTTCCTGCGCAAGGTCTCTGCCTTTTGGATCATGTCGCTGGAGCGATTAGAGGACTGAGGAGGGGCTCGAAGGAGGTGCGCCTGGACTTGCCGACCAGTAGGATTGTCGCCGAAGGAGGGGCTCGCGTTCTGTGCGCGCGATGTACGAGGGAGCGGCACGCGAGAGGAGATGGCGCCACCGTCATACTGGAGATCGCCATCTAGAATCAAGGGTTGCATCGCCTGAACTCGGCTGGAGAGGAGGCTCGGCTGGAGCCCAACTCTGGAGGACCCGATTGAACTTGCGCCTCCTGCGCGAGATTCGAGAGAGGAAGGGCGCCAGGGATTGAGCGCTCCGTAGCGCTTGATGGCTCAGCCTGATGGTTGCGTACGGAGGAGGATCTCCACCTGGAGATGAGAAGCACGCGACTGGTGCAGGGGCTTGCGTGGGCTGTGGTCTGGGTGTTTTGGGGAGGCAGGATGAAACTGGAAGGGGCCCTCGCGCGAGGTGATGAATCCCCATTCATCACTCTTTATTCCTTTATTTTAGCTAGAAACCTTAGCTAAATACCATGTAAATGTGTGTAAATATCATAAATTGCCAAAATACATGCATCATGTAAATATGCATAATTAGCATGCTTTTGAGTAAAAATAAAGGAATAAAGAAACACAAGAAAAAGACGGAAATATTTAGAATAAATATTGAGTTACCTAATCCCAAGGGAGGGCTCAGCATGAGCCTGACCGCAAAAGAATCCAAGTATAGAGAGATAAGGTCAATCATACATTTACATACCCCCATATATTTAAATAAATTTATTTTCCTCAAAATAAAAATTAAAAAGTGTTTCTCATATTTTGTACATACTTGTAAAAATAAAACTAAAATAAAAATGAAAAAAATTAAAAGAAATAAAAGTCTCTCTCATTAGTGTTCATAGACCATGTATATACAATAGAATGTCTATTTATTTTCTCATTGTAAATAATGAATAAGCTCAATAAAAATATATTTTTATACTCCATATTTTATGGTGTAAACAAATAAAAATCAGAAAAATAAAAATAAAAATAAAAATAAAAATCATTTCCCACCTTGTATATATACCATGTACATATGTATATACACCTATTTATTTAAACCATGTAAATACATTATAAAAATAAAATAAAAATACCTTATTATTCCAAATTTTATGTTGTAAATAAATAAAATATAAATTTAGAATAATTGTACAAAAATAAACAACTAAAAAATTAAAAATAAGCATAAAAAATATATACATGTATATACCTATATATAATAATATTATAATGTAAATACGCTATATATTTTCAAAAAAATAAATAAAAATCACTAAAAAATAATTTGAAAAATAATAAACATTTATCATGTTGAAAAGTTTTTAAAATAAAATCATCTACTATTTTTAATTGAATTTCCAAATATTTAATAAATGGGGAACTCTGATTGGTCCATGGGGGATTGTTGACCCCCGGTCAACTCTCCCACACGGACCTCTTCACGGATCCGTGCGCCGACCCGTTTTCTCCTATTTTTCGCGCATTGATGCGATCACCATCAACCGAAACCCCGGGCCCCGATTATTCTTGAATCATCCGAGATCCTCGCCCGGAGGTTTGCCTAGGGGTCCGTGCTTCGAACGACCCTGCCTGACTCCATTTAGCCGGACCCTTCCCAGTATAAAGCCACACCTCCACCGCACTTTTCACGCCATCTTTGGCTCCGCCCCTCCATCCCAGGACCTCCATCACCTTCCTTAGAGTGACAGCTATCCGAGCGTGGTGTCGCAGTGAGGAGGAGCCCCCAGCCACTGATCCGGCAAGTTCTTTCGCCGTGCGCCGCCGCGAGGTGCGCCGAGCCTCGGACCCCGACGAATCCTCGAGGCAAAGACCCCCAGAGCTCCGCCAGCTCATCCACAGTCGACCTCCGCCATCAGGTATCCCCGATCACTCTAGTTTAGCCTAATTTTCGATTACGCCCATTCGCGCCGCCGGCCTTCGCCGGCCGATTCCCACCGATCCGACCGCTCATTCACTCAACTGATCATTGATTCACGATCACGAGACTCCTACCCATCTTCTTTACCCATCCGATCAACCTGTCTCGCCTCGGAGCAGGACCTCGGGTCTCCTCCGCCGTCGCCTCGCTGGAGACCACGCTCCGCCCTCTTCTGATCACCCTTTCCACCCCTAACCGGGTCGAGGCACTTTGCCCTCGACCCAGCGTTCGTCCTGTGCCATTTTGCAGGTCAATGAGACCCATCTGAGCGTCCGTACGTTCAAGCACAGGAGCTTGGCTCCTCCGCCGTCGCCGGAGCTCCCCGGAGCTTCTCGGCCTCATTGGAGGTGCCCACCAGCTGCGGACCAGCCTAGGCAAGCGTTTCCACACCTCAACAGCTCTAGAGGACGACTCCACCGCGCGCATGGGGCCGGCGAACTTTGCCGGCGAAGTGTTCTTCGCGAGTCCTCCAGCACCGTCCGATCAGCCCCCTCGTGCCAGACCAGATCGTGTCCATCAGTTCGTGAGGAGTTCTCAGCCGTCCGATCTTCATCTGAGTTTGATCTGGACCGATCATCGACGAAGAGGTGCCCTCGCTTCTCAACCATCAGATCTACACGTGGCACCCTCTCGACCGTCGATCTTAAATAAAGGGGTAATTTCACTTATTGCATTTATAGTTTAGTCCTGTAATTAGTTTAGTACGTTGTTTTTATTTTGGAACAATTGTAGTTAGGACCTTAGACTTTTTAGTATTCGCAATTTAGTCCCTGTTTATGTGAGCCATGTGCGTCGACACGTGAGGATTTGGGTTATTTGCATATTTAGTCCTGTGGTTCCTGTGTGTTAGTGATTGCATATTTTTAAATAGGAATTACATTTATGCCCCTCTGTGTCTGAATCACGTGTGTTGCGCGTGTTTTTGTGGGCTTTTTGCATTCCAGGCCCTGGCCTTTCTTGCTTTGTTATTATTTGGTTTTGGAATTATGTTTCTTTGCATTTAGGTCCCTACTTGCTGTGTGCCTTGTTTTTATTAAATAAAATATCAAATTAAATCCAAATTAGGTGAAATTTGGACACGTGGCTCCTGCCACTGGCTAAAAATTTCCCTAAATTTTTGGGATATTTTTGAGGCTTTTTACTATTTTAAAAATAAAAAATACGCATTTTTGTTACTGTTTGAAAATGAAAATCAAAGAAAAATATAAAAACCTTTTAAAAATTTTAAAAAAATTAATGATAGTAAATTTAGTGTTTTCTAGCTTCTTTCCATTTTTGAGCTTATTTGGATTTATAAAACCCTTAAAAATTGCAAAACCCTAAAAATCTTATAAAAATTCTAAAAAATCCTTTAAAAATAAAAAATGCAAACTCTTTTTCTGTAGTTTAGTTTTTACATATATTTTTCATAAAAATTGCCTACAGACTTTTATAGATCAATTTTATAATTTTAATTGATCTTTTAAGTCTGGCTGCACAGTAGCTTATATTTTTCCTCTTTCTTGATTTTTATATAATCAAATAAAAATTGAAAAATTCTGAAAAATTCACCAAAAATACTTCAAAACATTAAAAACACAAAAATAATTTTGTTTGAATTTTCTGTGTATTTTTGAGTGCTTTAATAAATTGTTGTATTTGCTTGGTTTCTCATTTCCTTATAAAATCAAAAACACAAAACATTTAAAAATAATTAAAATCCACCAAAAATATTTTCCCCCCTATTTTTCGATTTTGACTACTTCGTAGGCCGCAAGTCGATCCCGTGCTCCTTGAGTCCGACCCTGTTCGCTATACCTGGTTAATAAAATTAGCGAGGACCGCTATTGATTTTCTTGATTTATATCTTTATTTGGTGGTTCTTATATTTTCTTGATTGATCGATCTCCGCGAGATCGGGGTCGCAACGACCTTGTTTTTATCTTTTTCCGGATTTTGTGGGATTTTTCGGCCATCAGAATGGCGCCGTTGCCGGGGAGCACGACTTAGTAGTCGTTTTCGATTTTTCGCAGCTTTTCTTTTCTGCGGCTTTTTGTAGATATTTTTATATATTTTTCTCTGAATTGTTTATACAATTTTCTGGTCTGACACTTATGTTTCTGTTTCTTGCGAGGGCCCGAGGACCGAGGCAGCTTTTTCGGAAGCCGGAGCAACCGCGAGAGTCAGAGGCGGCTTCTTTCTCTACGAAGCCGCAGGAGAGCGCGAGGAGGAGGAGCTGAAGTTCGGGAGCCGCGGAATAGCCGCGAAATAACCGTAGGATAGCAGTAGAATTAGCGCAGTTTATTTTCTGCAAAAACCATTTTATTGTAATAATACAGGGACAGACTTGGACACTTGGTAGATTTCGGGGTCTGTTTCGCCGAGCACCGGTGTGCTCGGGGGACCTCACTGAGATTTTCGCGGCTTTTTGCGATTTTTCGAGTTTTGACCGTTTATTTACTGCTCATTTGATTTACGCAGTTTTAACCCTAACTTAAGAATTTCTGTGATTGTGACGTAATTACATAGGATCCAAATACCTAATTATCTGCCTGTGCCTATAAATCGTTAACTGGACCTAATTAATTAAATCACAAGAAAAAGTCGGATTATTTGAGCTCTAGTCCACGTGCCTTGAGGAGTCACATACAGTGCGTGCAGGATCTGTTGTGGTAGACACCGAGTGGCTCCCAAGATATGACTCCAGACTTAGGCTCGAGTACCCGGCTACTGTGCTTACGTGTAGAAATTGCTCTGTTAGGATCGGATTTTTGCGTGCATCATATAGGTAGTTTATATTCTGTCTTTACTTTATGCGCGGATCACTCTGCATGTAGACTGCTGGAGTCAGGTACGCATTTCTTACTCTGCATGAATCATTGATTCCCGCGCATCGGCTTTTTCGTCTTCTCTCCCGGTTTTTGAACTTAAATAATTAGGAGAACCGAAAAATTCGTTAGACGTTTGATCTGAAAAATACCTAAAAACAAAAACTATAAAATTGGGACTGCTAAACAAACTCGACCCTAAAAAGACACCTCACCTAAAAAATCTGTCTTGGGGAGAGCAACCCCCTCATTGTCTGGTTTGATTGCGCGAGAGAGTGACCCGCACACTAGGCTAGAGCCACATCCGAACCCCGATCAGACTACCGGCCTTTTATACGGGACAGTTTGGTTGGCGGATTGGATTCCTATCAGGTCACGTAACCGCTCTGATATCCTGACATGATCACCTAAATAAAATCGACAAGATAATTGACCGAGCTCTTACGGTCTTCAGCTCAGCGTGGAGTAGGTGAATCCGGGGTTTGTTTGCTCATCTTGTTTGTTTCCAGATCTCATCCGCCCGACTCGCCAGAACAAGATGATGGGCGGGAGGTCTTTTAGGCAGCCTCTGGCTGCACCGCTTTTTAGCACTCCAGCCCACTCATCTAGGTTGGTTCGTGAGAGCCCAGACCCGCTTTCCGAACCTGAGTTCGATTTCGCCCTGTTCTCCTTGACCACCCTTCTTCTGTTCCTGAGTTAACAGTGCTAGATGCGAGACCACATGCAGATGATATTTCGGCACCTGAGTTTGGGTCTTTTGCCTTTGTAGAGACCATGGCCAGCAGCGAGGAGCACACCGATGGTCCAAGGCCAGAGACGACCACATATGTTCTGGACCAGGGTGCGATCAACATCACGATGTTAGCTTCCTTTTAGACGATGCAGAGACAGATCCGGGACCAAGGAGCTTTCATGGTGGACATGAGGAGAGAGATGGAGAGACTGAGAGCCGCAACAGACCAGCCGCGAGTCGAGGGACACAGGGGTCCAGACCAGCCAGTCCAGCCATACCAGCCGGTAGCAGATCCGAGACCGATGCGGGAGTTGCACAACCCCGGATCGACACTGACGCACTGGTGGGTGGTTCTTCCGGCGATCGTGGGGGACTTCAAGTTCCCCCCGAACACACTTCAGCTCCTACCCCGCTTCCACGGGCTCGCCACTGAGGAGTTCCATCTTCATCTTCAGGAGTTTGAGATGATCTGCAACACCGTCCACGATCGTCAGGTGGACGAGGACACTATTCGGATAATTGCTTTTCCTTTCTCCCTGGCCGACAGAGCAGCCAACTGGCTGAAGCATTTGGGGAGATCTGTTTACACATGGGAGCAGCTCCACACCGAGTACTTGAACAAGTACTATCCACTCAGGCGGACCAATGCAGCGAGGATCCTGATCAGCAACTTCTTCATGCTCCCCAACGAGCAGTTTCATGAGGCATGGGAGAAGTTCAGAGAGCTGACCGACAGATGTCTGCACCACAACATCACGAAGCCGAACCTCGTTTAGAGCTTCTTCTGCGGGTTGACATCAGAGCTGCAGGGCCTGGTGAATGCTTCTTGTGGCGGTTCCTACTTCGCCAAGGATGAGGATCAGGTCTGGGTCATCTACGAGGAGATGACCGAGAACTATACAGTGATGTCCTAGACCCGACTTTATACACAGGGACGCCCCCAGCCACAGACCGTGCAGTTTCAGAGGATAGCACGGGTCGACGCCAGTCCTTCCACTTCGTCAGCGGCAGCCGCACAGGCCGAGTCCACAGCCGCCGACATGGGCATCATCAACGAGAAGCTGGACCGGATGGAGCTGATAGAGAAGAAGCAGTGCCAGAGCATATCTCAGATGGATCAGATGGCATAGATGCTGAGTGATCTGAAGACACATGTCATGTGTCTACAGGAGGCACAGACGATTTCTCAGCCCCATCTTCAGTCACGAGGGGATCCGAGCAGCAGCGGCAGCTCGTCCCAGCGCTCCAATCAGCCTAGACAGGTTCACCTTGTATAGGCGGAGCCGTACCAGCAGCCGCAACCTTACTACCAGTCACCACCATCTCAGGTCACTCAGATGGCGGTCTACCAGCCGGATCAGCCCTTGGCAGTACTCCCACCACCCTCTTACGAGCCGGAGCTGTTGATGTATGTCAACGGGATTTGGTACGACCGACCCCAGTCCGGTATCCGACGAGACCATCCCGGATTCCGTTGGTCAGCCGGAGGTGCCAGTTACCAGCAACAACCTCCAGTTCAGGGTGGCCAGTACGGATATCAGCGAGAGCAGCACCGGCAACCCCCAGTCTCCCACCAGCAGTCATCCCAGCCACAACAGCAGTATGGTCCTCGTCCCTATCAGCAGGGACAGTCTTGGAGGCGAGAGCAGCCTCAGCAGTATCATCCCCAGTAGTACCCCTCTCACCCGCACCAGCCACAGCAGCAACCTCACTACTAGCGAGGCCACCCGTCAGGTTCTCATGGGCCAGCCTATGACAACCCCGCCTTAGACGACCTAGCCCACCTCATGACCGAGCAACAAGCTACATTCAAACGGGAGATGGATGAGTTCCGCCAAGAGATGCGGGAGATCGTGAGAGGGAAGGTCGCCATTCCTGCCCAGATTGAGCCAAACCCGAACAATCTGAAGAGGAAGTCTGAGCAGGTAGAGTTCACAGAGATTACCACTCCTAGCGATTCATTTGGTGATTTATCTGCATACATGTTTGATGCTGATTTTGTTACACTTAGGAGAGGTAGGATGCCAGCAGGCGGCGCCTCGTCTGAGCGACGACACCACGCCACTCCCAGAGCGCCAGGCGAGGAGGAGCGCAGTACTGACGCCGCGAGAGATGATGACGGTGGTACTGATGCTACCATGGACGTTGATCCAGCCGACGGTATTGAGGCCGTCGTTTCACCAGTTAGTGGAGGTGGTACTGACGCCACCGCAGTTGCTGAACCAGAGCGCGGTACTGATGCCGCGAGTCAACATGCCGAGGGTGGTGCTGAGGCCACCATTTCTACTTCTGCTAGTCCTGTTGTCTTTCCATCTATTTATGTATCTCAGGATATATCTGGAAATAAAGGAAAGGGTTTGTTATTTTCAGATCCACATGTGTTGATTGATGATTTTTGTGTGGATTCTGCTGTTCATGAGCATGTCAGACCCTCTCCTAGTCCTTCATCTGAGAAGGACCCCGTGATCCCTTTCCACGAGTACTTCACATGTCAAAGGGGAAGAAAACATAAAATCCAAAAAGAACCATCAGATAGAGTTCAGCAGCAGATGATAGATAGATTCCATATTCAGCTGACTCTTCAGGAGGCCTTGGAGCACATCCCTCTACTCCAAAGATCACTCAGAGACAGGACCACAGTTAGGAGGAAGAGGAGGAACCATCAGTTTGAGATCCATGTGCTTACCCGAGCCACTTGTTTCGCGATTCAGAACCGTTTGCCGGCCAAGAGGCCAGATGCAGGAGCCCCGTATGTCAGATGCCACATCCATGAGTAGAGGTTTGACCACACTCTATTAGACAGCGGTTCTTCGATCAACCTACTTCCGGCAGCTCTTCTCGACCGCTTCGAGTTGGGCACTCTCCGACAGAGCAGGACGGTCCTTCAGTTTGCTGATCGATCAGTCAAGAGGCCGAAGGGGTTGCTGAAGGATGTTGTCGTCACAATTGAGGGCCAGAAATTTCCCGTGGACTTCGTTGTGTTGGACATGGAGATCCCTGAGTCTGTGACCGATACCACCATCATTTTAGGACGCTCGTTCTTGGCCACAACCAAGGCAGTGTCCGACCATGATAGCGAGAAGGTGTACTTTCGCGTCGAGGGCAAGAGTATACAGATAGAGACGGTCGAGGATACTAGAGCCAGAGATTCAGCTTGCTCAGAGCCGACCACAGATTCAGAGCAGATGACAGAGGTAGGGGACATCCAGCAGGACTGCGATTTTGTGATCACAGATGACGAGGCAGTTTGGGCAGATCCAGTCGCACAGGCTATCCTCTCACCTTCAGAGTTCGCTGATGTAGAGACGCCAACAGAGGAGAGCTTGGAGAGCGCATTCCTGGTCTAGGATACATTTCAGGCAGCAGATCCGGTTCTTGACCGCGATACAGATTTTTGTGAGTAGGATCCCTCGGAGTCAGATACTGATTGGGCAGAGTTCGATGATTTGATACCGTGTCTGATTTCCACTGAGCCTACAGCTAGAGAGGATGTTGATTTCGTGCAGAGCAGAGACAGTCTAGCAGAGCAACCTTCTCCAGATCCAGTTTGTGAGCGAGAGTTCTCATTCTCCCGTGCAGATTTGGCAGCATACACTCGGATTCTTCAGAAGCCAGATCCGCCAGCACCTACGTGTTCAGAGCTGAAGCCGCTACCGTCGTCGCTGAAGTATAGATTCGTTGCGGGTGAGTATGAGATGTACCCAGTCATTATCTCTGTTGATTTGACTGGAGAGCAAGAATCCCGTCTGATCGGGGTTGTTGAAAAGAATCGCAAGGCGATAGGATGGAGTGTAGCCGATCTCTAGGGGATCAGTCCGACTCTGTGCTCCCACCATATCTATCTCGAGGATGAGGCAAAGCCGTCATGTGAGTTCCAGCGGTGGCTGAACCCGGATCTTCGAGAGGTTGTCATGAAGAAGATCTCGAAATGGTGGAGCGCCGATTTTATCTACCCCATCTCCGACTCCAAGTGGGTCAGTCCGTTGCATGTGGTGCCCAAGAAGACGGGCACTACTACAATTATCAGTGAGTCCGGAGAGGAGATCGCTACCCGGGTACCCACTTCTTGACGGGTCTGTGTGGATTACAGACGATTGAACCAGGCCACCAAGAAGGATCATTTCCCCCTGTCCTTTGTTGATCAGATTATTGAGAGGCTGACAGGGAAGAGCCATTATTGTTTCTTGGATGGGTACTCCGGTTATAATCAGGTGGCCATCGTGCCCGAGGACCGGGACAAGACCACCTTCACCTGTCCCTTTGGGACATATGCTTTCAGACGCATGCCATTTGGATTGTGCAACGCTCCGGCGACATTCCGGAGATGCATGTTGTTCATCTTTTCGGACATGGTGGGGGATTGCTTAGAGGTCTTCATGGATGATTTCTCGGTCTACAGCGACGGATTCGATTCTTGTCTTGACTGTCTAGACCGAGTCCTTCAACGATGCATAGAGGTTCACCTTTTGTTGTCTTGGGAGAAGAGTCACTTCATGGTGACTCAAGGGATGGTGCTTGGCCATATCATCTCCAACAGGGGCATGGAGGTTAATCAGGCCAAGGTGGATGTCATTAGAAAACTCAATCCACCGTCCAATTTGTGGCAGTTACGGTCTTTTCTGGGGCACCTCGGTTTTTACAGGCGCTAGGATTGCCCGACCATTGACTGATCTGCTGACGAAAGACACCGAGTTCCTTGTAGATGATAAGTGTCTATCGTCGTTTGAGACTCTCAAGAGCTGTGTTATAGAGGCTCCTGTTCTCCAGCCAGCCGATTGGTCTCTCCCATTCGAGATCATGACGGACGCCTCCGATTTTGCCATAGGGGCCGTGCTGGCATAGAGGAGGGATGGAGTCCCATTTGCCATTCACTACGATAGCCGTACATTGGATGCCGCGCAACGGAACTATACGCTCACTGAGAAGGAGATGCTAGTCGTAGTTTTCACCCTAGATAAGTTTAGATCTTACATCATTGGATCTAGAGTGACCATTTTTACTGATCATACCGCCATCAGGTACCTCATGTCAAAGAAGGATGCCAAAGCTAGATTGACCAGATGGATCCTTCTACTCCAAAAGTTTGATATAGAGATTAAGGATAAGCTTGGAGTCAAGAATGTGGTGGCGGATCATCTCTCCCGATTGGAGTATCTTGAGGATTTTGAGCAGACTGAGCCTATTTGTGAGACCTTCCCAGATGAGGCGATTCTTGCTATCGCCTCGCTCCCATGGTATGCCGATATTGTAAACTATCTTGTCGCCAAGAAAGTTCCACAAGATTGGCCAGGCAGAAACTTGAGACCTTCCTAGCAAAGGCCAAGTTTTACCATTGGGAGGATCCCATCCTTTACCACGAGGGAGGGGATAGTATCTGGCATCGGTGTATTCCTCAGGAGGAGCACCACAACGTCCTTACTTACTGCCACAAGCTTGAGGTAGGAGGACATCACTCAGAGAGGAGAACGGCACAGAAAGTGCTCCAATCCGGCCTATGGTGGCCTACTCTCTTCAAGGACTCTGATGAGTTCGTGAAGAGGTGTACTGACTGTCAGAGGATGGGCACTTGTAGACAACGTGATATGTTGCCGATGCAGCCCATACACTTCTGTGAGGTTTTTGACGCATGGGGCATCGATTTCATGGGTCCATTCCCTAGGAGTCAGGGATTTGATTACGTTCTGTTGGCCGTGGATTATGTGAGTTGTTGGGTTGAGGCCATCCCCGCCCGAACCGCAGATGCTAGGACTGTAAGCAGATTTTTGAGGTAGAATATCATTTCACGGTTCGGGGTCCCTCAAGTGTTGATATCTGACGGGGGGTCTCATTTCGTCAACGACAAGGTAAAGGCCCTTGCTAGCGAGTTCAGCATAGACCATCGAGTTGCCACTCCATACCACCCTCAGACGAATGGTCTTGCTGAAGTGTCGATTAGGGAGATCAAGACTATATTGCAGAAAGTCGTCCGCCCTGATCGAAAGGATTGGTCACAGCTTTTGGACTCGGTCTTGTGGGCATATCGGACGTCTTTCAAGACTCCTTTGGGTACATCTCCCTTTCGCCTCGTTTATGGCAAGCCGTGCCATTTACCTGTTGAGCTGAGACATAGGTCACTTTGGGCAGTCACTGATATACTTTTGGATCCAGAGAGTGTAGGAGATCTGAGGAGGGCAGAGTTAGCAGCCCTGGAGGAGCTTCGTGATACCGCCTTTTCAAACAGCCTACATTATAAGGAGAGAGTGAAGGAGTGGCATGATTCTCATATCAACCACAAGCAGTTTGAGCAAGGACAGAGAGTATGGCTGTTTGATGATAGGCTTCGTATATTTCCAGGGAAGCTACAGAGCGAATGGAAGGGACCCTATTTGGTTAGAAAGGTACATGACAATGGGAGTATTAATATATCTAAGTTGTCTTCTGATGTTACCTTTCGAGTGAACGACCAGCGAATCAAGCCATATCTAGATCATGAGCCGTGAGTCGTTGATGTTGCCCGGATTCACTTTGCGTGAGATGTGGCCTCTTGACTCGCATTTATTGCATCTCACGCCTGATTATCACGGTTCTTCCGACTTGTATAGATCCAGTTATCCCTATCACTCTATTCTTTAGTCCCACATCCCTTTTATTCATCTTATGATTATGCTATACTTAGGGTGTACTTTACCCTAAGTATAGGGGGGATGTAGGATCTTCGGGTATTCTATTGATTCTTTCTACCCCTGTTATGCTGCCTATACTTAGGGGTATTTCGCCCTAAGTATGGGGGGGGGGGAGTAGACTCTGTACATCCTTCTACTCGGATTTCCCTTCATGTACAACTTGCTATACTTAGGATTACTTGATCCTAAGTATAGGGGGAAACACCGAGTCCTATTCATTCTATTCTTTGATTCATCTTTGTATATAGCCATTCTTTTCACTTCCCTATACTAAGCACGCGTTATGTCTTATTTATCGCTCTTGATCACTCTGAGGACATCGTTCGAGCTAAGTATAGGGGTGTGTGTTTATATATTTCATATATACTTTAGCCATAACTCGTACTTTGTGTGAGTGTGTTTATAAATAAAAATGGCTAAAAATCCATAAAAATTTAAAAATTCCCTTGTACACAAAATTCATCTTGCACATACCTATTTATGTATAAAAATTATTTTTGTACAAATGATTGTAAAATCTTTTTGTGTAAATAGCTTGTAAATATTTTCATATCAAAATTTATGTATATAATACAAAATTTTTGTAAAATGTTTGAAAAACAAAAAGTTTGCAAAAATCTTGTGTAAATTTTTATAAATATTTTGCAAAACTTCGCATTCATGCATACATCCATGTTTTCAAACATTTTTCAAAAATTTTGCACATGTGTAAATATTTGTAAATTGCATCTTTGTAAATTACATCTTTGTAAATACTTGCACAGTTTTTCTAAATCATAGTTGACATTTAAACTGGCCTAGAATTAAATTGACAAATGGAGCTTGGTTAAGACCTTAATGCACCTAATAATAAGAGGAACCTTATAGGGATTAGGATTGAGACTTTTCAGGTCCATTGGGACTTAATTCTTTGAGTCCACTAGGCTATGAGCATATGTCATCTTGATGAGCCTAAGTAGAGTACTTAACAACACACGCATGACTCTCAGAGATAATGGCTTTACTTGCACCAGCACTTTACACATAGCTCTTCACGGATGCGGTAGTGAGGAGGCAGTTTCCTTTGGCTTGGGGTAGCATATGAGGGTAGTACTTCTAGGCGGAACCTCTCTTCTTCTTATAGTGAAGGAAGTGCGTCTCAACTTGGTCTGGTGGTTATGAAGTCTAAAGACTGAAGCTGTGGGTTGCAATAAAGCTTCAAAAGAGGGATAGTCTACTGGCTCAAGAGGAAAACTCCTTGTATATATGCTGCACCATGTAGATGTGTTGTACAGATGCACATGAAAAAAATGTGCAAAAAGGAAAGAACTCCAAAAAAGTGGTGGGTTGGATTAAAAATTTAATAATCCCACTGGAGTGTATATAGTCAAATAAGCAAAGCTTGATATCCATGTTCCATCTCATGGAGCTTGCAGCGGGAGAATCATCTACACTGGTTTGAGCTCCCAAGGATACATGGCTACACTGGCCATGGTCCATTCTCTTCTTCCCCCTCTTCTTGAGCCGGTTGCACTTGAACTTAGAAGGGAATACCCCGCTTCTCGAGGAAAGAACCCCGCTTCTCGAGCAAAGAGTTGCTAGACTGAGGCATTAGAGTTACCGGTTGAGGGAGGTTGTTTCTTTATTACTTCTGAGGTGGGGAGCTACATATCACTTACACCGTACAAGGAAAGATTCATGGTCATTAGAGTTTGTGTATGTAGACTTGTTCTGATATGGCTTATTGAGGAGTCTTGACCATAGATTGGTGGAACTTAGAGGCTGTTAAGTTTTAAACTTAAGTCCAAATAAGGTTCCGACAAATTAATAATCCAAAGGTCTGATCGAGCTCCATATTTCAATTTAATGAAGGAAAGTTTAATAATCAACCTTGATTTCGCCTCTTTTTCTTCTTCTTTCTCTCTTGCACTTCTTTTTCAAATAAGTGTTTGCTAAGGGACTAGCAAAAGTAAAGTATAGGGGGTGATGAATCCCTATTCATCACTCCTTATTCCTTTATTTTAGCTAGAAACCTTAACTAAATGCCATGTAAATGTGTGTAAATATCATAAATTGCCAAAATACATGCATCATGTAAATATGCATAATTAGCATCTTTTTGAGTAAAAATAAAGGAATAAAGAAACACAACAAAAAGAGGGAAATATTTAGAATAAATGTTGAGTGACCTAATCCCAAGGGAGGGCTCAACATGGGCCTGACCGCAAAAGAATCCAAGTAGAGAGATAAGGTCAATCATACATGTACATACCCCCATGTATTTAAATAAATTTATTTTCCTCAAAATAAAAATTAAAAAGTGTTTCTCATATTTTGTACATACTTGTAAAAATAAAACTAAAATAAAAATGAAAAAAATTAAAAGAAATAAAAGTCTCTCTCATTAATGTACATAGACCATGTATATACAATAGAATGTATATTTATTTTCTCGTTGTAAATAATGAATAAACCCAATAAAAATATATTTTTATACTCCATATTTTATGGTGTAAATAAATAAAATAAAAATCAGAAAAATAAAAACAAAAATAAAAATCATTTCCCACCTTGTATATATACCATGTACATATGTATATACACCTATTTATTTAAACCATGTAAATACATCATAAAAATAAAATAAAAATACCTTATTATTCCAAATTTTATGTTGTAAATAAATAAAATATAAATTTGGAATAATTGTACAAAAATAAGCAACTAAAAAATTAAAATAAAAAATAAAAAATATATACATGTATATACCTATATATAATAATATTATAATGTAAATACGCTATATATTTTTCAAAAAAAATAAAAATCACTAATAAATAATTTGAAAAATAATAAACATTTATCATGTTGAAAAGTTTTTAAAATAAAATCATCTGCTATTTTTAATTGAATTTCCAAATATTTAATAAATGGGGAATTCTGATTATTCCACGGGGGATTGTTGACCCCTGGTCAACTCTCCCCCGTGGACCTCTTCTTCGTGGATCCGTGCGCCGACCCGTTTTCTCCTATTTTTTGCGCATTGATCCGATCGCCATCAACCGAAACCCCGGGCCCCGATTATTCTTGAATCATCCGAGATCCTCGCCCGGAGGTTTGCCTAGGGGTCCGTGCTTCGAGCGACCTTGCCCGACTCCATTTAGCCGGACCCTTCCCTGTATAAAGCCACACGTCCGCCGCACTTTTCACGCCATCTTTGGCTCCGCCCCTCCATCCCAGGACCTCCATCACCTTCCTTAGAGTGACAACTATCCGAGCATGGTGTCGCAGTGAGGAGGAGGAGTCCTTAGCCACTGATCCGGCGAGTTCTTTCGCCGTACGCCGCCGCGAGGTGCGCCGAGCCTCGGACCCCGATGAATCCTCGAGGCAAAGACCCCCAGAGCTCCGCCAGCTCATCCATAGTCGACCTCCGCCATCAAGTATCCCCGATTCACTCTAGTTTAGCCTAATTTCCGATTACGCCCATTCGCGCCGCCGGCCTTCGCCGGCCGATTCCCACCGATCCGACCGCTCATTCACTCAACTGATCATCGATTCACGATCACGAGACTCCTACCCATCTTCTTCACCCATCCGATCAACCTGTCTCGCCTCGGAGCAGGACCTCGGGTCTCCTCCGCCGTTGCCTCGCCGGAGACCACGCTCCGCCCCCTTCCGATCACCCTTTCCACCTCTAACTGGGTCGAGGCACTTTGCCCTCGACCCAGCGTTCGTCCTGTGCCATTTTGCAGGTCAATGAGATCCATCTGAGGGTCCGCACGTTCAAGCACAGGAGCTTGGCTCCTCCGCCGTTGCCGGAGCTTCCCGGAGCTTCTCGGCCTCATCGGAGGTGCCCACTAGCTACGGATCAGTCTAGGCAAGCATTTCCACACCTCAGCAGCTCCAGAGGACGACTCCACCGCGCAGATTGGGCCGGCAAACTTCGCCGGCGAAGTGTTCTTCGCGAGTCCTCCAGCACCGTCCGATCAGCCCCCTCGTGCCAGACCAGATCGTGTCCATTAGTGCGTGAGGAGTTCTCAGCCGTCCGATCTTCATCTGGGTTTGATCTGGACCGATCATCGACGAAGAGTTGCCCTCGCTTCTCAGCCATCAGATCTACACGTGGCACCCTCTCGACCGTCGATCTTAAATAAAGGGGTAATTTCACTTAGGCCCCTCTGTTTATTGCATTTATAGTTTAGTCCTGTAATTATTTTAGTACGTTGTTTTTATTTTGGAACAATTGCAGTTAGGACCTTAGACTTTTTAGTATTCGCAATTTAGTCCCTGTTTATGTGAGCCACGTGCGTCGACACGTGAGGATTTGGGTTATTTGCACATTTAGTCCTGTGGTTCCTATGTGTTACTGATTGTATATTTTTAAATAGGAATTATATTTATGCCCCTCTGTGTCTGAATCACGTGTGTTGCACGTGTTTTTGTGGGCTTTTTGCATTCCAGGCCCTAGCCTTTCTTGCTTTCTTATTATTTGATCTTGGAACTATGTTTCTTTGCATTTAGGTCCCTGCTTGCTGTGCGCCTTGTTTTTATTGAATAAAATATCAAATTAAATCCAAATTATGTGAAATTTGGACACATGGCTCTTGCCATTGTCTAAAAATTTCCCTAAATTTTTGAAACATTTTTGAGGCTTTTTACTATTTTTAAAAAATAAAAAATACGCATTTTTGTTACTGTTTGAAAAAGAAAATCAAAGAAAAATATAAAAACCTTTTTAAAAATTCTAAAAAAATTAGTGATAGTTAATTTTAGTATTTTCTAGCTTCTGTCCATTTTTGAGCTTATTTGATTTATAAAACCCTTAAAAATTGCAAAACCCTAAAAATCTTATAAAAATTCTAAAAAATTCTATAAAAATAAAAAATGCAAACTCTTTTTTTGTAGTTTAGTTTTTGCATATATTTTTCATAAAAATTGCCTCCAGACTTTTATAGATCAATTTTATATTTTTAAATATCTTTCAAGTCTGGATGCACAGTAGCTTATAATTTTCCTCTTTCTTGATTTTT
Organism: Ottelia alismoides; assembly: GCA_037367405.1. Taxonomy (NCBI): domain Eukaryota; kingdom Viridiplantae; phylum Streptophyta; class Magnoliopsida; order Alismatales; family Hydrocharitaceae; genus Ottelia; species Ottelia alismoides. Next base: position 748,884 of record JAZKJV010011447.1, read on the forward strand.
ATAAAATCAAATAAAAATTGAAAAATTCTGAAAAATTCACCAAAACACTTCAAACATAAAAAACACAAAAATAATTTTGTTTGAATTTTCTGTGTATTTTTGAGTGCTTTAATAAATTGTTGTATTTGCTTGGTTTCTCATTTCCCTATAAAATCAAAAACACAAAAAAATTTAAAAAGAATTAAAATCGACCAAAAACATTTTCCCCCTTATTTTTTGATTTTGACTACTTCGTAGGACGCAAGGCCATCCCGTGCTCCTTGAGTCCGACCCTGGTCGCTATACCAGGTTAATAAAATTAACGGGGACCGCTATTGATTTTCTTGATTTATATCTTTATTTGGTGGTTCTTATATTTTCTTGATTGACCAATCTCCGCGAGATCCGGCTCGCAACGACCCTTGTTTTTACCTTTACCTGGATTTTATGGGATTTTTCGGCCATCACGAGGCTGCCTGGGCGATTATCGTAGCCACCTGCACTTGAGTTGGTGCTTGATGGAAATCCTATTCAACGAGAACATGGGCTTCATAGCCCTAACTCCGGAAGAAAAAAATCCGAAGATCTTCAAGAATGAATCACAGGAGATGCCGATCAGATCGTCCAACATGATGGGAGAACTTCAATATAAAATCTTCAAAATAATCATCAAGAGCTTAATTGGGATTTCAATAGAAACCATAGAATAGAATCTCGAATCTCGAATAAAAACAAATATGAAATCCTCGAGAATCGACCCGCTCTGATAGCATGTTAGAAAATAAACATGCGGAAGCGAACATGGAAAAAATATAAAGAAGAATAAGAACAATGGGATTTAACATGGAACCCTACTCTCTAAGGAGCGGGATGAAACCACGGGAGAATGCCTCAAAGGGTCAGGTTATGCATTGCACTTTCTCAATGGATACAGGAGGTTTGGGGCTCCTTATATAGCCTCTACAGAGCCTCCAAGTCCCACCACTGGTAGATGTGTGACTAAACATATGGATGGGGTAAATGGATCTCTCCAGGATCCATTTATCCTCCTTCAACTTATGTGGCGCACACCCAATTACTCCAACAATACGCTTCTTATCATTTCCTCGTACGATCATGAAGAACATACACGACCACTTTGGATAATTGGTCTCGTTCAACTTGGGGCTCGAGTCGAACGTGGGTAAGTAAGCACTCCCTCCCTCATATCCTTGAGATGTCACCTCAGATTCGGACATCTTTGACTATGGTGTCAGACTCTGCTGTAGAAAAATATGAAGATTCAAACACTTAGATCATCCTATAACATGTGGGGATTTATGAACCAAAGAGAGGTTGGATGGTGGTGGCGGGATAATTATGTGGTGGATCGGGTGTTGGTTTAATGATCTGGTGGTGATGATGTGGTGCACTAGAGCATGGAGGGTGGTGTGTTAGGGTGAGCAACGATGCAATGGCAAGGGTTTGGGGTTACCGACGACGGTAGCCCTGGTGGTGGTACACTTGAGTAGGTTCGGGGTGCTGGAAACGAGATGAAGAGGATTTTAGGGATGCTGTTGATGTCGTAGATAAGGAGTGGGGGTGCTAGTGACAACTTGGAAGTTGTAGGAGGGGGTGTATATCAGCGGTGGTTTGGGTATTAGAGGTGAGATATCGGGGGTGGCATTGGGAATTAGGGTTGTAACTGGGGTTATCATGGGCGATGGTGGGAATTGGAGACATGGGGAATTAGGAATAAGGGATTGGTGCTGGGAACATGAGATGATTCGGAATTGGGTTGGCGGTGGGAATTGGGTTATCGATGATGGGAATTGGGAACACGAGATGATTCGAGATTGGCGATGGGAATCGGGTTATCGACGATGGAAACATGGATTGGAAATTTGAGAATTTATTCGAGAATCGTGCTACCGGAGATGGAAACATGAGATGATGCAATGATAGATGGTGCATCGACGTAAACGGGAACAAAAGAGATGAGGTGGCAATGTTGTCGATGTCGGCATGGGGGGAAGAACACCGACGACGACATTGGCGTAGAGAAAGGAGAGATGGGGGGCTTGGGTAACTGCTCTGATACCAGGTTGTAATCAGAACATCTGCTTGAATGGAATAAGAACCACATATTCCTTATATAGGTGGAGTCCTAGGGGTAGGGTTTCAAGAGGACTCGACTCTTATATAGTGAGTTGACCACAATACCCACAGAGTTAGGGTTTACAGTTAAACACTCAATAATTGCTAAAATAATAATTGATGACAAAGATTTCTAAATTGTTGTTTTAGTAGTGTGATGATGACAATTCTTCATGATGTGGAGGCATCGTTTGCAATTATTGGAAACAAGGCCTTAAATATCGGATTTCAGTTTCGTTTCGGTAAGCCTGGAAAGAGAAATTTGGTGGAATTTCGGTGAAATAGATGGAAATTACTTTAAAACTCATTTTTTTTCCAAAATCAAGATTTCTAATATTTTTTATTCTAATAAATGAGTTAAAATGCACCATTTTTTGTTAATAGTAACAAATTAAGATGATATATTACATTAAATTTCCATCCAATCACTCCAATAGTTAAAAAAGTAGTATGCTGCTCAGAAACAGAATCATATTTGGAACCAAAATTAGAAGCCATTAGCTTTTTTCCTTTTTCTTGGTGGTGTTGATTCTGACACTAAATTTGTACATATTTTGGTGAATAAAAGGTGAAGTTTTTTGGCATACACCTACACGGTAGATGCCCTTTTTTTCTTTCAAAAAATAGAAACTATTAGTTCTACCTCTTGAACATGAAGAAAATGGTGATACATGCAATAAGAACAGAGAAAAACATAGGTTAACAAAGAGTACTAGTAAAATGATATCTTATGTAAGAAACTGAAGATCGAAATGATAACCTTGAACTTGTATTTAACCAAAATACTTTCAACTTAAAAAATATTTAATTTTAGAAATAAAATAAGACATACAGGTACACAAACAAACACAAATATTTTAAACATGTATGTCTAATAGATGCATTATATAGCTTGTGATTGTAAAATATATGTTATACATGACACATACAAATCAATTAATACCAAGAAACTGCATAACATTCACAAGAATACTTTATATTCAACTTGATAGTAGGCAAATACTTACAGTCACATGATTTGGATGTTTGCTAACAAGTAACAACTTAGCACTCACACAACCACATGTTCACCTTGTAGTCAAGGATTCAAATATCAAGATATATTGTCGATATATTGACGATACATCGGTATCGGGTATCGAGACTACTATGTATGTTGTTTTCCATATATCGATGGATATATCATCGATATATCAGGATATTGATGGATATCGATCAAATCTTGTAGTTTTGAATGCAACTTTCTCGCATATTGACTGATATTGTCGTTATCGGTTTCCATCTTTTCGTATCGAGTTGTTTTTGCATACAACTTCTTCTTGGCTTTAGGTAAGTCTTTTCTAAGGTGATTTTCACCATTTTAAATGTATTTAGGGTAGATTTCTCAGGGGTTTTGTATATTTCGTGCTCTATTACTTGTTCTTGAGTTTTTCTATTATCGTGCTATGATTTCTAGTATTTATTAAGAACTCAGGGAGATGAGTTTTAGATTTTTCATATTATTCTTACTTATTGCATATTTTAAATTTCTCTTGAACATTCAAAATATTGCGGGGTTTCCATATTCGGTTGTATACCGAATTCTTTTGACATCACTCAACGTCTCAAGAGATATCAATGATATATAATTCATCTCGTATCGGTTAAAAATTGAATATTTCAATACATAATTTCCCAGATATCGATCGATATCGACCGATACCATCGATCTTGGGTTGATATTGCTCAATATCACTTACTTTTCAATTTTGATCTATTTTTTTGGCATTTTGCTTCTCTATTACTCCCAACATTAAAAATACATTATGAACCCTATTTTGAATGGGGGGCTTTGTCTCCTTTTGGGGAAGGAGATGAAACAATTCTAATGCTGATTAAGGAATATCTGCATACATATATGTTATTATGCTCATTGTCTTGTTGACATGATATCTGATATAGCTTGGCATTTTGTTTGTATATAATATGCCATGTGATGCAAAGTTAATTGCTGAATACACTTCATTGATGTCACTAAGCTATTATTGTTTGGATTTCATTGCTCTTTTCTAATATCTCTCTACAATCAACAGTCAGCATTGACAACGTCAATATGTACGATATAATATGTATTGGTGTGCTAAACACACCTTATTCTTGTATGTAAGTGTGCATTTGTATGTTATCGGCCATGACAAATGGAAGAAGGCAAAACTTGATACACTCGATTGAGGTTAGCAGAGTTTACGCGCACGGGGAGGTCGAGGTTGCTCGGGCTGTCACGAACTATTTCAAGATGATGAGCATACGACCCCCACCACAATGCCTCTAGGTGGCTGGGCCTGGGGATGAATCACATCTCGGAGGAGGACGTCGAGGCTCTGACAAGACCGTTTGATGTGTTAGAGGTGCGAGAGGCCTTGTTCGATCTGAACCTGGATGGTTGCCCGAGTCCGGATGGGTTCTTAATTACTTTTTACAGAGAATTCTGGGATCTCGTTAAGGAGGATGTGATGGATGTCTTAGGAGAATTTATAGAGGGGATTCTGGGTTTCAAGATGCTCAACCGTTCGTTCCTTTTCTTGCTCCCCAAGAAGGATGCTGCGATCAAAATTGAGGATTTCCGTCCGATCGCGTTGTCGATGCCTTCTATCTGATTGTGGCTAAGGCCTTGCAAACATGCTGAGGGGGGTCCTAAACAGGTTGGTCTCCCCGAATCAATGTGCGTTCCTTTCTGGGAGGCAGTTGCTAGATACCGTGGTTCTTGCCTCGAAAATGGAGACATACTAGCGTAGGCGTAAAACGAAGGGGTTGCTATGAAAGGTAGATTTTTCTAAGACCTATGATTGTGGGACTGGTGCTTCATTTGAGCGTCACTACATAGGTGTGGTTCCCCGATTGGTGGATCACTTGGATGAAGAGATGCGTCGCGATGTCATCTAGTACAATTGATGCAAACAAAAAATCCAACGGTGAAAAAATAATTGTGATAGTGGAATTATTTAGTGGAAGAAATCGGAGAATGAGAGAAGAGAAGACATGCCGGTTGCGCGATCAGAGACGAATAGTGAAGATCACATGGAGAGAGAGAGACAAAGAGAGCGAGAGATAAATCTTAAATTTTCATGTATTCTGAACCGCCCCCCTAAACAAATGCCTATCATCCCTTTATATAGGAGGGTCGTGATTACAAAATTATAAAGAGAATCAAATTCAAATTAAATAAAATCGTAACCGATTCTAATGGCTCTACCTGACTTACTAATTTGACTCTAACTAAACTTATCTAGCATAAATGCTTAGATTACAATATCAATTTATTTAAATAATATAAGCAATTAATTTAATAACTAATTAGGGACAAGAATCCCTAATTTTGAAAGATCTCCAAATCACCAATTGCTTCAATCTGATTTGATCTGTCAATTTGGAAAAAAATTGCATCAATTCTCCATCGCTTCAAAAATTTGTCTCCTGACAAATTGCTCGATCTTCGAACTCGATCCATCGATGGAGAATTGGATTTGGATTGGTTGAGCAGATATCCCCAATTTTGCTCCTTTTCAATGCTATGTTTATAATTTCTTTCCATAGAGGGGTATGGTTGCAAATGTTTTACCCCTTCACTTAAAATATCTCCATAACACTACTTATCCTCCACTTGACCCTTTAGATAAAAATGTTTATAAGGAGGGGCCTGCTTGTAACTTTTCCAAAATATCTCATCCCTTAATTTAGGGGATCCAATTAGAGGTGAGTCCTCAACCCTCATTAGGGCTTCGCCTCCTCTCAAGTAGCTGAGGCGACGATCTTAATCGGGAGGCCACAGGCGGCGGCGACGGTGGGATGCAGACAGTTGTGGGGGTGTTAGCGTGCCTTCCGGTGCTGGTGAATGTCTCCATCTCACGACAACATCGACGACATTTCTTTCTTGAATGAGGGCTGCGGGGTTGATTAAGGATGCGATGGATGCTTGATCGACCTTACAGGCGTTTCCAACGACATGGTGATCGAAGGCGCGTGAGGCAGCGAGATTTGTGCTTGAAGCACACATGACGACGACTGGGAGGCTCCACCAAGAGCGCCGGCAACGCTTGAGGAAGTCGTGGATGCATCGCGTGTGCTCAAGGAATTGTGGGGGAGATAGGACGGCTCCGGTGGCTTCAATAGGTAATGGTGATGGTTTGAAGATCTCCTAGACAACAACCTGGAGATTTTTGACAAAAACTTTCAGTCTTTTTGGAAAATTCCAGATCAATGGTTTCACGAGAAGATTGCAGTGGGTCGCAACCCTCATGTACAACAACTGCGATCGCATCCGGATCTAAGATATCCGACTTGTTATTTGACTGATATTCATCAAATATGGGCTCTTTTTCTTTATTTTTTTGTTCTTGGACAACAATTTCGATCGCAAAGAAATCGATGAATTCATATTCTTCATGAGCTCTTTCGTTGAATATTGGCCCTGTATCTTCATGGTTTTGTTGTACAAGAGTTGTATCAATAAAACCTACTTCCTGATAGAAAATACCCTTGTTTTCTGGATCAAGATCAGATTGTATCTAGGAAGCGACGGTCTGAATTTTTTTGTCGAGGAAGGATTCTTCCTTGAACCTTGAATCCAACCATGCTTGTACTTTAACGCTTGATATGAGACACTGTTTGAGCTTCTTCGAACGCGAACATGAACCTTGTCTAAGACGACTCAAATTGAATTGCATCCATCAATATACGATCAGATCGTCGAATCATAAGAACGATTCTATTTCCATGCCCTGATACCAAAAAATGAAGATAAAAATCTAACAGTAGAAAATTTATTTGTTAGAAGAAATTTAAAGAGGAGAGGAAGAAAGAGAAGAACGAGCCGGTTGTGCGGGATTTTGGAGACGAATCATGAAGATTGTGCTGAGAGAGACATAAAGAGATAATATCGAATTTTCATATATTCTCAACTGTCCTCTAAACAAATGCTTGTCATCCCCTTTTCATAGGAGCGATGGGATTACAAATTAGAAAGAGAATCAAATTCAAAGTAAATAAAATTCTAACCGATTCTAATGACTAATTGACTTCCTAATTTGACTCTAACTAAACTTATCTAGCAGAATTGAAATTACAATCTCAATTTATTTAGATAAAATAAGAAACTAATTAAAATATCTAATTAGGGACAAGAATCCCTAATTTTGAAAGATCCCTAAATCAGCCATTGCTTCGATCTGATTTGACCTGTCAATTTGAGAAAAATTGCATCAACGGTTCCGATGAGTGGTCAGCCAAGAGGGGGATTCTTTCAGTCGCAATGTGGAGTCTACCAGGGATGCCTGCTGGCACCCATGTTATTCATTTTGATCTCGGATGCTCTTTCGGTCGTGGTCGAACGTACGACATCAGGTGGCTTCCTTACAGGTTACACGAATGGGGAGATCTCTATACCCATCCTGCAATATGAAGATGACATGATCTTGGTTATGATGCTTGATCTTCAGTTCAATGTCGGGTCTTTAAATTAACATGACAAGTCTGAGTTTGTTGCTTTCGATTTGTGTTATGACTAGGTGGAGATTTACGCTTCCCGGCTTCGTTCATTGTGGGGACAACTGCCTTTAAGATACCTTGACGTTCCTTTGGTAGTGGGGAGGATGAGGGCAACCGATTGGAGACTTGTAATCGAGAAGATGGAATAAAGACTAGCGGGTTGGAAGGCATCACGCCTCTTTAAGGGTAAGAGGCTTGTTATGCCTAAGTCGATTTTATCCGCGATACCAATCTTCTTCCTCTCAACCAATATTCTCCTGGTTGAGGTGCAGAAGAGATTGGAGGGTATCATGCTGAGATTCTTTTGGTCGACTTCAGGTAGCGCGAGAGGGATGCATTTGGTGGATTGGAGCACGATTACTAGTGGAAAAGAGGATGGGGGGTCGTGAGGTGCGAAGTTTGGAAGAGGTGAACAAAGGGTTGATTCGAAAGTGGATCTCCCGCATTTGGGGTGAGTGTGACAACTTGGTTTCCACTCTCCTTTGCAAGGTCTATGAGGTGGGGGCATCGCTTCCTATTTTCGGGATACAACCCCAGCTTCGTTGTTTTTCTGACGTGTCATCTACAGGGTAGTTCAAGAGGTCCGTCCTCATCCGTGTCCCGTGGTGGGGGATGGCGATGGTTTTAGATTTTGGATGGATGATTGGTTTGAGGGTGGCTTACTGGGTCGTCGGTTTACGCGATTGGTGACGCTTTCTTCTGATCCGAATGCTTGAGTGGCGAGGGCTTGGGATGTGCAGTCGTTCTTCCCTATGATTAGATCTGAACCGTCAGATCAGAGGCGCTTGAGGAACTGGTGATGATGTAGAGGGAACTCAAGGGCATGGCGAGGCCAAGTGAGGGCAGAGACTGCTGGTGTTGGCGGGATGGATTGTTCTCTGTGGGAAAAGCATACAAAGCCCTAAAGGGCCCCCGAAGTTATGACCCGGGTGGGTGTGTCATGGATCGTAGAAGAATATGGAATTGGAAGATTCTGCCTCGTGTGATGATCTTCCTGTGGTTGTGCAGAAGGGTTAGATTGCCGACAGAGGTGTAGTTTGCACGTCTTTTCTCGAACACTGGTCTGTTTTGCTCTCGCTGTCAGGAGGAGGTGGAAGATGCCAATCATTTGTTCTTCAAATGCTGTTAGAAAATAGGAATGCAGAAGCGATTTATAAACAAAGCATTAACCAAGAAATATGAACCATGAAGAACAAGATTTTACGTGGAACCCTACTCCATAAGGAGCGGGATGAAACCACGGGAGAATGCCTTAAAGGGCTGATAGTCTATTGCTTTTTCTCATCGGATACAATGGGTGTGGGGGTCTATATATAGCCCCGACTAGGTCTCCACATCTCTATACAACTGAAGGGTAAATGGATCCCGGAAGTATCCATTTACCCATCTACAACTATTGAGATTATTATTATCTTTTGGTGTTATTTATGTTTTTTCATTTCTTCATGTACCTGTCGTGTTATTTACCCAAGGGCTTTTCTCCCGTATAAGAAAGCCCATGGGTCCTATGAATATCAAGTGATTCATTCGTTCCAACATGATATCGGAGCAAAATGATCCTAGATCAGGGTTCCTGTGTCCCACCCTAACCCCCTATCCCTACCCCCCCTCACGTATGCCCCCTCCCCCTGTGCGTCACCCCTCCCCTCACGGGCCACCACATCGCCTGCTCCATGACACTCGCGCATGCCCCCCGTACCGCCTACGCTACAACGCTCGTACCTGGCCACCACACTGACTTGCTCCAACATCTGCATATTAGCATCGTGCCTTGCTTCAACATTCGCGAACCCGTGCATTTGTGCACCTCCATCCGTTATCTACATCTGTGCATATCCGCACCAACGTGCACCTGCGCACCTGCACTTGCGCACTAGCACACGCACTTGCACCAGCGCGCTTCTGCATCTGCGCACCAACGCACATCTGCATGCATCCCGCGCGCATCTGCATGCACGTACGTGCATCTGTGTGCATCTCTAGTGCATCTACGCACATTGGTGTGCGCCACTGCCCTTTGTGCCCATACAACCTAGCCTACGACAAATATGAGATGAGAATGGTTGTATGAGTCTACAAATACAACCAATCCTCTATATGTGATTGTGTAGACTCATTTTTAATGGTTTACTCCTCAGTTTTGTCTCGAATTTTGGGGTTCTTGCTACCATGTCAGAGAACAAGGGTAGTGTTATTTCGTTCGGGGCCTTCAAGGGCCCGGCTCCTATCGTAAAGATGGATGGGACCAACTCTGAGTTGTAGTCCATGCAGTTTCGCACCCTGATGCAGTGCCATAACAAGGAGCATATCCTGACAGATCCAGAGCTGGAGGACAAGACCGGGGTTAATGCTTCTTGGAAGCAAGATGATGCCTATGCTCGCATTTGACTCTCTGGGACGCTCACCACGGAGATTGCCAATGATATTGTCAATCAATCCACAACAAAGGCTATGTGGGATTTCTTAGCAGTCACGTATGGGCATGTGAAAAATAAGAGAATTTTTACAGTTGCAGTTTGATATCTTCTCGACCAAGCAGAATCTAGACCTCTTCATGCACATTTCTCGCATCTTAGAGGCATGTTTGAGCGTCTGCATAGCTTCATGCCTATTACTTCGAGCACTGAGCAACAACAGTTGTATCAGAATGCAACTATGACATGCGTATTTTTGTCATCCTTGGACTTTGAGCACGATGCAACACGTACTCAACTTCTTAGTGGAGAGATGATACCTTCAATGGAGGAAGTGTACAAGAGGCTTAGCAGAATTACTACATCCTCTACTACCGTGGCTCAGAGTCCTTCTGCTATGGCATCCTCTCGTGGTAGAGGGGATACTTCGCTGTTCCGTGACCGAGGACCACATGGTCGAGGAGGAGGTCATCAGCGAGGTCCATGTTCACATTGCCATCGTCCTGGTCATTCTGAGGAGACATGCTATCAGAAGGGTATCTGACATCTGCCCGAGTTGTTGAGCAGACCCAGCCTAGTTCTACTCTTGCTATGGCTCATGACGTACGCTTTGATGATATTGTTTCCAGGCTACGATAGATGATGACACTCCTACTACTTCGCCTGCAGGTTCTTCAAATATCGCACATATTGCTAGAGCCTCTTCGAGCTTGTAAGGTATTGCTTATGCCCTTACTAGTAGCAGCAGTTCAAATTTATCTGACTGGATCATGGACTCTGGAGCATCTCATCATATGTGTGGCGATCGAGCACAATTTACTTCTTATAGATCTATCCCTCTAGATAGATCAGTGGATGGGGTTCGTCTACCCATTGTTGGATAGAGAGAGATTGTTCTAGATCCCTCAATGCATGTGCAAAATGTCTTACATGCTCCAACATTTCAGATGAATATTTTGTCTATTAGCCAGATTACAAAAGATTTACATTGTCGTACCATATTTGATCCTTCTTCTCTTGTGTTTCAGTTCATGACATATTCATTGGCAGGGTGATTGGATGTGGCCGTGAGCAGAGGGGACTTTACAGACTTGTCTAGACTCCTTGTATAAGGGCTGCTACTATCCCTTCTGGACCCGTCTCTCCATTTCTATGGCATCTTCACTTTGGACACCTTCCTCTGCAGAAGCTGTGTCATGTCCTCCCGCAGATCTCTTCTCGTACTAGTTTGGAGTGTGAGGCATGTCAACTTGGGAAGTACCATCGTTCCTCTTTTCCAAGTCATCAGAGTCGTCACAATGGTCAGTTGTTTGAGTTGGTTCACTTTGATATATGGGGTCCTAGTCGCGTTCATGATCATCAGGGACATTGGTCTTATATGATCATTGTAAATGATTATTTTAGATTATCTTGGGTATTTTTTGACGAAGAACAAGTCTGAAGCTGGTTCTGTTATCAAATCTTTCCTTATTGAGATTAAAAACATTTTCTAATGTTAAATTTATTCACACTGACAATGTCTTGAAGTTTTCTACTATACAGTTGTCCGACTTCCTTAGTTCTATTGGTGTTGTTCATCAAACTTTGTGTACTTACACTTCACAGCAGAACGGTATTGCTGAATGCAAACACCATCATCTTTTAGATGTCACAAGGACTCTTTTGATTCAGAGTCGAGCTCCGCATTCTTTATGGGATGATGCGGTTCTTACTGCATGTTACTTGGTGAACCACATACTGTCCACTATGCTTGGAGAAAAAGTTGCTTTCTTGATTGCGTTTCTCGTAAAGGACTTAGTCTCACCTACCCCCAAAATCTTTAGATCTGTGGCTTTCGTCCACAATCTTACTCCTGGTCATGACAGGCTCTCTCGTAGAGCTGTCAAATAGGTGTTCGTTGGCTATTCTCGTACCAAAAAAGGGCATCGATATTTTGATCCTATTGGAAGAAATATTATGTGAGTGCAGATGTCACATTTTTGAGTCTATTATGTATTTTTCTCCTACAGGTGACAGGTTGACTAATGCTGACTCTGGTGAGGATATCTTTGTTCCTCCACCTCTGAGATCTCCACCAACAAGTCTTCATGATGAGTCTTAGTCACCTCTACCTCCTCCTCCACCTCTGTCTACCATGACTCAGTTTCTACCTCGTTTTTACATCCGCAGGTCCTCTACTCGCCCCTCTGCTCCTGCACCTTCCCAATCATCCAATACGCCCCCGGTATGTAGTGAACACATTGTTTCTATTGATGGCACTGGTGCTATTCTTGATCCGGTCTGATAGCAGAGAACAGAGATGCTGATGACCTCAATGCACCTAATGCCTTGAGGAATCCCCGTCGCAACTGTGCTATGTAAACCTTTAGCTACACATGTTTCCTTGCACCATCTTTCAGAGGAATACAAGAAGTTTGTTATGAGCCTCTTATACCACAAACATATCAGGAGGCCATACATGATAGTAGTTGGTGACTTGCCATGGAAGAGAATATGTCCACCTTGCAGTCTCGTGGTACTTGGAGTGTTGTTTCTACCCCTCCAGGTACATTTGTTGTGTGGTGCAAATGAATATTTACAGTGAAGCAGTGAGCGAATAACATCGTTCGATTTCGATTGGATATCGATATTCGACAGAAATTCAACCGAATTTCGTTGAAATTTGAGGCCATGGTTTCACCCAGACATTATGGGGTGGATTATCATGACACCTTTTCTCCAGTGGCCATACACTCAACATTACACATTCTCTTATTAATTTTTTTACGTGAATGGCCTCTTTATCAGCTTGATGTGAAGAATGCATTTCTATATGGAGATTTACATGAGGAAGTTTATATGCAGCAACCACCATGTTTTGCTGCTAAGGGGGATTCTCAGAAAGTATGTAGACTCCACAAGGCGATTTACATCTGAAGCAGAGTCCTAGAACTTGGTACCAGAAGCACTCAGAGTTGGTAGAGCATCAAGGATTTGTTCGGTCTACTGCGGATCACTCACTTTTTGTTTAGAGGACGCGGAGAGGTACAATTGCTATTCTTGTCTATGTTGATGATATTATTGTCACTGATGATGATGAGCAGGGCATTCAGGCAGCCAAGGAGTTCCTAGGTCAACAGTTTGTGACCAAGGATCTTAGGCAATCTCAGATACTTCCTTGGATTCGCCAGGAACCAGCATGATCTTGTGATGACCCAAAGGAAGTTTGTTACTGATTATTCCTATGGATCCAAGTATGAGATTATATGATGATGATACTGAGGAGATAGATAAGAGGAGATACATGAAACTAGTAGGGAAGCTCCTATATGCTACCATCACCAGACCAGATATATGCTTTGCTGTTAGAAGGTGAGTCAGTTCATGGAGCAGCCCAGGAATTTACATACGGATGATGTTTATATGATTTTGAGATATATGAAATCTTCACAAGCTACTAGTCTCTTATTCAGCAGAGGCACGCCTCTAACATCACAGTGCAGACATAAATTACGCAGGATGCCCTAGGGACATGAAGTCTACTGCTGGGTTTGCTATATTTGTTCGCGAATCACTCATGTCATGGAAAAGTAAGAAGCATACTGTAGTTGCTAGATCTAGTGCAGAGCCCGAATGCAGGGCCATGGCTAAAGATGCACATTGATGATGTGGGTCAAGTCAGTTCTGACTGATCTTGCTGTTGATGTACCTCTTCCTATGCGGTTTTTGTGTGATAATCATGCATTACTATTTATTGCAAATAATCCTGCATTCCATGAGCATACATAGCATATAGAAGTGGATTGCCACTATACAAGAGACATGATTCAGAAGGGTCTCATATCTACCTCATGTTTCCACTGATGAATAGACTGCAGATATATTCACCAAAGCACTTACTAGAGGCCCTTCCAAAGATGCCGTTCCAAGCTGAGCATGATAGATATATATGTTCCAGCTTGAGGGGGAGTGTTGAGATTATTATTATCTTTTGGTGTTATTTATGTATTTTCATCTTTCATGTACCTATCGTGTTATTTACCCAAGGGTTTTCTCCTATATAAGAGAGCCCAAGGGTCCTATGAATATCAAGTCATTCATTCGTTCCAACAACATAAGAGGCGAACAACAAAATACTCCAACACTCCCCTCAAGCTGGAGCATGCGATGCTCATCTTGGACAAATAGAAAGAAAACTCAACTCACACTACAAAACACTACAAACAATATCAACTCAACGCGCACAACTGTCAGCTGCTGTTGAGGACGTTGCTTCTCATGCTGTGCAGGTGAGGAGGACGAACTTGATGGAGTGTGAGGCAAACTGAATCTCCTCGTCGGAGAGCATGGGCTTTGTATTGCGCCTGTCAGAGTCACTGCAACTGAAGTGAGTCTTCATCTTTGGAGTACTTTGGCTCGCCACAACATGTGGATAACTGCTCCATCTCTGAAAGGGCCGAATTGAAAAGCCGTGGAGTGCAATCCTCGTCGGAGTCCACGATCACTGGAGAATGGAGTCTGAAGAAGTCTCATCATCATAGAACTGGGTCTCTCCCATCTAGCACAGGGAATGGTACTCTAATCTGGAGTCCCTGTGAAACCACATGAAAACCTTATCCAACATGACATAGGGAAGGGTACTCTACTATGGAGTCCCTATGGATCACTTGAAAATCCTGGCCGAAACATAAAAGATGGGGACCACACGACATGATGGCATAGATGTGCACATTTGAATGAAGACCGCATACATGTGCTTGTCTGAAACTAAAGACTCGGAAACTGATCGTTGAATCTGAATATCTGAACTGTAGAGTTTGAACATCTAGCTTGCTTGGGGAATTTGAATCTAGAAAAGACCTGTGACTCTACACAATACTCACCCTTTCTCCCGTACTTGTCGAAAACAATGACGTTGACAAAGTTGAGAGAAGACAAGAAAGTAGGGGGTACAAAACATCAATGTAAGTCGTTTATTTTTTTCCTTTTCGACTTTTCTTCATTATTTTTCTTGACATTTCATTCTCTCTCTCCTTTTTTTAAATAGCCGTCACAATTTTTTTACGGCTTTCTCAAACCGCTTACGGTTATTTCTGTGTACGCGCCTTTTTCTCTCTCCCCATTTTTTACTTATGACCCAACAACCGAACTGTGCTTGAATTTTTTTAGTAAAGAAGGCCCTCAGCTCCCTCTCTACTTAGGATTCCCATGATGGGAACCCTACTCTGGAAAAGATCGCCGCCCCTCAAGGTTCTGGAAGAAGGGACGTCGTGCCCTGAAAGATGCTGCTGGAGGATCACCATCGCGACGAGAGCGACCACCATCGCTGGAGTGCGCCGCACGCGATGGGAGAACATAGGGAATGAGCCTTGCCGCTTTGTGCGAGATGGAACTCAAAGAATGGGAGCATAGATCAGGGTCGGGGCCTGCACACTCCGCCTGAAGCTTCACGCTCGAGAGGGTAGGGGCTCGCGCAACGCCCTGACCTCGCAAAGGAGGAGAAACTGTGGGGCTTGGTGGAGAGAGATGCGGTCGCCTAGAGGGTAGCGCCACCTGGGGGCCCTACTTGAGATCAAGGAGATAGCGTCGCCTGCGTATGCGTGGCGGTCTGCCATGGCTTTGGGGACTTGAGGTTGTGCCTTGAGCGCGTGATCGGGAAACATCGCACATGGAGAGGAGGATCCCTGGATGGTGATGCGCACAAGAGGAAGTCGTCTGGAGATGAGGTGCGGCTTGATGTCGCCTGGAGATTGATGGCGATGGGTCTTGCGCCACCTGCGCGAGGCGAGATGTTGCTATTGGATATTGGATTAGGGTTTCATGAAAAGAAAACCTTAGAACTTCTTGAACAAACTCCAGAAATTTAACAATCCATAATAATTAAACTTGAAGAACAGAATCAACTTGCAGAAATGAAGATCGTGAGATCAACATAAAAATCTTCAAAATAATCAAGAACAATTCGCTCTGATACCATGTTAGAAATAGGAATGGGGAATGATTTGATAAATGGAGCACTAAACCAAGAAATATGAAACATGAAGAATAATGTTTTATGTGAAACCCTACTCCCTAAGGAGCGAGATGAAACCACGAGAGAACGCCTCAAAGGGTTGATAGTCTATTGCTTTTTCTCTGGGGAGTCTATATATAATCCCCACCTAGTCTCCACATCTCCAAACTAGTAGATGTGAGACTAAACAACTGGATGGGGTAAATGGATCCTGGAGATGTCCATTTACCAATCTATAACATAAGAGGCGCACACCCAAATACTCCAACAAACGCAAGAGTTTGAACGATGCATGGACACTTTTCGGGGAGCAATTTTTTCGTTGCAATGGTATGTCAGGCTTCTGGATCTCAATCGAGGATCATTAGGGAGTTACGAAAGAAGCGAGGATCAGGTGCATTACGTTGTTATGGGCTTTATGGTTGGCAAGGATCGAGGTTGTGTTTCACCGTAGCAACATGTATGGGGAGAATGTGGTGGCCCATGCTCAAGCTCTTGCAAAAGGTTGGATGTTGTAACCGTTATGTTTCTTTTTGGCTTTTTCTTGATTTATAATATTTTTTAAGGTGATAATGGTTAAGTTTTTGAGCACACACCTATAAGGTGAAGACCCTTTTTCCTTTAAAAAATGGTGATCTTAATTTGAAAAATACTTTTTTGTGCTATTTCTAAGATTCTATCGATGTCGTCGATATATCCCCGATATATCTCTTTTCGGACCGACCGATACGATATCAATATCGATATTCGAACCTTGTTTGTAGTAGAGAAAAGCTGCTAGAAAGCAAATCCTTAAATTTCGGATTTAGATTTCATTTCGCCAAAGTCCGAAAAGAGAAATTTGGAGAATTTTTTGTGAACTCATCGGAAATCTTGGAAATGACTATAAACTTGACATTTTTAAAAAATTAAGAGTTTTAATATTCCCAAGTCAATAAATAAAATAGAAATACACAATTAATTTAAAAAAACTACAATTGTAAATATAAGTTTTTATTGAGATATTTCCTATCTTTCGTACTATTTTCTTATTATCTATTTATTTTATCTTCTTTATGTAATTTTCCCAATAGATTTCTCTCCTGTATAAGAGAATCCAAAGGACTCTCATTAATCAATCAATTTATTTCCTTCTACATGGTATCAGAGGGACGATCTTAAACCAGAGTTCGCTTATCCCACCAAACCTTAGCCCTACTCGTGCCCCTTCTCTGCCGCCCGTCGTCGCCCGACCTCCTCCGCCGCCTGGCCCCAAGTCGTCACCCAGGTTGCCTCGGCTTTCCAACCCACCGTCCAACCCCTCGGTCGGCACCCGGGGCTCAACCCCACCCCACCGGCCATCGCCCAGGTCGCTGCCAGGCTGGCCAGGCCGCCCCTGGATATCCAACCCACAACCCAACCCTTCTGGTCGCCGTCCAGGTCATAGCCCGGCCTCTTCGGTCGCCGATCAAACTACCCCCATGCCGCCCAGACCCTCCCCTGCCCCCAGGTCGCTACTGACCCTCTCGTACGCATCCATGAATCTCTGTGGCTCGAGTTGAAGTCTGAATCGATCTGATTTTGATCGGAAAACGTGATTTCAGATCCATAACAAGCATTTTCCGGCCCTAACGAGCATCAGAGATTGATGAGGTTGGTTGTATGAGTCTACATGTACAACCAATCCTTCGTATAATCGTGTAGACTCGTTCATATCGGTTTACTCTCCGGTTGAGTTCCGTTGTTTGGTTGTTTTTCCATCATGTCAGAGAACATGGGCGATATTTTTTCATCTGAAGCCTTTAAGGGTTCGACTCCCATTGCTAAGATGGTTGGGACCAATTATGACTTGTGGTCCATGCAGTTTCTCACCCTCATGTAGTGCGACAACAAGGAGCACATCCTGACATATCCAGAGCCAACGGATAAGATTGGGGCAAATGCTTCTTGGAAGCAAGATGACGCGTATGAGCGTGTTTGGCTATGTGGGACCTTCACTACAGAGATAGCCAATGATATTCTGAACCAACCCACCGTTAAGGCGATGCAGGACACTTTGGCTTCCACCTATGCTCAAACAAAGAATGAGGCTAAGATTCTTCAGGTACAATTTGACATCTACAAGGCCAAGCAGAATGATCATCCTCTGCACGCGTACTACAGTCCACTCCGTGGCATGTTTGAGAAGTGTTAGAGCAAAAAATACTCTGTTGTATTATTCCATAGAGCCCTAGGGTCTCTTATATAGGGTAAAAACCCTTGGGTAAATTACATAGATGTACATGAGGTAAATAAGAAATACGTAACGGTACATCATAACATAACGTAAACCTCTACACTCCCCCTCAAGATGGAGCATAGATATCGATCATGCTCAGCTTGGAAGAATATCTCTGGAAAGGTCCTCTGAGCAATGGCTTGGTAAATATATCAGTAGTCTGGTCCTCTGAATTGACGTGTGAAGTGAAAATCAAGCCCTTCTGGATCATGTCTCTAGTGTAGTGACAATCTACCTCGATGTGCTTTGTTCTTTCATGAAAAGGTGGATTATTGGCAATGAACAATGCTACCTGATTGTCACAGTGAAGTTGCATAGGTAAAGAGACATTTACATTCAAATCTTCCAAGACTGCTCGAACCCACATCATTTCTGTGCTTGCTTGTGCCATGGCTCTATATTCGGATTCAACACTGGATCTTGCCACAACAGTTTGTTTCTTGCTTTTCCAAGAAACCAGAGAGCTTCCTATAAAGATAGCAAATCCTGAAGTAGACTTACAATCCTTTGGGCACCCTGCATAGTCTGCGTCTGCACAAGCGGAAATGGACAAATCTGTATCCTTTCTAAATAACAAACCTGAGCCTGGGGAAGACTTTAGGTATCTCAATATCATGTACAGGGCTTCCATATGGACTTGCCTACGTTGCTCCATAAATTGACTCACCCGGTTTACTGCAAAGGCAATATCCGGTCGAGTTATGGTGATGTATAGAAGCTTACCCACCATCTCTCTGTATCTTCTTTTGTCAACATCTTCAGTATCATTGTCGTACAGTTTTATACTTGGGTCCATAGGGGTGCTCGATGGTCTGCATCCAACCATTCCTGTTTCAACTAGCAAGTCTGTAACATATTTTCTTTGGGTCATTACCATCCCTTGTGCATTTCTCGAAAACTCCATCCCCAGAAAGTATCGTATGGTACCTAGATCCTTCGTAATAAACTGACTTCCCAAAAGTGATTTAGTCATCTCGATTCCCTGAGCATCATCTCCTGTAACCAGAATATCATCAACATATACCACGACGACAATCGTACCTCTGGGAGTCTTCTGGATAAACAACGAGTGGTCCGCATTGGATCTTTTGAACCCCTGTCGTTCAATCAGCTGGGAAAGCTTCTGGAACCATGCCCTTGGACTTTGTTTAAGGCCATAAATTGCCTTATGAAGTCTACACACCATGTGAGTCTCCCCCTCAGCAGTAAAACCCGGTGGCTGCTGCATGTAGACTTCCTCCTGTAGATCACCATACAAGAATGCATTCTTGACATCAAGTTGGAAAATGGGTCAGTCACGTACCACAGCAACGGAGAGTAGAATGCGAAGCATCGAGTGTCGAGCCACTGGTGAAAAAGTATCCAAATAGTCGACCCCATAGGTCTGGGTGAAGCCCCATGCAACAAGTCTGCCCTTGTACCGATCTAGACGGCATTTTGCATGATATTTAACCGTGAACACCCACTTGTTACTAACCACAGAAGCACCAGGAGGAATAGGAACTAGGGACCAAGTCCCACGAGATTGTAAAGCACACATTTCTTCCTCCATCGCTAAACGCCAACAATCAATCTTCATGGCCTCTTGATAGGTCCGTGGGATCTCAATCGTCGATACAACTGCTGCAAACATCTGGAAATCACTAGTAAGACGATGAAAAGACACCTGAGGCACAAGAAAATAGGACGCACACTGCATCTTCTGCTTCCTAAGTGCAATAGGACGATCAAGATCATTATCCACTGTACTGACTGACGAATCCTCCCCCTGTAGCAAAGATTCCTGCACCGGTACATTATCTAACCCATCATTAGTGACAACATCAGAGCATACCTGAGGCGTGATGGATGGTTGACGTGTAGCTTGAGCAGGCCCTGACCGCCTTGTGTAGAACTTAGGGAACGGTGGAATGGGATGATATGGAGGTGGTGGTGGTGGTGTAGTGGACTCAGATTGACGCAGACTTGGTGGTAGAGGAACATAGACATTATCATCCGGAGATGCGGAGGAAACCAACCTGTCACCTGCTGTAGAGAAGTACATAACTGGCTCAAAAAATGTAACGTCAGCACTAACATAGTACTTGTCGTTAATAGGGTCATAGCATCGATAGCTTTTTTGTGTCCGAGAGTAACCTACAAAGACACACTTAACAACTCTAGGAGAGAGCTTGTCAAGTCCTGGAGACAAGCGGTGAACAAAGGCGACTGTTCCAAAGACACGAGGGGTAAGTGAAAACAAGTCCTTATCAGGAAAGAGAACAGAGATTGGAGCTTTTTCCCCGAGAACGGAAGAAGGCATACGATTAACCAGATAGCAGGCTGTAAGTATAGCATCTCCCCAAAAGGCTAATGGTGCACAACTTTGAATAAGTAATGTGCGAGCAATATCAAGAAAATGTCGATGTTTCCTCTCTACGACACCATTTTGTTGTGATGTGTAAGCGCAGGTAGTTTGGTGAATAATGCCCTTAGAGGAAAGAAGCTGAGCAAGAGAACGAGTGCAGAATTCTAATGCATTATCTGTGCGCACATATTTAACAGTAGAAGAAAAAACATTCTGCACTTCATTGATACGATTTTTGATAACACTTCCTGCTTCAGATTTATTTTTAAGAAGAAAAGTCCAAGAGACACGAGAGAAATCATCAACCACAACGAGATAAAACCTGTGTCCCTGATGATCAGGGACACGACCAGGACCCCAAATATCTATATGAAACAACTCAAACGGGGAGCGACTGCTCCGACTCTGACGACCAGGGAAGCTAGAACGATGATGCTTCCTTAACTGACAAGCTTCAAAACGAAAGGAAGAATTCGGAGAGATTTGTGGTAGGAGGTGACGCATTTTCTGGAGCGGAAGGTGACCAAAGCGAAGATGCCATGTATACAGAGAAACGGATCCCTGAGAGTGAAGTGAGACGCCATCATAGGAATTCCGGACTAGACGATAGAGGCCATTATGCTCAGAATCACAGCCAATCACCCTGCCCGTTAGTATGTCCTGAAAAATGACAGATGATGGGTCAAATATAGCACGACAATGCAAATCTTTTGTAATCTGACTAATTGATAATAAATTCATGGAAAACTCAGGTGCATGTAAAACATTTTATAAGTGCATGGAGGGTAATAAGGAAGTCTCCCCCTGACCCACAATAGGAGAATTAGTGCCATCAGCTATGAGCACAGACCGAC
Organism: Ottelia alismoides; assembly: GCA_037367405.1. Classification (NCBI taxonomy): domain Eukaryota; kingdom Viridiplantae; phylum Streptophyta; class Magnoliopsida; order Alismatales; family Hydrocharitaceae; genus Ottelia; species Ottelia alismoides. The sequence continues at coordinate 770,386 of JAZKJV010011447.1, forward strand.
CAGACTGGATACCCCTGTAGGACTGTAGTATATCTCTGTCACGACAGAGATGATGGGTGGCTCTAGAATCGACAATCCAACCTGATAGATCGTGGCTATGACGAAAGGCAGGAGTATTACCTGAGGTACTGGCAGCAACAGAGGTACTAGCCGATGTAGAAGCTGCAGCATCAGATGTATCGGCAGCCTCTGATGATGACTGTGGCATAATGTCACGAAGCCGTGCCACAAGCTCCTCAAACCTGTGATCTGGAGTAGATGCTGAAGGAGACTGAACATGATCAGCTACACGTGCCGAAGGAGGAAATCCATGCTTGGAATAGCATGTATCCTCGGAATGACCAGTGCGACGACAAAACGAGCACGTTGAACGCATACGACCTTCTCGGCCACGTGCGCTACCTCCACGGCCACGAATAGAAGACGAACTACCTCGTCCTCTGGAAACCGCCATTGCCGAAGGAGGTGGAGTAGCTGCGCTGGAGGAAACAGAGATACGACTGAGCCTCCTGTAGACTTCCTCCATCGGAGGAATAGTAGCGTCGGCGAGGATATGAGAGCGGGCAACCTCGTACTTTGGATCAAGGGCAACAAGTAATACTCCTACCATAGTGGCATTGCGAAATGTCTTCTGCTGCTCGAGGGTGGCTGTGAGCGGGATGGTGCTATATAATTTCTCGAACATCCCACGTAGGGACGTGTACAGAGAGTGAAGAGGTCGCCCATTTTGCTTCATAGTGAAAATATCATGCTACAACTGCAACATCTTAGTCTCGTTCCGTACTTGAGAATGTCTTAGCCAGAATATCCCACATCGCTTTGGCGGTGGGCTGATGGAGGACGTCATTGGCAATCTCCATCGAAAGTGTCCCTGATAGCTAGACCTTAACGTAGGCATCATCAGCCTCCCAGGAGGTATATATCCCCGTCTTCTATGCCGGTTCATCTTCGGTAAGAATGTGTTTCTCACCACATGACTTCATTAGGCTGAGGAACTGCATCACCCAGAGCTCGTAGTTCGTCCTGTTCATTTTGACTATTGGCGCCGACCCTTTGAAGGCACCTATGGAGGGCATATCCACCTTTTGTTCTGACATGATGCCGGAGAAAAAGACCTACGATTGATAGACAAAGGAACTGGTGTCTACAAAGACCTGATTGGATTCAAGTGCATATGTAGACTTTATGCACTTGAATCCATGGAGGAATAGGTGCCGGTCGACGAACGAAGGAGCCCGGGAGAGAGGGCTGGCCGGCGACGGCGGTGTGTCTTCGGCGAGAGGGAGGCGGCAGGAGGGCCTCGGCTAGACGGAGGTTGCAGGAGGGGAGGTGGCGGTGGGAGGTGGTGGCGGCGGGAGGTGTGGCGCCGGCTGGAGAGGAGGTGGCGGCGGAAGAGAGAGAGGAGGTGGCGGCGGAAGAGAGAGGGGGAGGGGGCGGTGGAAAAACCCTAGATTAGAGCAAAAAAATACTTTATTGTATTATTCCATAGAGCCCTAGGGTCTCTTATATAGAGAGAAAACCCTTGGGTAAATTACATAAATGTACATGAGGTAAATAAGAAATACGTAACGATACATCATAACATAACGTAAACCTCTACAAGAAGCTTCATAGCTATATGGCTATTACGACATCTCTTGAGCAACATAAGGCATATAGGAACTCCACGATGGTTAGAGTTTTCATGGTCGGCCTTGATATAGAGTATGATGCAACACGTACTCAACTTTTCACTAGAGCTACCGTACCTCCCATAGAGGAGGCCTATAGCTGTCTCAATCGGATTATCATGCCTCCTACGGTCACTCATCATCCCTCGTCAGCTATGGCCGTTCGGGGAGTGATAACCCAGTCTAGAGGACGCACCCCTCATAGCAGAGGTGGTGGACATCCACAGGGCTCGTGCACCTTTTACCGTTGACCGGGACATGCAAAGGATACATGCTACCAGAAATATGGATATTTTGTTTCTGGTCGTGCGACAGAACAGATTGAGCCTTCAGATACACTTGGTTCCCATGTTGATCCTCGCCTGGATGATATCATCTCTCGTATTCGAGAGATCATGACTCTTGTTGCAGGAACCACCACTACATATATCACAGTCGCAACCAAAGCCTCTTCGAGCTCCTCAGGTATCGCTTATGCTTTCATTGGTAGTAATGGTGCATATATGACAATGGATTATCGACTATGGTACTTCCCATTATCTTTTGTGGAGACAGAGCACAACTGAGGTCTTACATGACCATACAACATGGTAGATGGTTGTTATTGCCAATGGTGATCATTCAATAATCAATCTTTTTGCAATTATAACAAAAATTATATATATATGTAAACCCTAGAACAGAAATTGTTACACGGATACAAGTCAGATATTTTATCTTATTTTATCTACATATCTTTCTATAGGGAATTGTTGTGCTTTCATTTTTCATTGAATATATGGAATAGAAAAGATAAATTATGATATAGCACGACCCATGTTGCTCCACAGGAAATTACCATAAAAGTGAGAATATACAGATAACTATATTGGTATGTATTTGATAAATCTTACCCAATACAAGACATGGAGAGGTGCATTTGACGCCGCCCATGCGTCTTCAGAGCGTTTTATATGCTCCTGATTTTCATATGAATTTACTTTCGATTAGTCAGATTACTAAGGATTTGCATTCTCGTTCCATCTTTGACCCTTCGTCTCTTCTGTTTTAGGACATACTCACGAGCATGGTGATTGGATGTGGCCGTGAGCAGCGGAGAGTCTACAGATTGGTCCAACCTCCACATGTTGATGTTTCTACTATACCTACTGGACCAATCTCACCATACCTGTGGCACCCTCGTTTTGGTCACCTTCCTCTGCGGAAGTTATTTCATGTTCTCGGTCAGATTTCCACGAGATCCTCCTTCCAGTGTGAGGCATGCCAGCTTAGGAAGCATCACTGTTCCTCCTTCCGATCCCATCAGATTCGAAGCAGATCTCAGTTATTTGAGCTCTTTCATTTAGATATCTGGGGTCCGAGTCGTTCCTGATCATCAGGGACACCATTTTTATCTTGTTACTGTCGATGTTTTTTCTAGAATTTCTTAGGTCTTTTTATTGAAGAATAAGTCTGAGGCCGGATCTGTGATCAAATCTTTTATTAATGAGATAGAGAATATTTTTTCTGCTAGTGTCAAATTTATTCATTCTGATAACGCTTTATAGTTCTGTTCCTTACAGCTTTCTGACTTTCTTAGATCTCTTGGCATTGTTCAACAGACCTCATGTGCCTATACATCCCAGAAGAATGGTGTTGCCGAGCGCAAACACTATCACTTACTTGATGTGACCCAAACATTGTTAATACAGAGTCATGATCCTCATGCCTACTGGGGAGATGTCCTCACAACTTGCTATCTGCTGAACCGCATACCTTCGTCGATGTTGGGAGAGAAGATTCCTTTCTCGATTGCGTTTCCCGAGAAGGATCTTTTCTCTTACACCTCGTGTGTTCGGTTCAGTTGCTTTTGGTCATGATGTCTTTATGTCGTGACAAGCTCTCTCCCAGAGCTGTCAAGTGCGTTTTTTTCGGCTACTCTCGTATCTAGAAGGGTATCGTTGCTTTGACCCGCTCAAACAGAAATACTTTGTGAGTGCTAACATTATTTTCTTTTGAGTCCGTCATGTGTTTTTCTTCTACAGGCAACAGACTAGCCCCATCCTACTCTGACAATGAGATCTACATGCCTCCACCTCCTACAGTTGTACCACCACATCCCTCTACTCCTGCTTTTTCACCACCATCTCCACCACCGCCACTGCCACTACCTACACCTACTCCTGCATCCACACCTGCACCTGTGGCTCTACCTCATACCGTGACTCAGTTTTTGCCACGTGTTTTTACACGCAGGTCTCGCTCTGTTCCCCTTGCTCACATACCTTGCGCATCATCTGACACGCCTTAGGTATGTAATAAGCACATTGTTCCTACTGATGACACTACTGAGTTGTCTGTGCAACATGATTCCATACAAGATGAGCAGATGCCCTTGGCAGACGATCTTGATGTGTCAATTGCTCTACGCAAGCAGAAACATAGGTGTGCTACTTATCCGCTTGCAGCCTAGGTTTCCTTGAGCAGACTATCAGAGGATTTCAGGAGGTTTACCTAGGCACTATCAACCGTAGAGATACCACAGACATATTAGGAGGCTCTTCAAGACAGTCAGTGGAGATTAGCCATGGAGGAGGAGATGGCTGTCTTACAGTCACGTGGTATGTGCAGTCTAGTTTCTGCTCCAGTTAGCGCATCCGTTGTGGGATGCAAATGGGTGTTTACTGTGAAATACTGTGCAAATGACAGCGTGGATCGCTATAAGACGAGACTTGTGGCACGTGGGTTCACCCAGACATATGGGGTGGACTATCAAGATACTTTCTCTCTAATTGCCAGACATTCTAGTCTCGTATTCTACTTTCTGTTGCTGTGCACGAGATTGGCCCCTTTACCAGCTTGATGTGAAGAATGCCTTCCTTTATGGCGACCTACAGGAGGAGGTCTACATGCAACAATGACCTGGGTTTGCTACTGAGGGGGCATGTCATAAGGTTTGCAGGCTTCACAAGGCTATCTATGGCCTTAAGCAGAGTCCAAGAGCATGGTTTCAGAAGCTCTCAGACTTGATAGAGCAATAGGGGTTTGTGCGATCGACTACAGATCACTCTTTGTTTGTGCATAGGACCCAGAGGTACTATTGCCATTCTTGTTTACATTGATGATATTATTGTTACAGGGGATGATGAACAAGGTATTCAGATTGCCAAAGACTTCCTTGGCCAGCTGTTTGTAACCAATAGCCTTGGTAATTTACGCTACTTCCTTGAACTGGAGTTTGCTAGGAGCCAGCGAGGTCTTGTGATGACCAGAGGAAGTATGTTTCCGACCTTCTTTCATAGACATGCATGACAGATTGTGGACCTGCCACTACTCCTATTGACCCAAACATGAAGCTATATGATGATGACACCGAGGAGGTCGATAAGAGGAGGTACATGAAGCTTGTTGGCAAGTTACTATACGCGGCTATTTCCATGCCCGACATATCTTTTGCCGTGAGCAAAGTGAGTCAGTTTATGGAGCAACCCAAACATACACATATGGACGTAGTCCATATGATTTTGAGGTATCTGAAGACTTCATTAGGTACAGGACTTCTGTTCAGCAGAGGCACATCTCTTTCAGTTACAACATGTGCAGATGTAGATTATGCTGGGTGTCCAAAGGATAGGAAGTCTACTTTAAGTTTTGCAGTGTTTATAGGGGATTCCCTGGTATCTTGGAAGAGCAAGAAGCTGACCGTGGTTGCCTGATCGAATGTTGAGTCAGAATAAAGGGCCATGGCGCATGCTAGCAAAGAGATGATGTGGGTCAGATCTATTCTTACTGACCTGACTACAGAGGTGCCTCTTTCCATGCACCTCTAATGTGACAATCAGGCTGTTCGTTTCATTGCGAACAACCTAGCTTTTCATGAGAAGACCGAACAAATAGAGGTGGAATGTTACTACACTCGTGACATGATACAGAAGGGTCTTATTGTCACTACTCATGTCAGCTCTGAATATCAGACAACATATGTTTTTACTAAGGCCCTTGTCAAAGGGCCTTACCAGAGATGTTCCAAGCTGAGTCTGATCGATATCTACGCTCCAGCTTGAGGGGGAGTGTTGAGATATTTCCTATCTTTCATACTATTTTCTTATTATCTATTTGTTTTGTCTTCTTCATGTAATCTCTCCAATAAGATCCTCTCCTATATAAGAGAACCCAAGGGCCTCTCATTAATCAGTCAATTCATTTCCTTCTACAGTTTTGAAGTAGTATTATCGTCATAATCATCACATGTTGATATATTGAGCAACATGTTGCCTAGAGTCTGAATCATATGCTAACCTGGAAACAAAAGGCATGATAATCACCCCTTCAATAAGAATGAGGTGACACATATAATAACTACGAATCAAAACATAGATATCAAAATAAAGAAAGAATAAAAAATAATGCTCTTCAATTAAAACTTGAATTTAACTCTTAAGTCTTGTTTTTAATTGATTTGGTTTGGATTAAGATCTAAAGTTTAGAAACTGTTGGGAGAAACGAATAACTTGTATATTCCATGAACCCTAGGCTCTCTTATATAGGAGAGTAGCCTATGGGTAAATTACATAAAGCATACTATGAAGAAAAACAAAATAGAGAAGAGTACAGATAGTACAGATACTACTATTATTATATGCGTTAACACTCCCCCTCAAGATGGAGCATAGATATCAATCATGCTCAGCTTGGAAGCACACTTCTGAAATGGACCTCTTAGCAATGCCTTGGTGAATATGTCTGCCGTCTGATTCTCTGAGGTAACATGAGATGTAGCAATGAACCCTTTCTGAATCATATCACGTATGAAGTGACAATCCACCTCAATATGCTTGGTCCGCTCATGGAATGCTGGGTTGTTTGCAATAAACAAGGCAGCCTGATTATCACATTCCAAGTTCATAGGAAGTGGTACATCTAAACATAGATCTGTAAGCACAGTTTTCACCCACATCATCTCTGTAGTAGCCTAGGCCATAGCCCTATATTCGGATTCAGCACTAGACCTAGCTACCACCGTTTGTTTCTTACTTCTCCATGAGACTAGGGCATCTCCAACATAGACAGCATACCCTGAGGTGGACTTCCTATCCTTGGGACATTCTGCATAGTCTGCATCTGCACATGCTGAGATAGAGATCCCCTTTCCTTTCTTGAATAGCAGACCTGCACCTGGAGAAGATTTGAGATATCTAAGAATCATATGTATTGCATCCATATGCACCTGGCGTGGTTGCTCCATGAACTGGCTCACACGGCTCACTGCAAATAATATAACTGGTTTAGTGATCGTGACATACAACAGTTTGCCTACCAGTTCTCTATATCTTCTCCTGTCCACCTCCTCTGTGTTATCTTCATACAGCTTCATGCTGGGATCCATTGGTGTTGTAGCAGGTCGACACTCAAGCATACCTGTTTCACTCAACAGATCTGTAACATATTTCCTTTGTGACATGACTAGCCCATATGAATTTCTAGCAAATTCAAGCCCCGGAAAGTATCTAAGGACTCCAAGATCCTTAGTGACAAATTCACTACCCAGCATTTCTTTCGCCTGCCTTATGCCCTGCTCATCATCTCCTGTAATCAAGATGTCATCAACATAAACCATAATGACAATGATACCTCTCGCGGTTTTCTGTACAAACAAGGAATGATCAGCATTGGAGCGTCTGTATCCTTGTTTCTCGAAGAGATCCGAGAGCTTCTGAAACCATGCTCTGGGACTCTGTTTAAGGCCATATATAGCCTTATGCAACCTGCATACCTTGGAGCACTCCCCCTCAACAGCAAAACCAGGTGGCTGTTGCATATACACCTCTTCCTGCAAATCTCCATATAGGAATGCATTCTTCACGTCCAACTGATGGAGCGGCCAGTCTCGAGCAACTGCAATTGACAACAAGATCCTTAGAGTGGAATGACGTGCCACAGGCGAGAATGTGTCAAGGTAATCCACCCCGTATGTTTGTGTGAAGCCACGTGCCACCAGACGCGCCTTGTACCTATCAATAGAGCCATCTGCATTTTGCTTCACTGTGAACACCCACTTGCAGCTCACTGGGTTCACATCTGGAGGTATAGAAACCAAAGTCCAAGTTCCTCTGGACTGAAGTGCTGCCATTTCTTCTTCCATTGCTAGCCGCCATCTACTATCCTGCAGAGCCTCATGATGATTCCGTGGAATCTCTATAGCTGAGAGTGCCATAGCAAACGACTTGAAATCTCCAGATAGCCGCTCAAAAGATACAGAGGCTGATAATGGATATTTCGCACAACTCCTCGTCGACTTCCGTAAAGCAATGGGAATATCCAAATCAGCTGTAGGCTCATCTAGCTCCTGCACCACATCCTGCTCAGAAATGTCGTTAGATCCATCAACATTAATATTCTCATTACATACCATAGGCGAGCTAGTGGACGAGTCATGACCATGAGCTAGTGGAGGAGGCCTGCGGGTATAATGGAACGGGAACGGTGAGATAGGCTGCTGTGGTGGTGGTGGTGGTGTTGTTGTTGATGATGGCCTCTGAGGTGGTGGTGGTGGCATGTATATGGCATCAGGTGGTATAGGTGGAATCTGCTTGTCTCCTGATGCTGAAAAATACATAACAGATTCAAAAAATGTAACATCTGCACTGATCATATACCGCCGACGCAGAGGATCAAAGCACTTGTACCCCTTTTGAGTTCTGGAGTACCCAACAAAGACACTTGACAGCCCTAGGAGAGAGCTTGTCAGTACTCGGCGTCAACTGATGGACAAACGCAACCGACCCAAACACACGAGGAGTGAGAGTGAACAGATCCTTGTCAGGATGAATAAGTGAGAACGGAATCTGATCATTCAAGACAGACGAAGGCATACGATTGATTTGGTAACATGCAGTAAGAACTGCATCACCCCAGTAGGAATAGGGAGCATGACTCTGTATAAGTAGTGATCTAGTGACATCAAGAAGGTGACGGTGTTTTCTTTCGGCAATCCCATTCTGTTGAGATGTATGAGCACAAGATGTTTGGTGAATAATTCCTTGTGAGGAGTAGTAATTGGCAAGAATATTAGTGCACAACTCTAAAGCATTGTCACTTTTCACACGTTTCACAGATGTAGAAAAAACATTTTGTCTTTCATTCAGAAAATGGATAATGATATTTCCTGCTTCAGATTTATTTTTCATCAGAAATACCCATGACACTCTAGAAAAGTCATCCACAAAAACTATATAAAATCTGTGTCTCTGATGATCGGGTACACGACTCGGACCCCAGACATCAATATGAAATAACTCAAACTTGGAGGTACTACTCCGACCTGGACGACTGGGAAAGGACGACCTGTGATGCTTTCCCAACTGACATGCCTCACACTGAATAGATGTATGGGGGAGACCATAAGGTAAAACTTGACGTAACTTCTGAAGCGGTAAATGACCAAAACGCAGATGCCATAATAAGGTTGATACTTGTCCAGAAGAGGATGAGGATCCAACAAAAGGAGTCTGATTCAGGCGATATAGGCCTCCTTGCTCATAGCCACGACCAATCACATTGCCCGTATGGATGTCCTGAAAAATCAAAGATGGATCAAAAATTGCCCGATAATGTAGATCCTTTGTAATTTGGCTAATTGACAATAAATTCATTGAGAAATCAGGTGCATGTAGCACATTCTTGAGCTGCATCGAGGATGTCAATCTAGCCTCCCCCTGACCAGTGATGGGGGAATGAGTGCCATTGGCAATCACGACTGTCCGACCTGGAGGGATCTGAGTATATCCTGAAAGCAGACTCTGATCGTCACATAGATGATGTGTAGCGCCTGAGTCCATAATCCATGGTAAAGTATCTGATCTACTACTGTGGAATGCAAGTATACTACCTGAAGCACTGGTAGACGCAGAGGCAGAAGCGACAGCATCAGAATGACCATATGTAGTCGGTGCTGGACTAGATGGTGGAATAATGCCCCTCAGACGGGCAACTAGATCCTCGAATCGTTGATCCAGAGTAGCAACAGACGGGGGCTTTATCTGCTCAGCAACTCGTGCAGATGCAGGAAATCCATGCTTTGAGTAGCATGTGTCTTATTATGTCCTACTCGATGACAGTAGGTACATGTTGGTCTAGTGCGGCCACCTCTTCCACGAGGTCCACGTCCGTGGCTAGGGTGATGGAACCCACGACCTCTGTTGACGGCCATGGCTGAAGAGTTCTGACTCGCAACTGTGGAGGGAACTGTGATCCGACTCAATCTATGAAACGCTTCCTCCATGGGAGGAATAGTAGAGTCTGCCAGAATCTGTGATCGTACTGCCTCATACTCAGGATCAAGTGCAGCCACGAACACACCCACCATCGTCGCGTTCCGGTATGTCTTCTGCTGTTCTGGCGTAGCTGTGAGAGGCATGAAGCTATAAAGCTTCTCGAACATCCCTCTTAGTGATGTATAGAGGGAATGTAAAGGGCGACCATTCTGCTTTATTGTGAATATGTCATGCTGAAGTTGCAGAATCTTCATCTCGTTCTTGGCCTGGGAGTATGTAGCCGCCAGAATGTCCCACATATCCTTGGCTGTGGGCTGGTGTAGGATGTCATTGGGAATTTCAATAGCCAATGTACCAGATAGCCAGACTTTGGCATATGCATCATCAGCCTCCCAAGAGGCATTGACTCCAGTCTTCTCTCCAGGCTCCGGTTCGGTAAGAATGTGCTTCTTACCTGTTGATTTCATCATACTCATGAATTGCATAGCCCACAGTTCATAGTTTGTACCGTCCATCTTGACAATAGGCGCTGAACCACGAAAGGCGCCAACAGATGGGATATCCGCCTTGCTTTCTGACATACTGGACATGGAAGCCTGGAGCAATCGATAGATGATGAGCTTTGTCTACAATGACATGGACGGGAGTAGTTGCATGTGTAGACCTCAAGCAACTATCCCCATGAACAGAGAAGTTGTGTGTGTGCCCTAGGGCTTAGGGCTTAACACACGTACACGCGTGCAAGGAGCACGCGCACACGCAACTGAAGATGCGCGTTAGATCACTTGCAGATGCACAGTTGCAGGCGATGCACGGCTGGAGGCTTGCGCACTTGCGCAGGAATGCGCACAGGTGCACTAGCGTGCAGTCTACGCACAGGCTACGCGCACAGGAACTGCTGGAGGGCGCACACTCGCGAACAGGATGGCGCACAGCATGCAGAGGAGCCGCTGTGCTACGCGCACAGGGGGCGGCGACGCTGGCACAACAGCGCTGGATCTGCGATGGCGATGGCGAGCGCCGATGAGATGAGATGGAGAGAGAGGAGAGGTCGGCGGGTGGGATGGGCTAGGGTTAGGGTTAGGGTTTCGAGAACTCCGGTCTAGGACCGTCGCTCTGATACCATGTTGGGAGAAACGAATAACTTGTATATTCCATGAACCCTAGGCTCTCTTATATAGGAGAGTAGCCTATGGGTAAATTACATAAAGCATACTATGAAGAAAAACAAAATAGAGAAGAGTACATATACTACTATTATTATATGCGTTAACAGAAACTAACTAAAGAAACTTCTTCAAACAATGTAAAACACTCTAACAACTCAATACATCGACGGATAAATAAGTGAAAACTCATCAATATATGCAAATTTTGATGAAAGCGAAGGGTAATTCCCTTGTTTTTGTTGTTTTGCCGAAATGGCATGTAATTTCGATGAAATTTTGGTGACATTTATGTTTATTCATTGAATTCCTGGAAAAAGAAATAAGACGACGTTTCGATTTCGGTGACCTAGTGAAATGGAAATTTCAGAGAAATTCAGTGGAATTCATTGAAATTTGTGACAATGATCGGAACATCCACCAGATAGGAAGGGAGAGGTAATATTGGGTTTTTGACATGCATGCTCTCGAAGTTAAAGGGAAGAACCCATAGAAACTTCTTTGTGGAAACTTAGGAAGGGGGAGATTTGCATGAGGAAACATGGAAGGAGGAGCCAAATAAGTACCTTAGGAGTCAGAATGTAAAGTGTGAATTATTTTTTAAGAATTTGCATCTTATTTAATAACTAAAAATTATTTTTTGAAAACAATATGGATGGTAGAACGGTTTTTTTGTTCAACCGGGTCAAGCGATCCAACCAAGTTTTGAGGAGTTTCTTTTTCTAATTAAAAACTGATTGGTTGGTCTGTTGTTCCCATGACTCTTGGTTTTACCAGTTGAACCGGTCGGTTTAGTTCAGTTTTTTTAAAACCTTACCCTGTCTGTCATTTTCCAACAAGGTTCATATGTTTAGCATAGCAGGATTTAATCTAAACCTATTTAGCACGTACATGTCTTGGCCAGCTCTTCATTGCAACATATCTATACTTCAAAAAACTGCAATCTCGCTGCCTATTCTTCTTCTAGTATTATTGTATTATTAATCTGGTTTAATATTTGATAGGGTTGTACGTTGTGAAGCATGACATTGTATTACTATTTCTTTGATGATTTAACATGTGATTGATGTGCAGAACCCTAAATAGGCTCGAAACTGAAGTGGATATGCATGAAATTCAGATGAATCAGTGGCAGACAAATTTGGCTATGATGGATTCAAAAGAGAAGCAATACATCCAACAACATTCTAATTATAAGGTACATTTAGTGGCCCCTTCACTCATTTTTCGGTTGCATTCTTGTAGTTACTGCAAGTTGTCTGGCCTTTGAATGTGCTTAAGCAAAATTTCTAGATGGAATTAATGAAAACTTTCTTGAGCTGGATTCTTGGTTGGAATTAATGAAAGCTTGCTGGAAGGATCAGACAAATGGAATCTCATTTCAATTTGTTATTGTAGAGACTTATGTTATGATATTATGTACCGTTTCTTATTTTCTGTTTATTTTCTGGACTCCTATGTATTTTACCCATGGGGTCTCTCTATATAAGAGAGCCTAGGGTTCTATGGAATAATAATTCACTCATTTCCACCAAAAGTTATCTGTAACAACATCAGTCATCTTTAAAAAAAATGAGAGTCAAGCCTTTTTCTATTATCATCCAAACTGATCAAACTTTGGATATCGTTATACGCTTTGATTAAATAGAACACATATCTCTTACTCCTTCGTGTTAACTTTGCCTTCATACACTTTGCCAATTTTTTGGGATGAAAACAATCGGATACATATGAGAATATGGGTACAATCATATCCTTATCCATTTTAAAATACGAATACGAATGCGGATAGAAATACTAACGAACATGAAAAATGTGCTACCATATCATTAAAAATGAATACAAATATAAAACGCATAGCGAATCAGATCCGACTAACAATGGAAATATTTAATAGATTAACTAAAATATACATATTTAGGATAGTTTACATATAAAATAAGCATATCGAATATATTCATTTCACATCAATTAGATCAACAATTGTGGATGCAATTAAAAATGTTCTTATGCACAATTATACATAAATATATAACTATACTTGTATATGAAAACATATATACGAATACAGATGCAAATATTAGTGAATAACAAAGTGATATCCAATAATCATCCACTTTAAAACAAATATGAATGCCAGAATATGTATAAAACGAATATGATAACATATCAGATATGAATATATTCGTATACATTTTCATCCCTACTATTTTTCATTTGATCTATTCAGGGAGAAAACCTTCAAGTGTTTGTTTTTTCTTAAACTATGTATTTGCCACAACAAGGTTTTAAAGTGATGCAAAAGAAAAAAAATCTTTTCCTCCGTTTCTATCACCATATCATCACAACTATGACCACCTTCTAAAATTGAGAACTCCGAAGCATCACTTTCCACATGCCATTCAAATCTCACCTAAATAAATCACATCTTTGTGGGATTTCATGAAAAACCATGTCCAGCTTCTCCCAGCTCCTTTTAAACTTTCATCCATGCCAACTTAGGGTGCATATGCACAAACTTTCTTCCTTTAAGTCTTTGATCATCATCATAATTTGATGTCCAAATCTTTTTACTCGTCCCGTTCTTTTTTAAGTCTTTATGCATAAAAATGTCTAATCCCATCCCAACCCTTCTTCTTTCATGTATCATATATGCCATAATTTAACACCAGTTATTTGGATCTCGTCTTTTTCTGATACTCGTCTTCTTTCAACTGCCTCCATCAGCTTATTAGGGAGAATACCAGTACTCCGAGTCCTAATCCATAACTTATTATTCTGACCAGCCTCAATCACCTCTCCCCCCATCAAATCCGTCCTTCAAGATTCCGAGTGCCTTCACTTATTTGAGCTACACTCGGACATCGATGTAGCGGTAATAGCTTCTTTATTCGTCCACATGCCCCCACATGAGAATCCCGGCAAAATATTTGCTAAACCTGGACGACAAGGTAACATCCCTTGCCATTTTTCAGTGCATTCAGGCAATGCCACATTTTGCTATAGGGACATCCCGGTGAGTTCTGATTGTGTCAGCAATCCATGTTCAGGGAGTTATGAACTTATGACAATTTTATGCTGGCTGTTGGGGTACCTAACTCACCTTCCTGCATTGGGATCGACAATAAAAAAGACATCACCTTAATATGATGAAGTTTTTCAGCTTGGTCATATAATTTCAAAAAATGGTGGATAGCTATTCTGTCTTACTTAGATACGTTGTTTGATCTATGTAGAATTCCTTCAATCCATTTTAAAATTTGTTTTTATTAAAGCGAGCATTGTGAGATGCCTTTGGTTGGTGTATTTGCTGAATGGGACAATATAATTGCATGCATATTCGATATGGAGCAACATTTCTTACACAAAAAGAATGTTTTTGAGCAGGCATTGCTAACTCGCGTGGGCTACACACCAGAAATCAACCACGGGGTGTTGATGGAAATGTCAGAGCGCAAGAAAGATTTGGAGAAGAAAACGAAACCTATATTGGATACCTTAAGAAGCTACCAGGATTTGCCACCTGTACTTCTCCATCTGCTTGAAGATTCATTTATTACATTCACCCTTCTTTGTTCAATTCTCATAATGTATACTTGTGCAGGATAAAGCTCTTGCGGTTTTAGCAATAGAGGATAAAAAGAGACAATACGCGGCTGCAGAGAATTATCTTGAAGAGGTGCTCCACTCTGCATTGACCACACACGAATGATTTCGAGGGCTAGGCCAAGTCCTCCATTGGGTATTTTGATAATACATTTTCCAAAAAAATCTAATGTTTCGAATACGTTCCCATCGATAGTTAATTCGTTCTTATTACTTTGCAGAGACGACGTAGATTAGTGCTTAATTTTAGTTGATTATGACAATCAGTCGATTGCAGATCGAGCACTTTAGTCATGACTACGCAGGTTTCCAAATGAGAACCATGATTTCTTAAAGTATTCCAAGTAATTGTATCAAAAATATTGGTTGTTATGATTTGGCACCTTTCCAAGTTTTGCATCTAACAAATCTAAGCAAAAGGAGTGGCTTTAAAATTAAAATAATTCTCTGCAGTTAGATGATGGATTGGAATTGCACTCAAGGCCAACATGAAGGTTTGAGCATTGCCATGGTTGGCATAGATCTAGGTCTTCCACTTATGCATTCTTCAAATCTGTCAGCGATCAATGTGACTTTCTTATCCTTGATTACCATATTGAAAACATGCATGAGATTGGAGGCCTCCTTTCCCAAGTAAAAGTTGTTGCATGAGATTTAATGTGCCAAATGGTTAAGTTCTTAATTATTCATTTCATGAATTTATATTAATTTTCTAGTTGGAACCCTAAGTATAGTTTTACTCCTTTAATTTGATTGTTGGATGTTCTATATTTATTACAGATTAGCTTGTCTATTGTTTAAGATATCACCTCCTAGTTATTATGTGAAATGCTTCTTTAGGTTAGGCAACAAAAAAAGCAA
Organism: Ottelia alismoides; assembly: GCA_037367405.1. Taxonomy (NCBI): domain Eukaryota; kingdom Viridiplantae; phylum Streptophyta; class Magnoliopsida; order Alismatales; family Hydrocharitaceae; genus Ottelia; species Ottelia alismoides. The sequence continues at coordinate 785,941 of JAZKJV010011447.1, forward strand.
TTGTCTTCAACTTTAAGTTGGATTTTGATGCTAAGAGGATTGAAAATGTAGAAATTTCTCAACATCGATTTGATCATTATTACTGAAATGAAAAAGTTGAATCTTAATCCTCATCGAACTTCTTAGGGGCTATTTTTGACCTAGTTGTAATGCCCAAACACGAATAAAACAGTTTGAGATTGCGGACAAGTCGACTACGACTCATTGTTTAACAAAGTCAATTATTATTCGAATTTAGATGCTTGATAATTACCTGTCCAAATGTATATAATCACTATTCAGAATATAAATGATCGGATATGTGGGATTTTTTTATTTATACTTAGTTTTCGACTAGGCCTAGTTAGCCATTAGTCGGTCAACTCGATTACTCAGTCAACTTTTACATAGAGATTTTTTATTTTTTTCTTTTTCAAAAGCAAACTTATTCTAATATGCTTAATGTAATACATAAAGTCAATTACTTTTTTTGTTTGATTATGATAATATAGAAAATGTATAAATCTATGCAAATATATAATATATGTATAAAAATGATTTAAATATTTAAGATAATTAAAAAATTCAAAATTGACTAATGGCCGACTAAATCCGATTAGTCATTCGATTGCCGGTTAATCCTTAGTCAGTGATCCCACCGATCGAGTACCCACTATTGACAACCTTATTTCTAAAAGACTTCATAAAAAATAGTGAAAGCTTCTCCCACTTTTAGTAGAGTCGGCTAAATGGGTTCTTGTTCAATTCCACGTTGAAAGAACTGACTACTTTTACGTTGTCGGTTACCTAACACAATCCCAGAAGGAGAGATTTGAACCTTGATCTTTTGGGTAGTAAGCACAATACACTACCACCAGACCATCGGAGTGGGTACAAATGATCATAATTTGAAATATTAGTGACTTAATTTCATTTGCGACAAAGAGTGGTATTTATATTTATTTTTAGACGAGTTAATCTTTCAGGTCAAAAATTAGAGCTCAAGATTGAGGAGAAATGTATTGGATGAAGCTAAAAAACAAATCGAATATAAAGGACAAAGAAGCACTACCCAAGGGAGTTATAAATATAAAGAGTTAGAGAGAGGGAGGGAGGGGGAGGGGGAGGGGTTGGAGGTGGGTGGCTCATCGGGACTGCCAGAGGGTCGGAAGTGGGAGAGGGCCATCGGTTTTGAGAGGGGGAGGGTGAGGGGGAGGGGGAGGGGAAGGGGTTGGAGGTGGGTGGCTCATCGGGGCTGCCAGAGGGTCGGAAGTGAGACAGGGCCACTGGTTTTGAGAGGGGGAGGGGGAGGGGAAGGGATTGGAGGTGGGTGGCTCATCGGGGCTGCTAGAGGGTCGGAAGTGAGAGAGGGCCACCGGTTTTGAGGGTAGAGGGGGTGGAGGCCGGCGTTGTGGCAATGATGTATCTCGGTTCGAGGTAGCAGGCGACGATGGACGAGGCTCTGATGCTTTAGATGTGGGCTGGCAGGGCACATGACCCTTGGTTTGCTTCCAATGTAGTAAAGAGGGTCATATCCACCAGAGCCATCCTTTGTGTTCGATGAAGGTGGAGGTCGTTTTGGTGTGAGGAGGAAGGAACAAGGAGAGCGTTGCCAAGGAGTTGGACCTTGGTTGACGTGGTTTTGATCGCAGAAGGGTGTCTTGTTGATCTTCAGTCGTTGATGGCGGTTCTGGAATTGGGCCAAATGGTGGGAACTAAAGAAGATGCAGTATCGTTGTCGGAGAGTGCACTGTGCGTTAGAGGTGTGGAGAACGAGGAGATTCAAGGGTTCTTGAAGGGTGGGTGGGGGGAGCTCTTCCCGGAGAATGATGGTGTTGTCGGATGAGGTAGTCTTCCGTGTTGGGAATGAGTCTTTCTGACTAGATATGTTGGAAGTTATTGGCGATGTCAGGCAACGAGAGGCGTGGTTTGATGACCTCTGCATGTAAGGAGGTAGTGTTGGATCTGCAGCAGTGCTCAATGGAGGAGGCGGGGAGTTTGGTTTCGATGGGGCTTTGGTCGATGGTTGGGCGTAGGTCGGAGGAGCTCCGATCTTCTGTCCCTCAATAGCCTGTGTGATTTACAGGGGTTAGCAGCAGTTTTGCTCAGGGGAGTAGGGGGGTTGTTTTCTTTTTTGTGAGGAAGCAACCCTAGCCTTGCTTCGACTTCGACGAATGTTGTAAAGGGAGGTGGTAATCGGTTCGGGTGTGGTTACGGGTTTTCAGGTGGTGTGGATCCATTTGTTTCGAGAGCGGGGGGATTGGATCGGATCTCTTCGGGACCAACTCTGTCGGGTAGCCAAGGGGAGCATGTGCATGGGACAGTTCGGAACTTGGAGGTGGCGTTTCACGGATCATGTCCGGAACCTGGCTCTGCTTCAATTGGAGTTGTGGTGGTGGAGACTCCCCCCTCTCGGATGGGGATTGTTGTAGGTGATTTTGGAGCGTTAGGGAGGTTGTTGGTGGCTCCTGTAGGAGCTCTTGGAGCTTGGGGGGGGGGGTGTTGTGCTGATGGAGCCTTCTGCGGGGGTTGGTTCTTAGTCGCCCCTTTCTAGAATTGAGGGTACATCAAGTCTGAGAAGGGCATCTCAGAGCGAGAAGAGGATGGCGGCAACGACTTGTGCGAGTATGTTGAGGAGGCTCACGTTGGGTGAGGGTTCCTGTAAGGTATGAGTGGCTCCGCTTCTCTCCTTCTCACATAAGCGTTCATGGCTCCAACGAGAAATGGAGGATAAGGGGGTAGGGGGTTTTGCAACATAGGGGATGACAGAGTTCGGTGTCTTGAACTGGAGGGAGTTGTGTAGCTGTCTGCGTTTGTGGCTCTAGTTGCTGTTGTGGTTGACATTCACGCATGGATTGCGGAATGTCTTAGGGTTGTCATACCCATCGTTAACCCTCCGAGAGGGTCATGAAGATTGACTCTTGGAATGTGAGGTGTATGTGGGAGAGGGAGAAGATGAGTGCAATAGGGGGTCTTCTGGGTTCGTGGCCTGCTGATGTGGCATTTTTACATGAGTAGAAGGTTGAGTCGTAGAAGCCAGGGATGTGGAGTTCAGTGGGTGGTCCCATGCTGTCGGAGTTCAGGTGGTACCTGCGGTTGGTAGTGCAAGGGTTGTTATGCTGGCGTGGGATGGAGATGTCTTTCTATTGTTTGATGAGAGGGTGGGCCGATGTTCGGTGACTGTGGTGTTTGAGTATACGTTTGGTGCGGGTAGGTTGCTTTTGAGCTATGTGTATGGCCCCCCAATAGGTCTTTCTATTTCAGAGGTTTGGGGGGAGTTAAGATCTGCCACGAGGGAGTTTCAGGGTGACTCTTAGTTTATGGGGGGGCGATTTCAATGTGACGATGTTTGTCTCGGACATACCTGGGGACATGGGAGGACATGAGCCAAGGTCTATGGAGTTCTTGGAGTTTATTAATGAGTTTAACTTGGAGGTGATGGATGCCACGAATGATCGGTACACATGGCTAGGAAGTTCATCCATATCCCATCTAAGATCGTTTCTCAGCCTCTGTGGAGCTGCTAGTGAGGTTTCCCTTGTCTTCGATGGTTCTCTTTCAAGGTTGAACTCATGATCATACGCTGATTCAATGGGATTCTGGGGATGGGATATTTCCCCGATCTTTTTTTTAGGTTTGAGAAAGCTTGGCTGCCGAAGGAGGGTTTCAAGAACTTGGTGGCAGAATTCTGGGGTCGCTGCAGGTTGATGGTTCATCATCTCAAAGGATGGCGCATGAGATTCAGAGGTTGAGAGAGATGCTTAAAAAGTGCAAGGACTTGATTCAGATGTTCCGAGAAGCGTGCTAAGGTTGAGGTGGAGATTGCCCATTTCGATAACATGGAGGACACACATGAGCTCAATTTGGAGGATTTGCACTAGGTCTGAGAAGCAAAATGTTCTGTTAGATGGGGATATGAAGAAAGAGATACAATGGAGATAGAGGTCGAGGCAAAAGTGGGTCAAAAAATGAGATGCAAATACGAGGTTCTTCCATGCAGTTGCCGGTGGCAGGAGGAGGAACCTGATACATGATTTGTTGGCAGGACATGAGAGGATCCATGGTAACGGTCGATAGGGGAGGCGGTGGTTTCCCATTTCTGTGAGTTTAGTAGGATATCACTGACGTCTGGAGCTAGATGGAGGGGGAGAGGGGGGTTTCGTTCTTTGAAGCAGGGTCAGGTGGAGGCTCTTAGACGGACTTCACTAGGGAAGACGTACACATGATGGTCTTTGATCTTAATGCTAATGGGTGTTCAGGTCCAGATGGTCTACCGGTGTTCTTTTACAGGGAGCTTTGGGACGTTGTTGAAGTTGATGTCATGTAGTGGATTATAGAGTTTAGGGCACTAATAGAGGTTTGGAAAAGCTAAAGAGATCCTTATTTTTTTTGCTTTTGAAGAAAGAGGTTGTGGAACGAGTCTAAGATTTCAGGCTCATTGCTTTGTTGAACACGATCTACCTCATTGTGGACAAGGTCTTGGCATTGGTTTAGGGTGTTCTTGATACGCTTGTTTTTCCTGCCCAGACATCCTTTATTCTTGGTCACCAGTTGTTTGAGGGTGTGCTTATTGCGTTAGTGATCGTTGCAGACTGGAAGAAGGGGATTACGTATATTTTGTGGAAAGTTAACCTTGCGAAGGCCTATGACTGCATGAATTTGAGCTTTAGTTGGGCTTCCTTGGTATGAAGGGGGTTCCCAGATGTTTGGGATTGGATGAAGAGGTGCATCACAACATCATCTTGTTCAATGCTGGTTAATGGCACATAAGAAGGGGGTGTTTTTCAGCCACAAAGAGGAGTGAAACATGGTTGCCCTTTGGCTCCTCTATTGGTCGTTCTGGTTGTTGATGCGTTGGTTGTTATGTCTGTGTTGGTGGAAGAGGGAGGTTTTTTCGAGGTTACTGGAGAGATGCTTCCACCACTGCTACCCTTGTCAGAAACTTGGACCTCTAAGTAGGCTTTGTTAGTCCTTGATTCGACCGGGCTAGCATTATTAGGCTTGATCAAGACTGCTCCTCGTTGAACCCGATCCAATCTACTTGGCCTCAACCTAATGGACCGGCCCCTAACATCAGGATACTTCCCGGCTGTGAAATATAGTCAACAGTCTAAGCCGGTCGCGAACCAGGCCTTTCCTCCCCCGAGCTTTCTATAGCTCAGTCTCCTTTAAGGAGCCAGCGCCGATCCTGATTCTGCAGTACGTTGATTATACAATTTTTTTCATAGAAGGTGGAGTAGCAGAGTGCAAGGGTATTAAGGTTGTTTTGGATATTTTTGGGGAGCTTTCAAGCATGAGGATGGGGCAAAATCTAGGGGCTTGCCTATTAATTATCTGAGTTTGCCCTTGTTCTGTTGGAGGCTGAGGAAGGGGGATTGATTGCCAGTAGTAAAGAAGCTGGAGAGGAAGTTGGCTAGTTGGAACACGTCGTGCTTATCGAAGTAAGAGAGGCATGTACTAGTGAAGACCATCTTATTTGCGATACCGATTTTTTTTCTTTGTAGAAAGGTGTTACCGAGTGGCATTCGTAAACAGTCGGAGGCTTTGACGAGGTGTTTCTTTTGGGCATCTTCTCCTGAGGGGAAGGGAGTTTCTTTAGTTGATGCCAATCAAGGATGGAGTTTTGGGGGTACTGCGCTCTGGGAACATGAACAAGACCTTGTCCTCGAAGTGGGTGCTGAGAATTTGGGGTGATGGTTCAAAATTTCCCTTGCGTTTGTTGAGATCCATTTACTTAGTGTCGCCTAATTTGTGTGGTAATGTTAGCATTGTGTCATCACCGATGACATTGTGGAGGGATATCTGTTGTCTTGCCAGATATTACCACTATGTTGCGGTTGGTGCTTGGAAATGGAAGTGGTTTCATATTTTTGGAGGGATGATTGGATGAAGGAAGGTGTTTTTTCCGATCTTTATCCTGGTCTTTTGCCTCGGCCTTGTCGAGGGAGATAAGTGTAGCGGATGTGTGGTCCAAGGGTTCTTGGTCGTCTACTTTCGTGACAGAATTGTCTGATCAGAGGTTAGAAGATTTCCTCTGTTTGTTGAAGAGGTTGGAGAGGATGGAGGAGCCATGGGGTGACCGAAATTTGTGGTGTTGGAGTGATGGGGTATTTTTACTGTATAGAAGGCTTACAAATTTATTTCTGACCATTTGACTTGGGTTTTGACGACACCTCTCAGGACTGTGCACGATTCTAGGGGGGTGGAAAGTGCTTTGAGGATTAAGATCTTCCTGTAGTTGATGAGGAGAGGTTGTATTATGGTAGGCATTAGGTGCACCGGGTTTTTTCCAAGGTGTGTTGGCAAGTGCAAAAGATGTAGCAAAGGGGAGAATGATATTGAATATCTTTTCTTCAGATACCTTAAATATAGGGAGACTTGGGAAAGGACGAGTTTACCTGGTGTGCTGTGGGATAATGTACAGTTTTTCTAGAGGTCTATTTGTTTATAGGGATATTTACACCCATAACCCTGAGTAATTCCTCAATCTCAATCATAACCCTGCATAATCGCGAATTACATGTGAAACCCTGAGTAATGCTTAACTCTTACATAACATACCCCCGTGTTATATTCCGTTTGAGGTATTCGTTATGTTTGACGGTTTCTGTTTGAAAAGACAAAAATACCCCTGAAAATCCTTCTTATTTACATAACATGCCATATGCCCGCCTCTCTCCCTCGTGCTCGAAGCAGCTCACGCCGCCGATCCTCCCCTGCACCCCCCTCGAGCAGCTTCTCTCTCCCTCTCGCTGTCATCGATCCTCCCCTGCCCCCCCCCCCCTTTGTCTCCCCTGTCTCGAACCCCCTTCCCGCTCGTCCCCTGTCTGGAAGCCCACCACACCCCCTCATCCCCTGTCTGGAAGCCCCCCGCACACCACCACCCCCCGCCGCCACTCGTCCACTCTCTCGAACCCCCCTTTCCGTCGCTCCCCTGTCTCGAAGCCCCCGCCGATGGCTGGCCCACGCCGCCGAGCCTTCCCCCAGGTTGAAGCCCCCGCCGATGGCTGGCCCTCGCCGCCGAGCCTTCCCCCCGGGTCGGAGCCCCCCCTCTCTTGAACCAGTCTGCGTAGCCGATGAATTGGTGTAGAGCTCCATTACCCCCGTCATCATAGGTGGTGAATTTGTTGGTGACAACGTTGGAGCTGGTTGAGTTGCCTGAGAACTGCGACAAGGCACCATTGTCGTCCGACGCATAGCCATCGAATCCATTCCGGACCACATTGGAGTTCTTGGCGTAGGAAGAGAATTGTTGGAGTAAGCCACTGCTATCTTTGCCATAAGCAGAGAAATCCTGTCGCTGAACGTTGTTGTCTTTGTTGTAGCTGCTGAAGGTGGCTGCGCCGGCGTTGGAGTCGGCACCGTATTTCTTGACGTCGGAACCAGCCACATTGGTGTATACTCATAATGATATTTTTTCCCTTTCATTTTTTTATTTTGGCTAATTCTAGCCGTTAGATCATTGTTTGGTTAGATAAACCCACTCATATGGTTGAGTTAACATATTAAACTAACGGAAGGTTATGTGTGTGAAACGGAATAACTATTCGGGGTTTCACATGTAATTCGCGGTTATGCAGGGTTATGATTGAGATTGAGGAATTACTCAGGGTTATGGGTGTAATTATCCCTTGTTTATATTGGGCTGGTTCGATTGAAGGAAGAGTCAGAGTTTGCGTGCACGTGTGTGCCATTTGGCTGGGAAGAAACAATATTATTTTCAAGGAAGAGAGATTCTATTCAGAAATTGTAATTGAGCATGCTAGAGCGCTTTGTGAAAGTTGGAGTTTGTAAATTTTTATAAGTTTTACGAATATATTCTTTGGACGAGTCTCTATAGGAGGTCCATCCCATCGTTCTTCGAAAAAATGATATAAAGAGTTAAAAACTAATAGATACGAGAAGTTCCTAGTCTAATCTTAAAAAAAGCAAGGAATAATTTACAAAATATCAACTCAAGGAGTAAAACTAATGGGTATTTCACCAACTTTTACATAGGTTTTATTTAATGTGCAAGGAATACCTTAAAAGTAAGATAACCCACCAAAAAAAGTAAATCCCAACTTAGATATATTCAGCCGATTACTCAAGTTTTCAATTGACTAAAATTTGAGTAACGACTTCATCCAATCTACTATTATCGAAACCTAAATCGAGCATTTGGTCTCACAATTGTTCAATCGACCAACCATTTTCTTCAGTCAATTAAATGTTGTATCGACTAATTTTTCATCAATCGACTAATGAATTTTTCCAAATGACTACTTTTTTGTCCCAATGTTAGCTTTTTTATCGTTAATCCCAACTTTCAAAGTCAACAAACACTTTAAGCAACTAACCTCCCAAACTAGTAAATTACTTTTGTTTTGAGTTCACTTATTTATTTTTGAGTTAGACTAATGATTCTGGATCTAGATTTTTTTCAACTACTTGTTGGCTAACCACTTCTTAACCCATTTTCTGACTTCAAACATCTCTTAAGCCTAAAAATCACAACATATATCCCCTTATATCATACTTAAGCTAAGAATTCAAACATACATTCTAAGTGTGAGTTGTGGCCTGCATTTTCATCATTGTGCATTCAAATTTGAAGTGCTGAAGCTCCCATTGATCTCAAATGCACTCTATTCTTCAACATCTAATCATGACCATGGAGAGCTTTGCTTCACGTCATTAATCTCAAGCGAGCTTGTTCTATTAAGTTCATATACTAACAAGACATCTTAAAGTTAATGAACTTAGGTACATGACATATAGGTTCCTTTAGAAATCTTTCTTGAAGGCGCTTTAAGGAAGAGAAGATTGTGGGAGATTATGCTACTCTCATTTTCAAGTAGCATTTATGGTGGACGGAAGCTTTGTCAAGAGAGTAAAGTGAAATTCTTATAATATTTTTTTTTGTGATTTTTACCGCTTGGTTTTCATGATAAAATCATCATGTATAATGTAGTTTGATTGTATATACTCTATTCTTCTAGTGAATTGAGTTTTCAATTTGCAATTGTTACTAGAATTACATATATCGCACAATTCACCCACCTCTTTTGCCAAACTCACAAGAAGCATACAAGACTAGTAATAAGTGTCAAAGCTAAGCAAAAGTACAGTCTACAACGGAAGCTGAGACTAACCATAATACACACCTTGAAGTATGGTATAGCTTAGCGAAAGCTCTCTTGATAATCACTACGTTGCTTGAGCTTTATGTCTCTTGGTAAGTTTCTTGAAAGAGTAACAAAGTTAGTGAAATGTGAGGACACACTCACGTGAGTAAATCAACAACAATTAAAATTAAGGGTTTTTATCAGTTGTGCCCCTTCGAGATATCGTAATATCAGTTATGCCTCTATCTTTTTGGTAATATCAATTGTACCCCTAACTTCTTGTCATTTTATCAGTTGTGCCCCTTGGGTCCACCCACAGTGCAAACAGACGTTAACTTTGAGGACATAAGCGGAATTGATTTTAAAAAAAAGATTCAACGGTAATTTGTTACCCTCTTCCTCATCCTCTTCTTCTTCCTCCTCCTCCCCCATCCTCTTCCTCCTCCTCCAACCTCCTCCTCCTTCCTCTCCGCCCGAAACTCCTCCCCCACCCCTGGCTGGTCGCCCTCCACCCGCAGCTCCTCCCCCGACGACCTCCTTCCTCTTCTCCCATTCTCTTCCTCCTCCCCAGCCCTTGCTCCTCCTCCACCACACCCAGCTCCTGCCCCACGTCACCTCCACCCCGAGCTCCCCTCCTGCGCCGCCCCCAGATCCTCCGCGCTAGCTCCTTCGCCCCCGAGGACCTCCTCTCCGCCTTCCCCACAAACCCCAGCCCCGGTGGCGACCTCTACCAGCCATTCCGCCCTCCTCCTTACCCCCTCCAGCCCTCCCCCCGACGACGACCTCTACCAGCCATTCCGCCCTCCTCCTTCCCCCTCCAACCCTCCCCCCGACATCGATCCCTGTCCACTCCCGACGACGACCTCTACCAGCCATCGAGGAGGCCACTTGTCTTTTCGCCGTCGACTAGAACCACCTCCCCATCCTCTTCCTCCTCCCCCTCCTCCTCCCTAGCCACCTCCGCCCCTCCCCTTCCCCTGTCACCTCCGCCATCTCCTCCTCCTCCTCTTTCTCCCACTCCTCCGCCTCCTCTTCCCCACTCATGCGCGTGGTGATCCTCACGGGCTGCGAGGCAGAGAAGCTCATACTGGAGCCGGCCACCCACATGGTGAAGAAGTCGAGGAAATGCGTCGGGGTGACGACTAGGTACATCGCTGGAGGCGCGACGAAGAAGATAGAGATCAGAGTTACTTCGCCCTCCTCTGGCTCGTTGAGAACACCTACATGGATAGCTTCGAGGGTTGGAGGGTGAGGAGGAGGCTGCAGGTTGCAGGGGAACTTTCAGCATTTGTTTAGTTAGGATAAATTTTTGATTAATTGATTACTAAAAATTCCCTAAAAAATTCAATAAAATTCATCATTTGATTCACAATGAGTGATATATCCGTAAAAATGTAAAAATTTTATCAATTTAATGGATGCATGAAGGTGCAATTAAGAGATAGAGATTATGAAGAGAAAGGAAGAACAACAAATGGAGGAAGAAGAAGATGATAATGATGATGATGATGAAGTCTGGACAATTATATCCCTCTTAACTGGACCATGGTTTGAAAAAACCATGGTTAAGTCAATTCATTGACGGTCAATCTGACGGAAGGGCACAAGTGATAACGGCGAAAGAAGTGAGGGGCACAACTGATATTACCAAAAAGATATGTGCATAACTGATATTGCGATATCTCGAAGGGGCACAAATGATAAAAACCCTAAAATTTAACATCTAGAGGAAGTAATGGTTTTGACAATAGAAGTGGAGAGAAAGAAGTAATGTTCATGTTGTTTATTCAAATATTGTCCAAGGATGCATGACTAAGTATAACAGAAGTTTAAAGGTAAGTTTGATCGATTCAATTTTTTTTTATAAATAGTTATGAATCATGGAAGTTGATTTTTACGACTTTTTGTATATTGATTTTCTTCCTTGATTTTATCGCGGTTAATTTGTATATAATTTTCATTATAATTTTCATAAATATTATTAATATTATACTAATTTCGGTAAAGAAAGTTTGGAAAAATATGTACAAATGTGACATGAATGAATAGATGAAGTTTGTACAATATATAATAGTGAACAATTGTTATTTTTATGTACAAAACTAGTTTTTTTGATTTTCTTTATTTTTCCTTAATTTACTTGTTAGTTAGTTACCAAATCAATATTGACTTCGGTCATTGAGTTAGGATTAAGTCTTTACATATATACATTAACAACCTTATATTCTTTTTTCTCTCTCTTTTTATTCTTTTTTTGATCTATTTGAATGTTTATTTCATGTATTTACTAATGAAGCTTCTATTTACAATATGAGATACTAGTCATTATTTACATGTATTTGATAGGGATTTTATAATAAAATACAAGAATAAGGCCATTGAATCTCGTATTCATCATTCTTTAACCTGTATTTTATTTAAAAGGGTTCGCATGCCCCACCTGATATATAATTTGCATATATAAAATTGACTATCAAAGTAAGTGACTAATTAATTGTTAAAAGTTACAATAACAAGGAAAACACTGTTTGCATACGACACACACAAACAATGTTTTAAATGTTCATAACTAATAAAAGATATTTTCCTATTTTATTAAGATTCAAAAATAAATCCACTTCTTCTTCAAAAGGAATGAGCTTTGAAATCAAACTTTGCTTGAATATCTTTCGAAATTGTTCCTCTAATATTGCCATCTGTCATGCTTGTTTTTCGGATCCTCTTCGATCTTTCTCTTCATCAAATTGTTGCTTGCCAGATACCTTCCGTTTCCTATATAAAAAAATAGTTAGGTAAATGAGAATAATTGTGATTATACTATACTTAATTATATTATTCCCCTTCTCGAGATCCTTAAGGTCGATATTCATCTCCCTCACCACCTCCTGAATTTAGTTTATTTGGGACTGGATATCAAATGTACCTTCCTGATATACATGAGGAGACTGCTAATAGTAGTGTTGGCCAAAATATCCACCACAATAAGGTCGAGTGACCTCCATGTAGTATGGAGGAAGGTCACCAAGTGTCCGCTTCCTCGATACGGAACCAGATGTCTTTCTCCTACACTACATATATTTAACATTAGTAAACATAAAATAAAATAGCTTAAATCAGGAATCAAATGTATTAACAAACAATATACCCGCTTCCACACAACTGTATCTAAACTAGAATGATTCACGACGAGCCTATCATCACATTTTTATGCAAAGAGCTCCAAATATCGATCCTGAAATATACAACAATAACAACAACAAAGCATTCTCCCACATTATGCCAGGCCAGCTACATGGATTCTTTACCTCCATTTAGATTTATCTTGGATCATTCTCGAGCTCAGATCCAAACAACTAAGATACTTTCAGATAGTCTCATTCCAACACTTGATGGGCCTTCCTCGCCCTCTCTTAGTCGGCTCAAGGTCTCAAATCTCACATCTTCTAACTGGTGCATCAACAGATCTCCTTTGCAAATGACCAAACCATCTTAAGCAGTTTTCTCTCATCTTATCCTCTATCAGAGCTACATTAACATTCAAATCCATAGACTATAACAGGTCTCACAACTGCTTTGTAATAATTTCTTTCAATTTTCGAAGGAGTTTTTTTTATCACATAGAATAATAGAGGCTCCTCTTCACTTTAGCCAACATGCATTTATTCTATGAGTAACGTTTCCAATGATTTCCTCCACCATGTTGCAAGATAGATCCTAAGTATCTAAAAGAATCTTTCTTCTGAATGTTATCATCTCCAATTTTTACCTCGATTCCTTCACTATTGATTTAATCAAATGTGCTTTCCATATATCCAATATTATCCCTACTTATACAAAATCCTTTAGTCTCTTAGGCATGCTTACACACCTTAAGTTTCTCATTTACTCCATATCTAATATAATGAATCAACACAATATCATCGACACATAACATACACCAAGGTATCTCATTTGGAATGTGACTAGTCAACTCATCCATAACATAAATAAAAATGAACATACTCAAAGCTAAACCTTGATATAAACCGATGCTGATGTCAAAATAGTCAGTCTTCTCAGACTCGATCCTTATACAAGATGAATTTCCATCATGCATATCCTTTATAATGTTAATGTACAAGACAAGTACTTGTCTCTTTACTAAAATTCTTCACAATATCTCATGTGGGACTGAATCATAAACCTTCTCCAAATCAATAAAAATCATATAAATGTTCTTTCTTTTAGCTCTATAAATCTCTATTGTTCTCCTCAATAATCACATAGTTTCAATGGTTGAATGAATTGATATTAATTAAAATAGTTATTTTGTTACTTTGGAAACTTGCCTCAACCTTCTTTCAATCACACGTTCTCAAATTTTCATAGTATGATTCACTAGTTTGATACCTTGGTAATTTGAACAATTTTGAATGTTTCATTTATTCTTATGTAGAGAAACCATGATTCTCCTCGTCCATTCTTGAGTCATTTTCTTGTTTTGCCAAATAACATTGAATAAATCTATGAGACAAGTGAACCATGTTCACGTAGAATTCTCCATACTTCTATCGAAATGTCATTAGGTCCTACACCTTTCCCATATTTCATAATCGTCAAAGCCTCCTCTACTTCCTTCATTTGTTGATTGCTTGCACGATTAAGGTAAATTTCACTACTAGCTAGATCTCCTAATTGGATATCCTTGTTCCCTTCTCCAATGAAAAATTTATAGAAATACTACTTCCATCTAGTATCCATATCCTTCTGAATAACAAGCACATGTCGTTCCTCATCCTTAATGCATCTCACTTGAGGAAGATCTTTGATCTTTCTTTCTCTTGCTTTGGCCTATTTGAATATATCCTTATGACCTTCCTTTGAGTTAAGATTTTTGTATAAAACTTCATAAGATTTTGACTTAGTTTCACTCATCCTTCCTTGCTCTCTTCTTCTCTATTTTATAATTTGTGACAAATTCCTCTGTTCTATTCTTATACATAACTTTAAAATAGAAAATCTATTATATATTATATATAAATTATATAGGGTTAAATGAGGCTACACCCTGGATACTCCCACCCCCATTCCCACCTATTTTTTATTTTTTTTGAAAATAAAATAAGTATATTCATCACTATATCCCCCTTACATGCCATTCCAATTTCATCAGAAACAGAGACTCCTATGCCCTCCATATGAAGGGGAGTCAATTTCAACATTCTGAGACTGTTAAAATTTAACAGTCTTGATGGATGGGATATAAGTCTCGAACTAAGTCGAATTTTGAATGATACCATGGTGACATATTGTGATCTAAATTCCAATAGGTTTCATTTTAGAAAAATAAAAAATAAGGGTAAAAGAGGTGGGAGCATGTAAGCTAGCTATACCCAGGGAGTATACTCCTTTTTTTCAATTATATATGAGTATTGATCCTGAAATGTTAGTAAAAAAATATTATATAATATATAAATTATATACAAGTATTGACATTACAAAGCACTCACTAAAACTTATATTGCATGGAGTGTACGTCCTCACCGTCCTTCTCATGCATGTGAAAATTATTATATATAATATATAATTTATATACAAGTAAACTTCTGATGTTAGGAGTGGACTTGACCTCATCGTCCTTCCCATGCACAGGGGTTTTAACCACCACTCCGTAAAGGTTGTATCCATTTAAAGCTTTGTAGCCTAACAAAGCCTTTTCGCATATTAATTAGGGTCGCCTACACATATTCCTTGCCTCCATTTAGATCTATTTAGGCCATTTTCGGACTTAGACCCAAGTAATTAATATTCCTTGATAGTCTTCTTCTAATACTTCTTGGGTTTTCCTCACCCTCTTTTAGCATGTTAACATCCCAAACTTAACATCTTATATTTGTGCATTGTCATACATACTTTGTATATGGTCAAACCAACGTAAGCGGTTCTCTCTCATCTTACCCTCGATCAAAACTAAACCAACTTTCCTTTTGATCACATCATTATAAATCCGACCTTTTGTGTATGACTACACGCCTACTATAGAATTTTCCTTTCTACTGCTATCATTATCTGAAATCGACTATGTTCGTTGGCCAATATTCAGATCCATAGAGCATATCAAGTCCTATGGCTGCTTTGTAATACTTTCCTTTGATTTTCAAAGGAGTTTTCTTATCACATAGTAATGTAGATGTTCCCCTCTACTTTAGCCAACATGCATTTATTCTATGATTAACATATCTATCAATTTCCCTATCATGTTGAAAGATAGATTCTAAGTATCTAAAATAATATTTCTTCTGAATGTTAGCTTCTCCAATCTTCACTTCGATTCCTTCACTAGTACATCCAATCTTCACTTCGATTCTTTCACTAGTACTCTATATATTTATTCTTATCCCTACTTATACGAAATATTGTAGTCTCTAAGGCATGTCTCTGAACCTCAAGCTTCTCATTTGCTCCATCTTTAATCTCGTAGATCAACACAATATCATCGACAAACAACATACACCAATGTATCTCATCTTAGGACGATGTCGAGTTGAGGGATAGACTTGCATCCTACCAAAAAAATTATATAAGAAAGTAATATAAACATTAAATTTCATTACAATTCTAAACATTTAAAATATAATATCTCAGCTTAGATTTGATTGCGGCTCTTTAAGCCAGAGATCAATCTTATTTGTTATTTCTAGCAGTTGGCCCTACTCGCTATCAACTTCCTTGTAATCTCAGGATTAGAACTAAGCATATCTTAAAATCCTGCCCACTTGCAAAAATAAATGATTTTCTAATATTCTGATAAATATAAACATATTTGAAATTTATAGTGTAAATTTTTTCATTATCTCTGCTCAGCACACAAGATGGAGGAAATCTCTTCATATCCACAAAATCCATCACCTCCTACCCGTCTTCGAATACGAGTCCTTTCTATCTTTAAGAAATGTATTGCTCATCCTCTTCTCCACCACGAGGGTAAATGCATGATGCTAAGACTCTTTAATCAATCTAGGGCTAAAGTGCTTTTGAAAATTTTGAACTATGCAGGGTAGTTAGAGTCATATTGACGGTTATCAACTATACTTGAAAATTATAACTCTTACGAGGAATGTTTCAAACAATCTCTCGTGCTTGATGGTGGGAATATGCACCAATGGTATTAGATAAGTTTACTTTTTTTATATATAAGAGATCGAAAACAAATCAGGATAAACTTACCTTCCATTGGACACAAAAAGTAGGACTAGAAGGGAATCTAAAGACTGTCCTCTCGGATATGGCACATCCACGTCAACAAACAACCATGCAGGAGTGGGAGAAATACCAAGAGACTGGTAATAAGACCTCAACGTTCATTCTTCCTCAGAAGGAGGCCTTGAAAAGGAGGGGTAGGAAGGTTGTTCGCCAAGGGAAGGGTTTTGAGAATTGGATGGACGACTGGATTACCGAGATCCATGTGAATAATTGTGATCAAAGCACGCCATGACTATTGAGGAGAATAGAGCAAATTAATTTATAAAGTGAAAAATAAATTTTATTTAACAAATTAAGAAGTTTTTAAAATTTACCAATTATTTATATAAGGGATCTTTCAAATGAGATAATATCCTTCATGAGTTAAGGAGGGACAACATCTTTTCTTGTAAATACCCGAAGAAATTTAGTAAAATAAGTAAACAGTTTGTAACAATTTGTAAATTACATATATAACATTGTAAATTATAATATTATATTTGTTGAAAAAAAATACAATGCGCAATTTTGTAATATGTAATGTGTAGTTTATAAAAAAACATTACAAACTGTTATTTGTTTTACTAAATTACGGGAGATTTTTACAAAAAATGGGGTTGACCTTCCTTAATTCATGAAGGAACACTTCTCATTTGAAGTTTCTCCTATATATATTAATAATCATTGTTTGAATGGTGATAAACATAATGATTTTCATTAAAATTCAAGTTGTATGCTTTCTCAATTCCCTTATCATATTCTCTCCATTCATATCACTATTGGATCCACTAAAGGACTGAAATTAATGATATGATCAATAACTGATATATTATTACACTCGTACTCGCATGAAAGCAACATTGGCTTCTTTTTCTACTACATTATCCTCGTTTCTCAAGTAACTTCGAGATTTTGTCTTTAAAACATTTATGCATTCATTGTTTTATTGTCTTTCTCGAGACATGTGGAATATAACATACTTGCGCTCAATTTGTGAAGCAAGAACAAATAATTCAAATCTTTGTATATATTTTCTTTGGATAACATCAACTACTTTATTCCTTTTATGGATCACCACTTCTATTGAACTGCACTTACACCTAAAAATAAAGTAACTTTATTAAGTCACATGATTTTTCCCTCTACTTCCAAAACTTCCTTTAAAATTCAGTAATAATTGATATGATTCTCTCCATAATATGAACCATAGAAGTACTTATACTTCTACTTGAACTAAAAGTATGAAAACAATAATCATTACTTCAACATCCACTTTAGAATCGAACTTGATATACCACATCTTTTGCAAAGTGCTTTAGAGATTCACAATTAGGATCTTATTAAACGACCTTGTATGATCCTTAAACAAATCTAGAAACGTCTTTCATCTTCTCTAGATGATGGGTTTCCCGCTACATGTTTCTCTCAAAATTACCTAAATTATATAAAAACAAGAAGAAACATCATTAACGAGAAATATTGAATTTTATATAATGACCAAGATATATACTTGACATATGATGTTATCTCCTTGCAATTATCTAATATATAATGCTCAATGACTTCTTTTCCTATTTTATCATAAGTATATTTTTACCTTCTAAAAAACTTTGCCGACAGTCAAAATATAATGATCAGAGAATCTTCATTAGAGAGAATAGTTTCATTTTTCATTAGGCAGTTTTTGTATTGTTTCCACTTCATTTAGACAGTAACAAGCATAAAAAGTCGCTACTTCTTATCTAAATTCAGCACTTACAGATCCTTCTAGTCGGCTTTTATTTCAAACTTCTTTTCAAAAATAACTTTCACCTGAAAATACATCTAACTCATTATCGCGTGGAGACATCCATTTATACTTTACGAGTTTGCCAATTTTAGTCTCGTGATGTAGATGTATCATTAGATGCTTCATTGTGTTAGAAAAACAGGAGGAAATATTTTCCCTAGATCACCAATCATAACAACATTATTTTCCTAAAACTTTCATCTCATTCGCATATAATCTAGTGGATCATATTATTTAGAAGCTCACATATGATAACATATCCTATATATTCTTAGGTAATAATATTTTAAATGATACATGTAACAATAATTTCATAAAAAATATGACAGTCATGACTCTACATTCATTTAAAAGAATACTATTTCAAATCTACAAGATTCAAAATATTCGATGCATATTCATTTGAAAAATTCAGCTTACTAGCCCATTTATAGACACTTTTCACTTGATTTATGTACAATGTGTAGTTTGTTTTTGGATTTTCAACTTTTCATTATTCATTTTATTTTCAAATAATGATAGGAATTTACTGTATCTTTCATATGGCCAGATACATTCATCACCGTGTAAAAGATGTTATTGAAAATATTTTTCTTGGCATGCATAACATCTAGATTGTGTTGGATCAAAAGCTTACTCCAATAAGGTAACTCCCAAAATATACTAATCTTTATCCAATTATATTAATCTCCAAATCTGGTGGTGATTGTTCATCTTATCCATTACTAAGAGTCAAGTTATTGAACTCAAATAAGCAAGATAATAACATGTCATAGTGTTTCAACACTAGAGGATTAGAATGGTCAACTATATTTTGCTTAATACTTGCCTCTATCTCCTATACTGATGATCTTTTGTAAGAAACCGTTGATGACAGTAAAAGAAACAAGGTTTTCTACCATGTTGAATCTAAAATGTCTTCTACTCTCCATATGATACGAAAGACTTTTCCTTCCATGAATACTCCATATTGATAACATAACATATACCAGAGAGTTACTAATCGTCCACAGTAATGCAGTTTTCAATTTAAATATCTATAGTTGCTAGTATCAAACGTTTCTACTCTATCTTTCCAAAATTGCTTCAATTCATCTACAAGAGGACATAAATATACGTCAATATATTTAGAATGATGTATAGGACTAGGTACTGGAAGAGAGAAAGGCATAAATTGTTGCTAATAAAATAACCATGGAGGTAGGTTATATCGCATTGTCATCACTGATCAATATGAATAATCTATACTTCGACCGTGTGGATTAAAACCATCTCTACAAATATCTATGGTGTAATTTTAATTCTCTGTTGCAAAGGTTGGAAATGAGCACATCAACGCTTTCTAAAACTCCAACTTTGATGAATATTCCATATATTCTTGACTAGAATGATCTGCATGACATATCATTTCCTTTGATGTCTCTTTATAGTAATATAAACTTTGAGTTAGGGAGTTAACAGAAAATAACATAAAACTTTACATTTAACTTTCTTCTCATTTTTCTCAATTCATCAAATCTTGCCTTGCCACAATCAAGACAATATGTCTTGTCTTCATGCTCTCCACATGTAATATGGTGATTTATAAAGGAATCAGCCTTTACTTCTACGACATCTATCATCTGCATCATTCTTTTAGTTTTATAATGGTTCCTAGATAATTCATAATCTTCGTGCAACATTTTCTTCACAATTAACATCATTGCATAAAAAATCTCATTAGTCATATTATACTCTATTTTCATAGCTGGTGACTCCCAAACTATTAATAATTTAGAACAAGTCTTACAACCATATCACAATTATTTTTTCCTTCTTCAACAAGTTGTAAAATTCTTTTGTCTCTTTATGTGTCTCCTCGTCAATTGCTAGTTGGGATTGAATTCTAGACCAACAATATCCATCGGCAGTTTACCAGATGGATTGTTATTTTGACATATAGTTGATTCAAGAATGTTGTCTTGAAGGACTTCTCCATATCTCCATCAATTAGAATATCCCTCATTAAATCCACTTCTATAAAGGTGTAGCTGACTTCATCCTTTAACTTCTTAAGAAGATGACACTTGTTACATGGACATATAATGGTACCATCCAAAACCACGACATTAGAACTGCTATCATAAGCCTAATTGTATACATTTATTGACACCTCATTGAAAAGATTCCAATATATGACTATCTTCCATATGGTTGTACATCCAATCCCTGTACTCATCGTGCTCTGTTGACTGTATTGTTAGACATGCGAGGCCATTACGAGCCATTATGTGAATGTTATTGTAAATATCATTCCCTGATATGAAATGAAGAATAAATAATTTGCATAATAGGTCACTTAGTATAATTAGGGTTACGTACTATGGTTATCTTGATGATCATATAAATGTTGATTCAATTTTTGAATCGTAGAAGTTGGTTGGTGCTTGGATGGATATATAAAGAGTTAGATTGAGGACTCATCAAGCACAATCATAGAATTATTAAGAGTTGATCTCCAGTCTGAGTAGGAGATGGCAATCCTTTCTCTAATGGGTTGATATCTAACCGATCTCTTGATACATGTTCTCTGCATAGGAATATAGATTTGGATATGTTAGATAAATTAGGTCAAAGAGTTGACTTAAGGAGATCGAGATAGACAAGGCCTATATCATTTACTATCATGATATCGGCACACATCCTATGAATAGAGACAAATGTGTTACTATATTTTGAGTACGTACATTTGGCAGACCCATAGGTTGAAGATCTAATCAAGGTCTATACACTGACGTGTTGGTGTGCATACAAGGGCATATGAGTAGTACGACTCTCAAAGGGATTATATAGTCATTACTGAACCGGAAGACATGAGCTCACACATGAGATATTGGGAATCGAATTCCGTGCATGGTCATCTCGCTTTGGAAGATTGATTGAATTTGCAGGTTTGATATATGCTTTTGAAAAGTATATGATCAATACATGGGTATGATATATGCTATTAGAAATTATATGATCGATGCCAACTCCCAATGATCAAATGAGAAACTTATGGTAAAATCTTAAAGGAGACAATTTAAATAAGATCTAAAACTTCAAGTTTATTTTATGTCTTCCAGTATGCAGGATGTACATGTATTAGGAATACTTGAGGGTGATGTCATCATAAACGATTGTATAACCATGACGCTTCCATTCCGAGGGGCTTATGAAATAGGTTTGGATTTTAGTAACTCATTTCACTAGAGAAGTAATCTAATCTTGGTCTGAATACTGGATAGTGATCTGAATCTGATTTAGATGTAATGAGAAGATTAAATTTACGACTTCGAATTAATCAAACATCTCTGGAAGGTCCCCAAGATCTGGATTTGAGATTTGATCTCAATATCCAAGTCACTATATGTAGAACGTACAATCGCCCTGTCCTTATCTCCAAGTATCCGCAAAGAAAGTGCATTATTCTTGAATAGTTCAAGGATAATTTCATTGTTGATAATTGTCTGAGCATTGATGAAAATTGATAGTTAAATATGATTTAATTATCATGAATAATATGAATTTAATTCATATTATTTTGCTATATAAAGAGAGTTATCTAAGATAATTAAATGTAATTCAATTAGCAAAGATGTGAATAATGTTAATGTGATTCATATTATTTGAGCACATGAGAATAGAGATATAAGATGATTAAATATGATTTAGTTATCAAAGATATGAATAATGCGGATAACACTATCCATATTGTTTGTATATATTATAAATGTGATTTATAATATACTAAAGAGAGCTTATTTTAAATAGTATCTACAAATTAATTGTTGATGTGAATTGGATTCAAATTGTAAATTATTGGAAATATAATTTACATTTTATTTTTGGTTGTGAATATGATTCATATTTTTTAATGGCATGATTGTAATATTCAGAAATTAATTTGGAATTATTTTTGTGAATTAGTTTACAACAAAAGTTATTGTAAATATATATGACGGATTAGAGGAGCCAACACCATCCGTAGGATGGTGACGTCCTCCTCTTTTAGAAAGGTGGGTGGCCTCCTTCCTAATCCTTCTATGCTAACTGATTTAGTTCAAATCAAATTGCATTGATTATTCAATATATATATATATATATTTAATTTAATCTAAATTAATTATTGCTATATTTTTACAACAAAATTATTGCCATTGAATAGGAACACAAATCAATCTCAACAATTAATTTTGTGTTTCACATGGATTGGAATCTATGGACTCTCAAAATACTATAAAAGAAGAGGCGACCCTAGTTATTCTTTTACACACAATAATTGAATAGTCTCTCCCTCTCTCTCATATTCTCTACACACGCCCCTTCTCTCCCTCCTTAAAGTGGTCGTCTACCCTAAACCTTAGAGAGGGTCGCTGTTGTGCCAATGCTTCGATTGCTTGTGGATCCCTTCTCCTTCAGTGCACTTCAGTTATGAAGAAGACATCATATCTCATGAGACGAGATCATGAGATTCACTGCTTGAATAATCAACATGGATTGCGAGGAGCACGCGTTTCATCAACGTTCTCACAAGCATCTCCTCTGTTGGATTGGACTTGAGATAGGAATGATGAATCTCCATTTCATCACCTTTATTCTATCATTTTGGCCTTAAAAAATCCAACAAATGCATGTAAATAGCATCAATTGGTACATAATAGCATTCATTATTTATTGTATTTATTGTATACAAAATAAGGTTTTTAATGCCAAAATTATAGAATAAAGAGAAGAAAAGAAAAAAAGATTAAAATATTGCAAATATTTTATGACCCTAACCCCAAGACCAAGTCCAGAATGGAATTGGTCGTCAAGGAATAAAGTAGGGGGAGATAGGGTCCAAAAAGACAATAAATCCCGCACTTTATTTATTCATTAATTATGCATTTTGACACCTATTTTATTCTTTATAATTTATTCATCAAATAAAGAAACCTTGTACATGAAAGTTGTAGATAATAATATAAATAAAATTACAAAAATGAGTTTGCACAAAAATAATACACAATGTACATTCTATACACAAAATAAAAAGCCAAAAACCAAACTTCACAGACCCGTATCTTTTCAATAAAATTTAAAACATATCAAAATCACCTTTAATCGTATATAACTTTTCACAAGCTATTTAATAGTGGTGGTTTTATATTTTGCGGAGTTACTGTGTAGAAGTTAAGTTTTGGGTCCCTATTGTACATAATACTGATTAAAATATTCAATTCACTCATTATTCATTATTTTTACAGATTCATATTTTTATAATTTTGTAAACATTATTTATAAAATATGTGTACATTAAAATTAGAATAAAATTGGAAAGAGAATGTAAAATAAAATAAAATAAAATCAAAACATAGATAAAATACTTATGAATATACATGTGTAATATAATCCCTATTTATTTAAGTGTACAAATAACAACAAAAAAATTAAATAAAAATATATTTGTACTCACAAAAATAAATTGTCAATATATAAAATAAAGGAATAGAATAATAAAAAAATATATAAAATAAAAACAAAAACACACAAAATAAAGATAAATATACCTATAAATATCCTATTAAAAACTAACTGCTAGTAAATAAAGCCGAACAATAATAAAAAATCATAATAAAATACTACATAAAATAATAAACAATTTTTATTTGATACTCAAAAAATAATAAAATCTTTTGCTATTTTTTATTAATTATTTTCTAATAAACCCTACTATTTTGTCGCCTAGTGGCCTAGGTGGCCCAATGAGGACGTGCCAAGAGTTGACCTCGGTCAACTTGACCTCCAACCGCCTGAAGGGACGCAAACATCTTGTCCTCGATTTTCTGCCCTTTTTCCAGGGCATCTCGTCCATCTATCGATGTTGTGCTTCCTAAAGATAAGATGATCATCGATCATCCCTGATTCACGCCAGCTAATCTGATCACCTGAAGACCCCATCGATTATTGGAATTCCCCCGGTCAATAAGGGTGCACTGTGATGTTTATAAATATGAACCCCTCCCTCCTTCCGCAAATTTGGTCAACTTTAGCACTTCTTCCACCATAGAATTCTATCCAGATAGATTCATTGTGACAGGAGGAAGCTCCTAGGGGCTTGCAGCGGTCAGAGGAGGACGGGGTTGCACCCACGGCGGCGCTCCGGTGACACCCTACTCCCTGGTGTCCCACCAGGTATAAGAGCTGTTTTATCCCTTGTTTAGCTAGGTTTTTATTCCAGTTTTTTCATTTACGTTCATAGGCTAATGATTCATGTCGTGATTAGCTTAGAATGAGTCAAAACGAAATTCACCGGAGGTTCGCTCCGGCGACGATTTCGTTTCAATCCTTCGGTTCTCCGACTCCCATTTCTCCTTCATCTCGTCTCTCTTCGCATTCTTCATCTCCCAACCACCTAAGATCAACCGGAACCCCTCAGGTTCTGCGAACCGAGGTTTTCCTCCGCCTTCGCCGGAACCTCGCCGTCCACCTCATTTTTTTGGTGCAATAGCTTCAACCCCCGGTCGAGGATGAAGCCCTCGAGCCGCTTGTTCTCCCTGTGCAGGCTTAGCTATCAAAGAAGCCCCACCTGGGCTTATTTGGACCTGGAACGAGGTTCCTGGAGGTCCCTCATTCCTCGAGCTTGCCCAACCTCTTAGGACCTCCAGGAGCCCTACGGAGGACATCATCAGATGCGGGATGCTTCCAGGAACGTGAAGAGACCCACGACAATGCATGAGGAGGCTGGAGGAGCTCACAGTGCCCGATCAAAGCTCGCCAACGGCGAGCCCTTTCCTTGTTCTTCCTCCTGACCTCTCTGCCATCGAATGATGAAGGCAGTCCCAATTCGCATCAGCACCGTTGGATGGAAAACAGCCTCAACCGTAAGATCACAATATGCGATCTAATCTCGTGCGTCCATCAAAGAAGGGGTATCTACCATCGGATGACTGCTACGTGTCAAGTGAAGCCTCCAGCGTCGTCCGATCATCGTTATTAAGGGGTAATTTGCACTTAGGACCATGTTCTTTTATAGTTAATAATTAGTCTTGTAAATAAACTTTGATGTTGTAAATAAGTGGATATTTTGCATGTCAGCCCCTGTAATCATTTACATTTGCCATTGGGTCCGATCCACGTCACCTCACGTGCCATCCTACGTGAGGTGATATAATGGAGTACACATAGACCCCTGGCGCTTTTGTATATTGCAAAACAATTCCAGAACTTTAAAATACACATTTTTTATAATGGAGTACACATAGACCCCTTGGACTTTATTTTATTTGCATATATGCTCCTGTTAGGCCTTTTTATTTTTATATTTTTTATCTAATTATTAAAAATAGATAATTAGCTCCTAAAAATCCACAAAAATTAGGGTAGACACTTCATGCCCTGTATATTCACATCTTATAATCATTTGGTATTTTTGAGCATTATCTCATTATTCAAAATTAAAAGAGGAGCATTTATCCACCGTTTAATATATAAAAATACCAAAAAATATAAAAACTTCTTGAAAAATTATAAAAAATTATATAAGTATATTTATGTATTTGTTGAGTCCAGAAAACAAAAACCCCTAAAAATAGAAAAAGAAAATATAAAAATTTCAAGAAGCTCCAAAATCCTAAAAAAATATAAAAACTCTTCAAAAACACCAAAAATATGTTAACTATTTTATAACTATTTATATGTTATTACTTACGTATGAAAATTAATTTGGGTAATTTTGCGACCTATTTAGTATTTTTTAAACCCAAATTATTTTCAGATTATGTATAATTCCCATTGGGATATTTTTTACTTTAAAAATACATAAAAATTAGCAAAAAAATCCAGAAAATTCACAAAACATAAGAAAAATATATAAAACACAAAAACAATTTTTATTCTATATTTTTTATATATTTACTACTATTGATAATTATATGACTTTGTATTACATATATGGCCTTATATATGGCATATTATATAATATAAAAGAAAAAGAAAATATAAAAACATAAAAATACAAAAAGAAAATATAAAACCAGAAATTAAAAATCAAATACAAAAATATAAAACCAAAAATAAAAAATATAAAACACAAAAACCCACAAAAAGCATTACTCGCACAAAATGACCTGGTTGTATATAGATAACCGTAGGCTTCCTATTTTGCTTTCTGTGGTTCGACCTCTACATGCTTACACACTACGTATTTTATGGTAGAGTAAATAAATATTAATTCCACTATTTTTTAGAGTTTAATGGCCTTATTCATTACTGTGGGGTTAATTGCTGATTAACTGAGGAATTCTGAGTGGTCCCCTCAGCGATTGGATATTTATCTAGACCTTTGGAAAACCACAGTTATCAGAGCAATTTTTGGCATGTAATATAACTCGGATTCTACTCTTCACAATGAGGTCCAGTGCCCGGGTGTCTGTTCACCTGGGGGCCTCGTCGCGTTTTTTTCGTGTTTTCCTGCCTTTTTTTCTTTGTTTCCCACTAATTTGAGCTTTCCACCTTATTTTTCTTTGTTTTGTGTGCATGAAGCCCCTAGACTTAGGTTGCTTGACTTGGTAACCTTAATAAGAATGCATGTTCCTTTAGTCTATTATGTATGGATCTAGTCAAATTTAATAAATGTCAGTTCTTTAAAGACAGACCCATGCGCCGTGAGAGACGTCATACAACGCTGGAGGGACCCATTGTGGCGAGCACAACGATATTTTCAAGACCGGACTCTAGAGTTAGTCTTTAAATAATAAACATAAGGTTCTTCATGAATAATAACATCTACTGTTTAGGACGATTTTGTCAATTGCACACCACCATGTAGATAGGTTTAAAAATTCTGTTTTGCGTACCGCATGGAGAGAGCTAGGATGCATTGTAAGTCTTCTAACTCAACATGCATCATTAGGATCAATGGTGAGATTTCCATCATTGAACCAACTTGCACGACTTTTCCGCTATCTCCCTCTGATTTTGAGCACCTAGGGCATAAATGAGAATTTACAAAAAACATTAGGCGCTGGTATGAAAACAGACTCAAAAAAAGTGAAAACTCAAAAAATTAAAACAAGGGGACTGCTAAATAAACTTGGACCTTAATAAAAATTTGTAATGGACCATCATTGTACTGGGTTCATAAAGCCCTCATTGTTTTCAGGTACATTCAGAGGGGGACCAAAACCTTACTCCCATGAGCAAGGCACGAACCGTAAGGAATAGAGTCCAAATCCCAGTCTGTAACTGCCTTGTGTATCACCTGGATTACCGAAGTATTGGCCCTTCTATCGTACGTAACTGAGTAGGGCCTTGTCAATGATGGTAGTTCCCACCTTGTGTGGAACACTGACATGGTCTGAAGTACTGAGCTTAGGCCACACCTTCACGAGGGTGTCTATCTCATCAGTTTGCATCTGAGTAGGTTCTTGCACGATCACGGGTGATTCCATTTCGAGCGAGAACTGAAGTATTAGTTTCACCTATTGGCTTCCTCTCTCTATTTCTTTAGCTGAGTAGGGATCCAAGAAGGGTTACAAGGACCTCAAATAATGCAGACTACAGGTTACAAAGGAGGAGGACAAGTACGGGATACTTTTCTGGCAGTACTCTCACTCCTATAGGGTTAGCGTGCTAAGGACTTGTTACAAGATATGCCTGAAACAACAACTCTAAAACAGAAAAGATAATAATTAGCCGAACCTTCACGGCTTCACATGGCGTGAGTTGGTGAACCCAATTTTGTATTGTGTTTGTATGGATCTAGATTAAGGTTCGAAGATCAAGTCCCGCGCACCTGCGCAAATTTTGTCGTGTATTTCTCTTTGACCTTGCTCAATTTGAGACTTCTACTGTTTTGCACTCCATTTGATTCCTTGTTGACCTCCGTATACTTCTTCTTGCATCGATCTCCCTCTTGCTCCACGACGTCGATCCATGGATGGCTTAGTCGGGATCTCGCCGACACCCACATCAATTCCATGGACTCGACCCTGTCAATAATTCGAGGTGATTCCCACGAACCCGTTCCGTATCTTGCGGACCGATCTTCGGACTCCTCGTCTTCTACCTTACTTGACCACCCAACAGATCGGGACCACTCTTGTCCCACTTTCGCAATTGTGAATGGAAGTCGATCACAGTCCGTATCCTTTTCCTTTCAGAACACTCTGGAATTGACCTTAATTACATATCCATCTCTGAATAAGATTGTAAGAGGTCTGATTAGGATTCTCTCATTCTACAGATAGAAGATAGACCAAGCCCTGGATCCTCAGTCAGAATTCATTTCGTCAGACTCGGACCCTGATATGGCTCCTCTGAAGGGCAAGGGTCAGCAACTCCCTTCAACCAGAGCAAGGACAGATGCCTGATCAGAATCAGGTCAATGCACAGTTGTTGGCATCTATCCAAGCCATTCAACAACAGCTGATAGAGCAAGCCCTAGCACAGACTGCATTTCAGGAAATGCTCAATGATGTGATGAACAGACCCGAGGGAGGAGGAGAGGCAGATAAGGAGGTGGTGATCCTCCTGAAGACGAGGAAGAGCCAGACCTGGAGAGGACCAAACCTACATTGAAAGAGACATACAATCCTGGAGACAGCCCGATGACCGAGTGGATCATCATCCCACTGGTGCACACTCACTTTGAGCTGAAGCCCCAGTTTCTTGCTCTTCTACCTTCATTCCATGGAAACATCAATGAAGAGCCTTACATTCATGTGCAGCAATTTTCCCGCATTTGCCTTACTACTCACTACCCCAACGTCCCCTTGGACGTTGTCAAAATGATGACATTTCCCTTCATCCTGCAAGACAAGGCCCTTTATTGGGTCAAGCATCTGGGGGAGGTTGTGACAACCTGGGAGGAACTGAAGTCAGCTTTCCTGCACAAGTTTTACCCTCTCGGACGGCTCAACAGATGCGAGCAAGAATCAGCAACTTCTCACAGGGAGCACACGAATCCATCCAAGAAGCCTGAGAGAGGTTCACAGATCTGCAGGAGAAATGCCCTCATCACGAAATCCTGAAAACCAGCTTGCTCCAATACTTCTTTGGGGGCCTGAACATTGAAAGTCAAAGGCTCGTTGACGCAACATGTGGGGGCTTGCACTTCAACAAGGATGAAGATGTAGTCTGGCAGATATTTGAGGAAATGGCCGAAGGAGAGGCTGCCCTCTCTTCATCTAAGGCATACCAAAAGCAACCCCAGATCCTCCAGAAACAAGTACACATGGCATCATCCCGTGAGGCGGAGAGAGAGATGAAAGTTCCAACCTTAGAATCATCGGGTATCATCTCTCGAAGGTTGACATCATCGAGAAGCGATCACATGACCTTAAGAACTAGCCGTGATCGAAAAGAGGACACAGAATCTTGACAATCTGGATCAGATCACCAAGCAGTTGGAACTGCTGGTGGGCACTATCAACTCTATCCAGGCAGCACTACCATCTACAGATGCTCCAGCTGAGAAGAAGGACGAGCTATCACCGCCGCATCAGCCTCAGTCGAGCCAGCAGCCACCGGCAGTCCAACACGTATATTACGTGCAGGCACTCGACTAGGGCCAACCGCAACAGCAGATGGTCGTATACCAGCCAGATCTCTTGACGCTTTTGATCCAGCATTCCCGCCACCACCCCTGATTCAAGAAGTCAATGGGGGTATGGAGTAACGACGTACAATCGGCCCGTCCTCCTGGACAGCCTCAGGGCCAACTATCAGCCAATCGACAGTATTACCAACCTCAGGGTGGTCGTTTTGGGCAGTCCTCTCACCCGTCGCCACAACATCATCAGCCCCCCAATATTCCAATCAATGGAGGTAGAACCAGCATTACGAGCGGCCGCAATATCGCCAGACACCGCCATTCCATCAGTATGCAGCTGCCCCACCTCAGCAATACCAACAGTATCCTCCTCCCTCTTACCATCAGTATCAACAGTCAGTACCTCAGCTCCCACTCCCGCAACAACAGCGTGGTCTGCACGTTAAAACTTCTGAGGTGACTCCTGTGAACCCGACCCTGGACTGCCTGGCCCAACTTGCGAAAGGGCTAGCAGATATGACCAGGAACCTAGATGACCTGACTGCCACTAAGACCACCATACCAGCCCAGGTCGAAGCTAACCCCAATAGCTTTATGAAGGAGCAGGTAGAATGTGATGTCCAAGCTATGCCTGTTGAGTTGGAATATTATAATACTGATTTCTCTAATGCTGTCACTCTCAGGAGTGGTAGTGCCTTACCTCCACCTGCCATCAAGAAAGGGGGAAAATAAAGCTTCAGGTGAATCGTCATCTTCTGCATCAACCGCGCCAGCTATGGGGATGGGTGAAGAAGAAGGAGGAGCCATCCCAGCAGTTGTCTACCACCATCCACATCAACAAAAACAAAAAAAAATCAGCAAAAACAAAAAGAACAAAAAGAATCCCATAGCCGAAGTGAAGCCACGCAAGCCTTAGAGGAGAACCACCAACAACCGATCTTTCGCCAGCCAACGGAGCAGAGGTCCCACTTTTTGCTCGACCATCCGCACCAGTATCTCAGTCTCCAATTTGTATTCCTTTTTGTAGTTCGGATGTACAACAATGTGTGGACAGTGGTCTCGATGTAAATAAGAACTATGATCTGGATTCCCGCAATGTAAATATTCCTTTTTCTGATGCAATCGAAAAAACCAAAAAAATTACGAAAAGAAAAAGTGCATTATCTGATCCTGAAGTTGTGGACATACTTGATCACTTAACTGTTGAGATTCCTTTAATGAAGGTCATGGAGTACATGCCAGCCGTGAAGAAGGGTTTGAAAGAAGCATGTACCAGCAAGCGTCGACCACCACGCAAGAACAGACACAATCATGTTGAGAAACACGTTCTCACCATGGCTACCATTGCAGCCATCAACAACCTCCCACAGAAAAAGCCGGACAAGGGAGCACCCCTTATCAGTTGCGAGTTTTTCGATCAGGTCTTCGAGCACACTCTCCTTGATAGCGGATCTTCCATCAACCTTTTGCCATCATCACTAATGCAAGAATTTGGGCTGGGTCCGCTCAAGCAGACACGAATGATCCTTCAGTTCGTTGATCGATCCGTCAAGCGACCCAGAGGTCTGTTGGAAGACGTTGTAATAAAGGTGCAGGAGATGTAATTCCCAGTGGCCTTTGTAGTCCTTGATATGGACTCACCCGCACCCTTACTCCAGATCCCTATCATCCTTGGTCGACCATTCTTGCGTACCTCAGAGGCCGTAGTTGATTACGGGTCTGGCAAGATTACTTTCAGCTCGGGAAGCAAGCAGATCACTATAGACAAGATCAGTGAGCCAAAAGTCATGACTGATGAGGGCCGCACAACATCAGAAATAGACTGTGATTTTATTGCAGAACTCAAACACACTCCACTCTCGTTAAACGACTCTTGGACCCAAGAAATCCGATTGGGGAGCTTTGTCGATAGTGGGGGATTTGGAGCTCTAACTCCAGTGCAAACTCGTCGGAATTGAACAGAGAAGGGAGAAACTTGCGTAGAAGCGGAGAAATTAGTGGTGGATGCGATGGATTAAGAGTGAATTGACTCAAAATCAAAGACAATAGCGGTAGAAGAGGAATAGGAGGAGATCAAGAAGAAGTAGAATGGAAGAGGAGATCTAAGGGAGATCGCCTGGAAGCTAATGTGCGGAGGAGTTGCCTGTAAATCGAGCTCGATTGAGCTTGAGAATGATGACCGCGATGAGGCGGTAGATACTTAGAGGTTGCTCACGACAGAGTGGAAGCTTCATGCCGGTGAGATCTCACCTCTCCTCCTCACTGCAACGACGGAGGAGAGCTCACTGTCACTCTCGCTCTCTCTCGACCAAAGCTCATTGGACTCGAAGATGGAAAAAATGGTGGATGACGAGCTTTGGAAGAGAGGGGGTCTTTTATAAAAGATGAAGAAGATGCGAATTCGATAGGAGAATAAGGATGGTGTCGAGGATGAAACTTGGGAAGGAAGAAAAGGTGGTTGGCAAGGTTGTTAGGGCGTTAGAGGCTGTGAGGTTGGGTTGAAGGATTAGAAAGGAGAAGAAGAGGAAGCAACAAGAAGAAGAGAAGGGGGGAAGAAGACTAGTCAACTGGAATGAGAAAGGCCAATTGCAAAATGACACTTGGCAAAGGACACAAGAACATAAAATGAATAAAGACAAACAACTTATATC
Source organism: Ottelia alismoides (assembly GCA_037367405.1). Lineage (NCBI taxonomy): Eukaryota > Viridiplantae > Streptophyta > Magnoliopsida > Alismatales > Hydrocharitaceae > Ottelia > Ottelia alismoides. The sequence goes on from JAZKJV010011447.1 coordinate 818,242, forward strand.
CTAGTAAGGACATTTTAAATAGTTATTAAAATAATCGTATTTGATTAAATAAGCATCATCTTAATATAATTAAAAAAATATTTATTAGCAACTCATGTGTCGATTTGGAGAGCCAAGCCTATCATATACAGATTTGGGGATGATCGTTAGCACTATCCTCAAATGGGCACCGAGGTGCTGATTTGGAGAGTGCGATCGTTGGTGAAACTGGTTGTCGCTCCCTCCCTTTTCTCCCTATATAAAATCCTTCCCGTCTCATTTCCTCACATCTCCTCCCAACCACACTTTCTTCTCATTCTTCTTCTCAACCCTCTCAATCTCTCTCGAATTGCTCTTATCTCATCTGACTTCCGTAATTCTTTCTCAAGTAACAACGAATCAGTAATCTTCTTTTTCATAATCATTTTTTTGCAAAATTTTTGAACAATAGAGAAGAATATATATTTCCAAATATTAACTTATATCTTTCATTATCTATTCGGATATATTTGCTTGATTTAAAGACAAACTTTAATTCATGTAATTTTAAATTGAGACTTTTACCCTCACAAACCTCAGAAACTTGTTAAGTTACCTCTACAACCTTTTAAACATCGATATTCCTCCCTCGACCTCATAAACATGCTCTGTCTTACGCCACGAACCCCTCCGTTACATTTATGTTTACTTGGGTTGATATTTTGGGTTAATCTATCTAGGAGAGAAATGGATGGTGGATCTTCCACCTCGTCATCTCCTTCTTCCCTTCATCTTCTTCTTCCTCCATTACTCTTCTTCTCCCTCCTCTTATTTTCTCTCTCTTCATCCCATGTCCATCCGTACACCAAATCACAAAAAATTTCTAGATTCACGAGTAAATTTATCTTCCGATAAAGAAATATTTTTCAATTTTTTTCAGAACGATTCCTTGAATCGTTTGATAGAAATTTGATGCCACTAAACAAATACTCTACAACTTGTGCTCTTAAACTTTGTTGAACCCATCCCACCTTCTCGTCTGCCATCCCTGCCCTACAACCCAAGCCTTCTAACCACCACCGCTGACTACCTCCCCCCTTAGATGCCCACCTCCAGCCCAAGTCATTCTCCCCCATCTCCCACTTCTCTGGCCTCTCCTCCTCCCCTTCCTTTTGCTGTGATGGCTCTCTCCTCGCCTCCTCCGACCTTTCCAACGCCATCCTCCTCTTTGACCATTCTTGCCTCCCCTCTGTCACCTTTCCTCCCACACCTGCCCTGTCCACCTCATTCGTTTCCCCCTCCTCTCTGACAAGTCGCACCTCTTTTTTGTAGGTGATGATGACATATTCGATTATTGGGACACCACAGCCGCTTCCCATGTCCTCTATGTCCCTTTTGCCCACGAGGCACTACATGTAAGTATAGAACATGTGAATGTCATCTTCCCCCCTTTTCTTAACTACTGAATGAGACGATTGTCACATGTTCTCATCCCGAAAGGCCCATTTCCTTTTGTGCAGACAACATACGCAGCGGTGTGCCATCCCCCATCAACCCCGACCTTTTTATAACAGACTCCTATGATCACAACATCAAGCTATAGGACGTCAGGGTTGGCACCAATGTTGTATCATGTTTCAACCATTGTGTCCCCATCGAGATTGTGGTCTTCCTCTCGTTCGACGACCTTGCAGCCACTTCAGGAGGAAGTACCCTGAAGATTTGTGACACAATTGGCAGCTTTCAGTTGTTGCACTCTTTGGAGAGCCATAACAAGATCGTGACTTGCATTTTCCTAGGTAACAACCCTGAAAGATCACAAGATGGCAACAACATTGTGGACACATGAATCCTCAGCGTGGGTACTTTAAGGCCGTCGATTATGCTTCTTTTGAGGTGACCCATTCCATGAGGTATCCGTTGATGTTGTTGTTCATGGCATCCTCATCTATTGCTTTTACTCGTGTTATCGATACATCCAATGAAGTTGTCAACGCATGAAAGAAGAAGGAGAAGTATGATCTTACCATGGACATGCTGAAGAAGCCCCTACGATCGTCAAATCTCCAGTACTTCCACTGGGGTCGGAGAATCAAGCTAAAGGAATAGGACTATCTTATCAAGAGGGTGCTAGAGTGAGATTGGCTAAGCATGACAAGATGTTAAAGAAGTTCTTGCACAAGGATGTGTTGGTTTTAGTAATGAACAAGATGTCATCGACAAGGAAAGGGAGGTGAGTAAGAGGGTGATGGAAAGAAGAAGAAGAGCACTCATTGTAATTTTGATAAATGAAATGGACATTATGTATCAGATTTGACGGTATCTAGTTAGTTTAATAGCCCAATGGACGGGAGTTGACCGTATGGTTCATGTGTAAGGGTTAGCAAGTTTATAGGGTTTAGGAGGAATATCGATGTTTAGAAGGTCACAGAGATAATTTAACAAGTTTGTAGGGAGGAATATCGATGTTTTGTGCGATTTAAATATTCTCATAAATGTAAGTGTCATGTTAAAGCAAAATGAACAAGAACTAAAATTTTTGCATAATTTTAAAAATAAATATTAATATGAAAGATTCAATTTTAATCGTTACTTTTAAGATAGAAATTAATAATGTACCAAAATGTATTGATCGCTTCTATTTTACTCATAAATTTTATCTATTAATCAATACATGTTATTTTTCCTTAGATATAGCATCCAACAATGTTCTTGTGTTACTATATTGGGATGGATCGATGAGTGTAGTAGATGATCACATAGACTATATTGCGGGACAAAAGCGTATGGTTATGTTCTCACGTCATATAACTTACTCGAGTTTCCAAAGTCAATGTTATTACACTCAATCGATACAACAATACACTAACATCTAAGTGGTTGTATGAAGGGTCCACATTCTACCCAGTACCAATTCATGATGATGAATCTACTTTAACAATGATAGATTATATCGAAAAATTGATGTTCATTCACATATTTGCAGAAGCTACCCCTCTAGTCCATGAGAACATGTTATCATCATCGGCGTAATATAGTCACATTTAAATTAAGAAATAATCTTGTCTTTACCTCCTCTAAATCAACAAATATATAATTTAATCATGTTAACAAATGATTTAGTAGTTGAGAATATCGATGGTCCCTCATAATAAATGACAATAATGATTTGTTAACACAAATATATGAAAAAGATAGTGATGAAATTGATATTGAATCTCATTATTCGTCTGATGACGAGAACGTGAAAAATAACATATTTTCATGATTTTTAAGACGTTTCATTAGCATTGGCCTTAGACAGCGTAGATGGGGGACTCTCTTATTGTACGAATAATGAAGATGCATTGAAGTACCGATGGAGGAGTAGCCCCATGTATTTGACAATGAAATTAAAGAGGCAGAAGATGATGTTGTTGTAGAGAGACAAGGTGCTCCTACTGATGATTCTAGACTAGATTATTGGTTATGTAGGAGCTACAAGTTGAAGAAGGATTTGCAATATGACCTTTAAAATAGAGTATGGAAAATTATATCCAATATAAACCCAAAGTCTCAAGCAAATTCTGACTATTGTATGTATTTATAAAGAATTTGGATAGTGTTTGCATGCATTCGAGAGGAAATATTGTTGGGACTGGTATGTTTCAATGTATAGAGGAAAGCACACATGCATAAAACCCTATACTCTTACTCAAACACCATCAATACCTATAGGTATTTATAGCACAATACATATTATCCTCATTTAGAGCACAAGTTAGTATGAAACCAAGTGCAATTATGTATAAAATAAAAGATGAGTTGTACACGGAGGTTAATTGCATGACATCTTAGTATGCAAGGAGATGTGTAATGGATATTATTTATGGAAATGAGGATATATCTTATTGTAATATTCAGATATTCATTCATGTTTTAGACCGACACAATCCTGAAACTTATACATGATTTCATACTGAACTAGGAGAAACCACGATGAATGTACAATTGAAGAGATTGTTTATTTCATTTGGTTCATTTAGTAGAGCATTTATATTTTGTCAGCCTGTTTTAAGTATTGATGGAACACGTTTGTATAGGAGGTATGTTGGTCATATGTACGCGACCATAACTATCGATGCGGATAATAATTTATTTTCGCTCACATTTATTGTTGCTGAAAAGAATTAGAACATTACTGCTTGGAGATGGTTTATGAATCTGATAAGGAAAATCACCGACTGGAGGGATATATGTTTTATAAGTGATCTGTAATATGATTTTAAAGAATCTATCAATGATTTATTCCACCTGAAGAGGGATTCACTCATCATCACTACCTTCGTTACATGCGTGCAAACATGCATCGGGTTGGACATTAGACTCACTGCATTCAAAGTTGATTTTACGCTATTAGTGAAGAGACGTGTAAAAATAAATTCAATAGCATGATATGAAATATTAACATTCTCAATAAGGATGCTTTCAAGTGTATTGTGTCACAAGATAATGGCGATCATAATTATTAGGCATTAAGTCACGATAACGGGCATCGATGCAGACACATGACTGTAAATTTATCTGAAAGTTTCAATGGAGTCATGAAAGGAGAATGTGGTTTGCCTATTATATCACTACTTTTAACAATTTTTCAGAATCAATGGTTATTTCAATGATCGACATGACGAATCAGAGGGAATAATAATATATTTAACCAAGAAATATGAATACTTGCTTGAAAAAAATACTAAGAAGCTAGATCATGTCACGTCTAAAGATTTACACTAACACAATTTCAAGTGGTAGATCGAGATGGATATGCCTACAAAGTAAAGTTAAATGGTGTGGAAAGAGATTATACATGTGTATTTATGCAATTGAAGCATTTTATATGCCCTCATGTCATAGTTGCAGCTGCCTAGACATATACACATCAGGATAACTACAACCTATGTTCACAGTATTATTCAAGCGAGTCTTATTATCAGGCACATAGATCCTTCTTTCATCTGATCCCCGATAAGCACTATTGGGGAGCAAAAGATGAAACCATTATGTTACCTCTATTTATCGGGAAGAGGAATCCCAGACATCTGATACAAGGAAGAATTCAAAATGAAATGGATGAAATGTGTAACTGAAGTTGGGTAAAATCTGCAAGCAACCGGGTCACAACAAATTAAGTTATCCACGGAGAAATTAAGAATTATATAATATTATTAGTAAAGTACTAGTAAGAGCATTATCATCGTTTAATAAATGATTTCTTTGTAAATGTTGTTTAATTGAATGTTTATTTTTTATTAACATAATGGCTTGTTAAATGTAGATCGCATACATGGATAGAGTACATGGTCCAATAGATGCATCTGTGTGTGTACATGCAGAGTGAGCATCAGTCATCGTAGCCTACGAATTTGGTAAGTATTTAAATTGGCACTATGTTATATATAGGAGGAAAATAATGAGATTTTTTTGTATATTCTATTTATAGAACACAATGAGATGCTTAATAAAATTCTTCAGAAGAAGAGTGTAGTGATGAAGTGACTATTAGAATTATCAGGATTTTAGTACGTCGTGAACATGGGAAGGGTACAGATGGACGCTTCATTGTTGACTAGTTTGTTTGAGCGGTGGAACCTAAGATACATACTTTTCACTTTCGATTTGATGATGTGATTGTTACATTATAGGATATGTGATTGATTATGGGGTTAATTAGGTGTTATGAACACTCGCATAAGGAGTGGTAAGGTAAAGATATCATAGATAAGGGAGACCTTTGGTCATGTCGATCCACTACTAGATATTAAAGATGAACAAGAAGCAATGCATAGGGTGAGTGCACTAATATTTTATCATATGAGATGCAGTGTTCTCGTAGATAGCTGCGGAGATATGGTACCTCTTAGGTAAGCATCTGCAATCATCAAAATCAAGTTCTCAATTGACCTACCACTACTCATTAATAATACTTCATTTGTTCAAATATATACCTACTTCATTTAGAATTGGAAGAATGCACTCAATTTACATGGGGTGTTTTTGCTTTAGCACACATGTACTCTGAGTTGAATAAGATGCAAAGATATGCATATCTAGAATTTATGTATTTTCAAAGTTTTACATGTATGTACGATATCACATATCTCATTGCCTCGATTTATGTTGATAACATTAATAATGTGTAGGTTTGGGCACGGAGCATGTTCATATAGGAATGCTAGTTGTGAGGGATCATGCAAGGATTCAAGAAGGATCATTGGCCCTGAAATGGATAGATGCAAATTTTCAAGGAGAATGTACAGACTATGATGATTGTATTTTACCGTAACGAGATGGATACACATAAGGCTCATCGGGCAAATATTTTAAAAATACACGTTTATAAAATCGAGTGAATGATTACATTTCTTTCTTTTTAATGAATGTAGATAAACTGGATGTTCTATGTCGAGAAGAAATCATACAATTTCATCAGCTTTGTTGAAGTGGTCAGATTGTTTCGATAAGTAGAGTACCACTGATATGTTATGATGTTATAGCTATGCATCTACTGGATCGTGTTCTACATTTGTTTGTGATGCAACAACATATCCCAACCTCCGTTGAGAGGATAAACATTGTATCTCAACATAATAAAACACAAAGTACTAACATCTTAGATTGGTCTATTTTACATCGACTAATACGTGGATCGTTGGGAGGATAGAAAGCAAACAATAATCTTTGAGCATGGGGACACAAATAATTATGTCTACATGGAATGCTACTGGAGTATAACAAGAAGGTGGATCCAGACGTAAATTCCACCTCCTACAATAACATACCAACTACATGGGATAATAGAAAGATATATGGTATGATGCATGTAATTAGCTTTATTTTTACTATATTTTATTAATTTATTGAATCATAAATTAAATAGGTGGATATGATTCTGTAAGAAAGGAACAATATGGACAAAACTAGACTATCAGCAGATTTGCCATCGACTACGAAGGCAAAGTTGAAGATACAATTACGTATTTTGTTTACACAATCAACATGTTCTCTTGATGTATCCATTCCATCAATATGATCAACCATACATGCCACCGCAAGAGCATCATACCTTTGGAGAATCGTGTTTCGTTAATTCTTTGATGTAGCTTTAGATTTAGTTAAATTTTTGGACAACTCAATTTTGATGCAATTCTTTTAGGTATGAGCTATGCCGGAAATAACGGGGTAGGGTCCCAACAACACCATCCAACTTTTTAGACTTTAGGTTGCAATAATTTCTTTATCTACTTATCTCAATAACTCAATTTAATGTTTACTTTTTTGGTATTTAATATAACGTAAATCTTTTAGGTGTGGATTATACGAGATATTACGAACAAGTATTGTCACAAGAGCAACCAACTTTTGGAACTTCAGGTTGTAATAACTTCTTTATCTAATTATCTCGATAACTCAATTTAGTGTTTACTTTTTTTATATTGAATATAATGCAAATCTTTTAGATATGGGTTATGCGGGATATAGCGGACATGGTTGTCACAAGAGAAACTAACTTTTTAGACTTCAAGCTGTAATAATTTATTTATCGAATTTTCTTAATTACGGTGCTTACATTTTTAAGTAATGGATGTAATAAAAATCTCTTAGATATAACATATTAGGGATATCACGGACAAAGGTACTAACAAGAGCAATCCGACTTTGGAGCATAATGTTATAATAATATCTTTATGAAATTATATCATTATCAAATTTATGTTTTATTTATGTGCTATTTAATATAAAGTAAATCTTTCAGGTATGGGCCATGTAGTATATAACGCAGTAGGGTTGCAACATCATGAAGCAAGATTTGGACATTCATGTTGAAATAACTTGTTTAATTGAAAGACTCTTTCCAAAAAAATTATGTTTATCTTATACAATATTTAATGTAACATAATTATTTCATATAATATAATTATTTCATACTTATATGCTATGTAGAAGCTTCGAGTCAATCATAGTGTGCAGAATTGTCATATGCTGGTCCTTCAAGTCAATTTGACTCCAGACCCACTCACACCACATATTCAATACAATTCAAAAGTTCTTCAAGATGGGATATTTCCTAGTGTTCGTCAAATTGAGATAACCAACTTTGGGAGGAAATTCTTTGGTATTCCCATGATAATACCACAACTGTCTCCAGCACCATCTCGAAAACCATAAGTAGGAGAAAGGATTGATGAGCCTATACCGTCATACCCACCACGATAGTCATCAAGTGTAAGAAGCACAAGTGATCAAGTTACTCAAATAGTTGAATCTCCATGAAGTCATCAACTAAGTCATGTCCTCCTGAGCATGTACAACCACATTCAGAATAGAATATCAAGTAGAAGAAGACAAAAATGATAACATGTGAATATAACCATAAGACAATGTGCTACAATGACAAAGGAATGACGGAGGAGGAGGTGAAGGAGGAGGAGGACGCTTGAAATGATTTTTAAAGAGATGGAGACCATAAAATATTGTAAACAATATTATATTATTTCTTAGAAAATTGTAATACTTTTATGATTTTAAAAGAATATCTGTATTTTTTCAAAATGATTAATTTTATAATGTAAAATGTTGAGCTTATGTGTTTCATGGTCAATGTCTTAATATATAGTTTTTATTAACTATTTATATTATAAATTACATAGATCTTTATGAGATGTTGAATAAGAGATATTCTATGCTTAAATCATAAATAAACCATCAAAATTTATAAAAAATAAACAAACAATAATTAGTTTTTTTGTAAAATAGATTATTATTGTTTAAAAATTTATACGTATTGCTTCTATAAATCATACAGAGTTATTTGTAAAATTAGGAGGGTTTACAATTAGAATTAGAGGACATGGGAATACACGTGGGAAATAACCAAATGATCTAAGCCAAATCGGCAATTGAGAAGTCGTACAATCCAAATCGACATTGGAGGTGCATATAGATGCTTATTTTTAATTATCTTAGGATGATGCCCATTTAATTGAATTTGATTATTTTAATAATTATTTGAAAATCCTTCTAATAACTTAAGTACATTATAAATTACATTATAAATAAATTAACTTAAATAAAAAATAAATAATGTATATAAATAATGCAAATAAATTAGTAAAAAATTAATTATGAATTTTAATAAATAAAATAATTTAATTTCATTAGTTAAATAATATAATTTATAAGTATAAGTTACATATATATATATATAATAGTTTAAAGATTTTTAATTCAATATTTTTTGTAAAAATATTTATTTTATATTATACTTATTTAATATATAATTTAAATATTATAAATATATTTTTATTTTATTGTTGTAATATTATTTTATTATCTAAATAAATAGTATTATGTACAATAAAAGTACATTATACATATATTATAAGTATATATTTTTATTTTTTCTTATTCTAAGCTTTGACAATTTTTTATTTTATATATTTAGTATAAAAATAGGAGAAGTAAAAACATAAATAGTGAAAATAATAAAATAGAAGGAAAGAATGTACAATTATACATATACCATAGTACACCAAAAAATTAACTTTTGCGTTTTAACTCTAATTTTAATGAAATCATTTTTCTTTTAAAGATAATTTAATTCTAAACATAATGAAGGCGAATTTAGTAAATTTTAAGTTCACACGAGCATATGAATGTTCATTTTTATGGATTTCTCGATTCTTTGTACCATGTAATCTATACATTAAATAATGTTTTATAATATTTCCTATAAATTAATATACATTATTATGACAAACTTTGAAGAAGAAAAAATTTTATTTGAAGTGATATGAATGATAAATAAATAGATGAATCTGTGTACAAGGCGAATAATGTGTGTATGTGCAACGTGTGATGCATATTTTCCGATATTCTTATAAATCAAGTCCCTACCATCCCTTACTTATTTATCATCGACTAAGTCAATATTGACATTGTCTCTAGGTTGGGATCAATATATAAATATTTAATACTCCTTTATTTAATTTTATTTTTCTCTTTATTTTTTTGATGAAATAAGTGTAAAATATACAATATTGACAGTTGGAGTTAGTATGTTAATTAATAAGAGTTAGTTGATATTTACATGTATGTTACCACAGATTTTAGATTATCTAAAAGAATAAAGGATATGGATCATGGATTCATCATTCTCCATATACTTTATCTTTGCTAGTCCCTTGGCAAACACTTATTCTATGAATAAGTGAAAGATAAAAGGAGAAGAAAATAAAAAGAAAAATGAAAGAACTTAGAACATGTTTGTTTCCTTAAAGCAAACTTCACTTAGCCGAATTCAAGAACCTAGGGTAGACCTTCAGATTAACAATTTGTCAAGATCTCATTAGAATTATGATTTGAGTCTCAACAGTCCTCAAGTTACACAAATCCCTATTTAGGTTCACCGCAATAGCCCGCTCAGATTCACCCATTCATCATGCTACCTCCTCAACCCTGAAGTCAATTTGTACTGCGTGTGAAAGGTGTCAGTTCTTCTAGCTTAAGGAGGCGAACAAGTCGAGTACTCCAGTAATACATTCCCATAGACCCCTCATCTAGCCACTCGGTTCTCAATAGGGATGAAAACGGATACGGACATATCTGAATATCCGCTTACTGTATTTGAAAAATAATTAGATACGGATATCCGTATCCGAATATTAATCGAATACGAATCGGATATGGATATGGATTATAAAAATTTTCCGAATACAGATACGGATATGGTAATGGCTTGAATATCCGGATTCAGATCCGGATATCTGAATACAATATTTAATATTTTTTTATATATTAGTTAATTTAATATAAGCCACAACCCCGTGTTATTATAGCAGTATTACATACTATATAATACAATATGTTAATGATATTGATAAACTTCTGTTTGTTTGGGGATGGGCACGGACAACAGTTACGAAATCCTATCTCCTTTTTGCTTTCGATCGAACACATGTCACCTCAATGCTCCCTTTTGTCATGATGCAACTTGTTTATATTTCATTGCTATTTTTTTTAAAATAGCAATGAACTTTATAAAAATTCAATTCGTATTCTTATATAGTCTTTATTGGATCCATATTCGGATTCCATGGTTATTGGATCCATATTTTGATTTCACTATTTATTCATTTCATATTTGGATTAGCTCTTTACTCGATCCGATCCGTACACGGATCCGCTCTTTATTCGATCCGTATTCGGATTTGATATATATATCCGATTCGGATTCGTATCCGTATTTTTACGGATATGGTTTCCTTAATGCATATCCAAATCATATTCGGATCCGTATTCGTATTCGATAGAGATGAAGCAAATATGGATATTGAAATAGGCATATCCGATCCGTATCCGATTCGTTTTCATCCCTAGTCCTCAAGGAGGAGGGTATTTCCTTCTACATTTAGATGCATTCTAGTTCATAATGAATATGGAGGGAGAAGTTTAGAAGAATGGGAAAAGAACTTGAGTGTGACTAGTATAGTCACATCTCCTATGATGCTTGGCTAGTTTAGACAAATATCCACCAATATGTGCATGCTATTTGAAGCTTGGACCATTATAGTCAATAATGTTCTTGAGAATTTGGTTTATTTTGGTATGAATTTTGTTGCACTACATTGAACTCTTGTGTCCCAACGAATATAATTTCTTTCCATTCATATTTTAGGGTCTTAGAAAAAATAAGCTAGCAAACCATTCCTCATCAGAAGCTTTATTTTAACCCCACAACTCTCGCCTTTAGACATATGTACCACTATACAAGGATGAAAATACACCAATAAAATAAACTACCCTTTGCAACCCCATTCAAGTCAAGCTAAGTGTGGTGTGCATGAGTCCAAAATTGTTCCATTGTTTTAGATTTATACGGATGGCACCACGTGTCCTACTTAGACAAGTTTAAGTTGAATTCCAAACATGGTGTTATGGAACCTAAATATATAAGACAAAGACATAAAGACTCTCAATTCCAATAAATTACCTTTATAATTAAGTGGATTAAGGCCAAACCAAACTTCATCCTTTAGACTTCGCACTATTCGGTTCAATTAATCTTGTTCTAAAAAGTATTAATGAATGCAATAATTTTTGGTGAAGTCGATTTTTCGGATTAAACTTTTTATGTAATTTTAAAGATTTTTATATTTTTATGAATTTTAAAACTTTTCATTTTTTATGTATTTTGAAAGAGTTATTGAATTGAATGGTTTACAAGTATTCACAATGATTATGTACATATTTACAAAAGATTTTAAACTTAAGTATAACTAAGCTTATACAATATTTACAAAAGAATTTTATTTACTAGGTTTAAATTTTTAGAAATTTATGTATAAGTATTTTAAAACACATTTTATATACACTTTTAAAGCCTTTTTTATAACTCATATTTATAGTTTTCAATCAAATTTCAAAAATCCAAAATAAAAATATTAATCCATAATTTTAAAGTCATATTATTGAAAAATACAATAAAGTACGGTTTATAACTTCTAAAGTATATATAGAATATATATGACACCCCTATACTTATCATGAACTATGTCCTCATAATGACCTTGAAGCAACAATGGAAGACATAACTCGAGCTAAGTATAGAATGGTGAAAAGAATACTATACTATACAACCCAATCAAAGAATAAAATCAATAGAAGTCATCCATCCCTCCAATAATTAGGATAGACTAATCGTTAAGTATAGAAATTCAAAAATAAGGATGATCGCGATCGAGAGAATATACACAATCAATGACTCGGTTTGTCCCCCTATACTTAGTGTAAGTATCCCTAAGTATAGAGAAGAATATCAAGAGTTAAGGAACAAGCAAAAAAATAGAAGATACACAAAATGAAAATGATCAAAGAGGAAAATGAATGATATTATTGATGAATCTCCATTTCATCACCTTTATTCTATCATTTTGGTCTTAAAAACCCTACCTAATGCATGTAAATGGCATTATTTTGTACAATTGGTATTCATTATTTATTCCATTTATCGTGTATAATATATAATGTTTAATGCAAAAATATAGAATAAAGGAAAGAAAATAAAAGGAATAAAATGCCAATGGTATTTTATGGCCCTAAATCCCGAGACCTAGGCATCGTGATGACTGGATTGACAAGGAATAAAGTAGGGGGAGATAGCGGGAAAAAATCCATTAAAATTCCATTCTTTTATTCATCAATATTGTATTTTTGGGACATGTTGTAGATAACAATACAAATAAAAATTTAAAATTGATTTCATACAAAAATAATATACATTGTACCTTTTATACTCTAAATAAAAAGCCAAAATCTAAACTTCCCAAACCCATATCTCCTCAATAAAAGTCAAAATGTATAAAAATCACCTTTAATTATATATAACTTTTAATAAGCTATTTCATGAAGGTGGTCTCATTTAATTGGAGTTAAGGTATGAAAGTTAGGTTTTGGACCCCTATTGTATAGAATACCTGAATAAGATACTCATTTTATTTATCCTTTGTTATTTTATAATTTTATATTTTCATAATTTTGTAAATATTAATTATAGTATATGTACATATTTAGAAAAGAATAAAACCATAAATAGAACACAAAAATAAAATAAGTATACAAAATACACAGATGAAATACCTTTACGTATACCTATATAATATGTACATATATTCATTTAAATGTACAAATAATATCATATACAATTAAAATATATTCGTGTATATAAAACAAGTTGTAATTTCATAAAATAATAAAATCAAATAACAAAATCAAAAATTAAAAATAAAAATAAAATACTAAAAACATAGGTAAATATACCTATAAATCAAACCCTAAAAATTAATAATAAATAAGCCCATAAAAATAAATAAAATCATATTAAATACTACATATGAATAAAAATTTTAATTTTATAACTTTAAATTAATAAAATTAATTATTATTTATTAGTGATTTTATAATAAATTTTGGGTATGGTTTTTCCTGGTTAGTTCACGTGGACCAAACAGATCGAATCTGTGGTTGACCCCGGTCAACTGTCCTTCCCCAAGACTAGGTCTGTTAGACCTAGCTTTGACCCCATTTTCTCCTTTTTTTCTCCCATCGATTCAAGCATCGATCGGGAATGGTTTCTTCACCAATCTTTCTCCTCGATCATCGAGCTATCTCACTCGAGTGATTCCTTGAGGAGAGCTCCTATGAATCGAGCGTTTAGCCTCGATCTTCCATCCCACTTCACCTCTTGTACAAAATCCTCCTCTCTAACATTTTTGAATTTAGGGAGTCCCGTTCGTCACCTTCTCTCCTTCCTTTTGCGCTCACTGGCTAGAAGAAGGTGGCTACTTCCTCACCAAGCTTTTGGCTGGATTGAGGGATGCTTCCAGGTGATCTCCACCATCTTCGGCCATCCTCCATTGTCGTGAGGTTGGTCTCGCGGCCCATTGGTGTTCAAGGTTCTTTTTATTGCATTTTATATAGATTTAGCTTAGACCCTTAAATTCCCGCACATTATTTTCCCTTTTAATTGCGTGCCTTAGCATAGAATCCCCATTTTGTAGTTCGCTGGAGCTCCGCTCCCGTGAACATCCCCACCATGATTTGACCAAGTTTCAACATGCCTCCCGCCCCCACTTAATCCCCAATGCTTCTTCTATGCCTTGCGACACTCTATTCAACCAGATCCCCCATGGGACTGGAAGTCGGCGCTCCACCTCCTCCATACACCGGAGCAGCTTTCGCCCCCTTCCATTACGACTCGTTGCCACCCACGATCGAGGCATTTTTCCCTCGATCCAGCTCACTTTCTATGCAGGTCTTTGCACTCAAAAGCCATCTGGAGGTGAATATGGAGTTCACCTGAGGTTCTTGGAACCACCTCTCTTCTCCGACCTTGTGGGAGCACGTCGACGATCCTGAGGCCTTTTTGAGCCATCCGACAGATAGAAGAGGATTTCAAGAGTCTTTTTTGGGCGCTTACCAAGAACAGAGAACATCGGAAGGGGGTCGCTAGAATAAGCTCTCCCATGCGGAGCTTCTTCCTTGTTCTTCCACACCCCTCCTCTGTCGTTCGATTTGGCCGAGTTCTTCACAACGAGCAACAACCGTTGGATTTCCATAGCCCAGCACCATTAGATCTCTCCCAGGATCTAATCCACAATGTCAATCGTTGACGCATCATCGTGCTCTTTGCGCGCGACACATAGCTAAGTGAGGCGTTTACCATAGTTCGATCTGGTGCATTAGGAGCAATTTACATCCTATACCCCAGTTTTTATTTTATTTCTAATTTTATAAATTAACTTAATTTCATAGTTTAAAACTTTTTGGTAAAATTTTATTGGACCCTTTGCCTTTATTATATTCACATTTTGGTCCTTCCCAAATCACCTCGTGTGTTGTCCCACATGAGGTGACATTTTGCACTGAAGCTCTCGCAACTTCTTGTATTTATGTTTAATCCATAAACTTTCATTAGCAGTTATAATATTTTGGATATTTACATATTAGCCCTCCAGTTTATTTTATTTAGATTTATGACTCTGCCAATTCAATCATTTTTGTGCTTGTTTTCTAGTTATTAAATATATCATCCATGCTCCAAAAAATTCTCAAAAATAGGGATCGATGTCTGCTAGTGTGTACATTCACGTTATATTTGTATGTTAATATTTAGAAATCAAAAAGAGCATAAAAACATCTGTTTGACTTATAAAACACCAAAAAATAAAATCTTTTCGAAAAATTCCAAAAAAAGATATATTTTTTGTTTATGTATTTATTTTACAACTCAAACCCAAACACCATAAAAATAGAAACTGAAAAACCATAAAAATTTAAAAGCTCAAAAATCCTTCATAAAATTTAAAAAATTTCCAAAAAAATCCAAAAATACTTTTTCTATTTTTAAATTTTTTTATTATGCATTATTAATTAAAATAGTTTTAGAAAATTTTGACTTTGTTTCCTATTTTTAATTTCCAAAACATTTCGACCTCATTATTAAATCCCTGACTTGGGATATTTTAAAAATAGAAAAAAGAGAAAAATTATCTAAAAATCACAAAAAATAGTAAAAAAAAATAAAAACTATTCATTAATATTTATAATTATATTAGCCTATATTTTTTATATTACCTTATATATTATTTATATACCTTATATATCTTTTATAAAATAAAAAGGAATTAAAAAACTTGAAAATATAAAAAGGAAAATATAAAATGGAAAACAATTAAAAAATATACAATTAAAAATCAAAAAATAAAAAATAAAAACTCATTAAAAAACAAATAGACAAGAAGAACACAAATTTTTTGATTCATTTCCCCAAACTTCCGTTTGCTTCTTATGTTCGACACTCTACATACTTATACCTATACACATCAATTGTAGAGTTATAATAAATTTTAACTCCACATATTTTGCTTTTCAATGCTTTACATATATTGTGGATTAATTGTTGAATGAGTTGAGTTTTGTGTGTAGTCATTACATCGACTGTGGTCTTGCCTTGTGAGATCTTACGACCATCGTAAAATTCTACTTTTCAAATGGCACCGTTGTTGGCGAGCAACTGCATATAGATTGTATTTTTATAAGTGTCTTCTTCTTTGACTATATCTTTCTTTATTTATATTTATATTTAGTTGATATTATTGTTGAATTGTCAAACCCTCTTCCTTGTTTGAATTTGTTGCGAGGGATCGCGGATCGAGGGAAGATCTCTTAGGAGCGCCTATCCAACGACATGAAGTGAAGTCGCCTATTTTACGATTGCGGACAAGAGAGCACAATAAAGGAGCACTTGCAGGAATTTTGAAGACAATAGCACTTTCATTTGATTTCATTTTATTTATAATTTAAATTGAGAGATAGCCATATTATTGCAATAGTTCATGACTCTCTAGGACATTACTACACTTCACGAGGTCCAATGCCCTAGCAATTATTTGCTTAGGCCCCCCTTGATTTTTTGTGTGTTTTTCACAGTTTTCGTCTTTTCATTTATTTCTCAAGTTTTAATTTTTCTTTATTTTGTGTGATTGAGCCCTAGCATTAGGATCTGATTGACGATAGACTAAGGCCAAACACCTAATTACCATTGCATGCACCTATAATTCCAATTTGGACTTTGTCAAACTTTTGAATTACTATTCACTTAGTTTTGGAACTGCGTGCCGAGAGAGTCCTCCATACAGTGTTTGTATGACCCATTGTGGTGGACACTGTGGAAACTCCACGATCGAACCCTTTGGTTCATTACTAGGTGTTTAGCATTTTGTCCTTTATGATAATAGAAAGTACTATTCTAGGGTGATTCCATCAGCTTTGCACTTGCATATAGATAGTTTCAATTCTGCTTAGCGTCCTTACATGAAGAGAGCTGGAGGCAAGGTGAGCATGTCTACTTAACACTCATCATCGATTTCGCTTGCATTGCTTTTCTGATTCTCTCCTTCTGATTTTGATAACCTATGAGCTAAAAAGAATTGATTCTCTGTTAGTCTCGTGCATTCTCATTAAAATACAAAAAAGGTGAGAAACAATAAAATTGGGACTTCTAAATTTACTCGACCCTAAAAATCAAAAAGAAAATATTTTTCTTGTGGAGAGTAAACCTTTCATTGTATTCGCATTTAATTTGTCACGTTCACACTAAGGAGTAGCCTGGCCTTCCTACGTGCATGTACAACTTTGTTTTGCTCTCCTAACTCTAAAATTTGAAAAGATAAAAAGATCGAAGTTTTATGGTTATCATTGTGTTTTGTAGGTGAACCGAGGGGTTTATTTTGTGTGTTTGTTTGTGAATGTTTGTGTGCATACTAGATCCACTCTGCACATTTGTGCCTTTTTCCTCGCATATCTTGATTCAACCTTCATGTTCTCCTGATCATTTCCTTTTGTTTTGGAGATGACCGACTACAGTGAATTTTATCCAAACTTTGTGGATCCCTCATACCCTCCAGTCGGTCCACCTGCATTTTATTAGGAGGGATTCACTCTTGCTTTTTTTTGTATATACCTGCCTCAGTCGCAGTATAAAACCTCGGATTTTTACGTGCCACCTCCACCGTCACATCTTCCACCATTCCTCTCTCACAAGATAGACATGTTGGAGTCACCTCTCATGGAGTCCAGTCTTGAGTACTTGACCCAAATGATGGAGTAAATGAAGCAAAGCATTGATGACCTCTTTAGTATAAATAAGATCCACAATGTCGCTTCACCATTTGGTGATATGGGTTCGTTCAAGGATGCCTATAAGACCTTGTAATAGCCCAAAATGCAAAAAATGAGAAAATTTGTACCCACTTAATGGTCTAGTGGTAGTACAGTGTAGCTACCACACAAAAGACCAGGGTTCAAATCCCACTCTTGCAGTGGTTGCGTTAGGTAGTTGACGTCCAACATAAAAAACAGTCCTATCTTTCAACATGGATTTGATCAAGAATCTATGTAGCCAACCCTACTTAAAGTGGGGGAAGGCTTAGTACATTTTAACTCAACCATTGCCGGTCCCAAGCCCAGGTAAATGCGGAGGGTTGCACTAGATAGCCGACAACCAGCGTAAAACAGTCAGAGACAACTTCCTAAGTAATATTTTTTTTAAAAAAAAAATATTTAGGAAGTTGTCTCATGACAGTCAGATCTTTTCAACATGGATTTAAGCAAACATACAGATTTCGTTGGAGCGTTCCCTACTTGCGACACGTTGCATCGCCCGAATGCAATGAAAAATTGGCAAGGGCTGCTACATCCTAGACTGGATGTAGTTCAAAATGTGCAAGGGTTCTCTCATGAGGAACGCATGCGGGTAATTAAACTAGTTCTATTGTATCGCCGCCCGGATGCAGTCTAAAATTTGCAAGGGTTATCGCATAATGGACGCATGTGAGTAAAGAAGTTAATCCAAAAGAGATTGAACGAAAGTTGCGGGTTGGTAGTTGGAATATTGGCACTTTAACTGGAAAATTGATGGAGATTGTGGATACGATGGGAGAGAAAGCAAGGGAGATCGAGAAGACTGGTTTTAAACTTTGGTATTCTGGTAAAGCTAAGGGTAGAAATGGTGTTGGGGTGGTTGTTCATAAGGATTTGAAGGATTGTGTGGTTGAGGTGCAAATATTCGGGGATTGGATTATTTTGCTAAAATTAGTGCCTGAAGAAGAAATTCTGAATATCATCTCAGTTTATGCACCGCAAATTGGTTTAGATGAAAGGACTAAACAAGCTTTTTGGGAGGATCTGGATAAGATTTTGTAAGGAATCCCACAAAGAGAGATGGTTTGCATAGGTGGAGATCTTAATGGACATGCGGGAAAAGATGCTTCAAGGTATGCTAGTATTCATGGAAGACATGGTTTTGTTGATAGAAATGAAGAGGGAAAAGTCATTTCTAGATTTTGTAACAGCGTATGATCTTTTCATTGCAAACACTCTCTTCAAGAAGAGGTAGGAGCATTTAATTACCTATAAGAGTGGGACAAATAGAACATAGATAGATTACCTTGCGTTGAGGAGAAGAGATCAGTTGTGTTGTAAAGACTGCAAAATAATCCCGGGAGAGAGTTTGACAACCCAACATCATTTGTTATGTACAATTAAAAGGGTTGTTAAAGAAAAGGAGGGTTCCTAAGATTACTAGAACTAGATGGTGGAATCTTCCATTGAAGCATTCGAGTTTTAGGGAGAAGTTTTTAGAAGACTTATCTTGGGATTGTAGCGGAATGTAGACGAGATGTGATAGGCAGCAGAATCTTGTATCCGAAAGGTAGACAAAGAGATGCTAGGCGAGTCAAAGGGAGGAGCTCCATGTCAAAAGGAGGCTTGATGGTGGAGTGAAGTGGTGCGAGAGAAACTAAAAATTAAAAGAGCATGCTTTAAAGCTATGTCTAAGGATAGAACGGAGGAAACTATCACAAACTGCAAATTAACGAAGAAGGAAGCAACGAAGGCTGTAAGCGAAGCCAAGTCAAAAGCTTATGAAGTTTTGTATAAAAATATCGACTCTAAGGAGGGACAGAAGGATATATTCAGGTTGTCCAAAGCAAGAGAAAGAAAGACCACAGATCTTTCTCAAGTGAGATGAATTAAGGAAGAGGATGGTTACGTGCTTGTTACTCACAAGGATATAGAGACTAGATGGGAGCAGTACTTCCATAAAATTTTCATTGAGGAAGGAAATAGAAAGATCACTTTGGGTGATCTAGCTAGTAGTGAAAGTCACTTGAATCGTGCAAGCTATATACATATACAAAGAAAGGAAGTAGAGGAGGCTTAGAAGGTTATGAGACCTGGGAAAGGTGTAGGACCGAATGACATCCCTGTAGAAGTAAGGAGGGTTTTAGGTGAACGTGATTTGACTTGGCTTACGAATCTATTCAATGTTATTTGGATAAGTAAGAAAATGCCTGAAGATTGAAGGAGGAGTATCGTGGTGCCTCTTTATAAAAATAAAGGATACAATCAAAATTGTTCAAATTACAGAGATATCAAGCTAATGAGTCACAGTATGAAAATTTGAGAACGTGTGATCGAAAGAAAGTTGAGACAAGTTTCTAAGTAAAAGAAAACCAATTCAGATTCATGACACGTCGCTCAACTATTGAAGGCATCCATTTGCTGAGGAGAACAATGGAGATTTATAGAGCTAAAAGGAAGAACCTTCATATGATCTTTATTGATTTGGAGAAGGCTTATGATTCTGCCCGAGAAGAGATATTGTGGAGAGTTTTAGAGAAAAGACAAGTACATGTCCTATACATTAACCTCATAAAGGACATGTATGATAGGGCTTTATCTTGTGTAAGGACCTCGTCTGGGAGGACTAGTTATTTTGACATCAACACTGGTTTACATCATGGTTCAACTTTGAGTCCATTTCTTTTTACTTTGATTATGGATAAGTTGACAAGTCACATTCAAGATGAGTTGCCTTGGTGCATGTTATTTACTGATGATATTTTGTTTATTAACAAGACTAAAGATGGGGTAAATGAGAAGCTTGAGGTCTGGAGACATGAGTTGGGGACTAAAGTATTTTGTATAAGTAGGGCTAAGACGAAATATATAGAGTGCGCCTTTGATGGAAGCAATGGCGAAGGAATCGATGTGAAGATTAGTGATGATAACATTCATAAGAGAGATTCTTTCAGATATCTGGGATCTATTTTGCAACATGATGGGGAAATTGATGGAGATGTTACTAATAGAATAAATGCAAGCTGGCTAAAGTGGACAGTAGCCTCTTCTATTCTCTGTAATAAGAAAATTCCTTTAAAAATTAAAGGAAAGTTTTACAAAGCAGCCGTGAGACCTGTTATGCTTTATGGATCTAAATGTTGGCCTGTGAACCATAGACACGTGTAGAGAATGGCTGTAGCAGAAATGAAAATGCTAAGATGAATGTGTGGACACACACACAAAGATCAAATTCAGAATGATACAATTAGAAAGAAAGTTGGTGTAACTCCGATCAAGGATAAGATGTGAGAAAGCTGCTTAAGATGGTTTGGTCGTTTGGACAGAAGATCAGTTGATGCACCAGTTAGGTGATACAAGTGTTGGGATGTTAAGCTGGCTAAGAGAGGGCGAGGACGGCCCAAGAAGTGTTGGAAAGAGACTATACAAAGGGATCTTATTTTTTTGGATATAAGCCTGGGATTGACCCAGCGTAGATCTAAATGGAGGCGAAGAATCCATGTAGATGACCCTACTTAATTATGGGAAAAGGCTTTGTTTTTGTTATTGTTGTACAAAATGATGTCGGGAGATGCCTTGTTGAGTCAGCTTGTGAAGAGAGGGCACCACTGCCAGATCTTATACTCTCACACACACATACCAGTTCCCACATTTGACTCCAAGAATGATATTTTACAGACTGCTCATAGTCATCCTTATATAGATGATTATTCTGATCTCCTCCCTTGTATGGAGGGGATCCAAAATTTCAAAAAAAATGTTGACTGAACCTGAAGTGGTGGCAGCCATTCATGAGATCATTGAAGCCCCACTTCACCGGGCCATAACTCAATTATCTGCTCCTAAATCCAAGAAGAGAATGCAAAGGCACAGATCTGAGCGACACGTTTTGACGATGGCCACAACCCATGCCATCTCTCACCGTCCACACACTAGCAAAGGGAACATTTTCACACCTCTTGTGAGTTGCACCATCTTGGACTAATCGTGCAATAACACTCTTCTTGATGATGATGCTTCAATTAATATAATACCCTTCTTGATGGTACAATTTATTCCCTTAGGGCCTCTTAAGAAGACCAAGATGATTGTCCAATTCGTTGATGGATCTATCAAGAGGTCTAGAGAATGTTGTCATTTTGATTCAGAGAATAAGCTTCACTGCTGACTTCGTCATATTGCCCATGGAGACGTCCACCCATGTGGATCTTCCTCCAATCATTCTGGAATGGCCTTTCCTCACCTCTGTGAGAGACATTATTGATTATGGATCTAGAGAGATTTGCTTCCGTTCTGATATCAGAAGCGATGTGTTTATCACTACACCCACAGTTGACCAGAGACATGCACCCCATGAGAATGTGCATGTGTTAGTGGACCCCAAGGTTTGTGACCTTGATGCTAATATCAGATAGTGTTGTTGTATTTTAGATGACGTTGAGGCACGAGAATTCCTCTCTAAGGAGGAAGACTTGGAAAGCATAGACCTTGGAGTTCCCCTTTCTTGTGAGTGACGATGCATTGATAACATCCATGGGATTTACAATGTAGAGACCTTAGAGCGAAGGGCAGACGTAGGAGAGATTTCAAAGGTCGAATTCGACCTTATCGCTTTCATCCAGAAATTGGGACCTTTTGATGACGACATATCAGAGAATGCTCCTAAATCCAAGAAGAGAATGCAAAGGCATAGATCTGAGCGACACGTTTTGACCATGGCCACAACACATGCCATCTCTCACCATCCACACACTAGCAAAGGGAGCATTTTCACACCTCTTGTGAGTTGTACCATCTTGGACTAATCGTGTAATAACACTCTTCTTTATGATGATGCTTCAATTAATATAATACCCTTCTTTATGGTACAATTTATTCACTTAGGGCCTCCTAAGAAGACCAGGATGATTGTCCAATTCGTTGATGGATCTATCAAGAGGTCGAAGGGTATTCTAGAGAATGTTGTCATTTTGATTCAGAGAATGAGCTTCACTGCTGACTTTGTCATATTGCCCATGGAGACGTCCACCCATGTGGATCTTCCTCCGATCATTCTGGAATGGCCTTTCCTCACCTCTGTGAGAGACATTATTGATTATGGATCTAGAGAGATTTGCTTCCGTTCTGATATCAGAAGCGATGTGTTTATCACTGCACCCACAGTTGACCAGAGACTTGCACCCCATGGGAGTGTGCATGTGTTAGTGGACCCCAAGGTTTGTGACCTTGATGCTAATATCATATAGTGTTGTTGTATTTTAAATGACGTTGAGGCACGAGAATTCCTCTCTAAGGAGGAAGACTTGGAAAGCATAGACCTTGGAGTTTCCCTTTCTTGTGAGTGATGATGCATTGATAACATCCATGGGATTTACAATGTAGAGACCTTAGAGCGAAGGGCGGACGTAGGAGAGATTTCAAAGGTCGAATTCGACCTTATCGCTTTCATCCAGAAATTGGGACCTTTTGATGACGACATATCAGAGACCTCACAAGACGGACCTGACCTGACTACTTCCATAGATGAGTTTGTTTCTTTTAATTTTGACATCTGTGATACTTCCCAAGATGGAATTTACCACACTTCTTCCACTGACCAGTTCATGCCTTTCTATTTTGAAATTGGTGAGGACCTTCATCAAGTCGATCCTGATCGGGTTGAGTTAGTTGAGGACCCTGATATTAACATCCACTTTGTTAGATCCATTCCTCAACGATCACACAAGAAGGTTCACTTTCTATCTTCTTGATATATGTACATACACCTCTTTGTACATCCGCTTTCGTTTTACCTCTATCCATCTACCCTTTTTTCTCATCCACCCAAGTCCATGTGTTTTGCCTTTCTTAGGACGTACTTTGTCCTAAGTATAGTGGAGGTGGATGAGTTGAGTGATCTTTATTCTTTTCTTCTTTTCGTTTTCATTTTTCTTTTTCTTATAAAAAGGTGTCACCCCTTACTATACTTAGGATGTACTTTGTCCTAAGTATAAGGGGGTGTGCACCCTGAGTTATTCATTCTTTCATCCCCTCCACTGTCTCCTCTTCTTGTCTA
The DNA here is from genome assembly GCA_037367405.1 of Ottelia alismoides. Taxonomy (NCBI): domain Eukaryota; kingdom Viridiplantae; phylum Streptophyta; class Magnoliopsida; order Alismatales; family Hydrocharitaceae; genus Ottelia; species Ottelia alismoides. The sequence continues at coordinate 842,489 of JAZKJV010011447.1, forward strand.
TATTCATGGATATCTTACCCTAAGTATAAGGGGGGACAGTTTGAGTGTGATATATTCATTCCCACCCTTGACCCTCCCTACCTTGAGTACAATCTGCTATACTTGGGATTATTTCATCCTAAGTATAGAGAGGATGGTCGACTTCTCATTCGTTCATTTCTTCATTCTTTCATTTATTTATTCTTTAGGTTTTTTCTATACTCAATATGAGTTATGACTTCTCCTTTTCTCTTTGATCTATAAGGACATAACTCAAGCTAAGTATAGGGAGTGTTGCATATACTTTGTATATACTTTAGTCATAACTCGTACTTTCATATTTTTAATAAGAATGGCTAAAATACTTTATATACATATACAATTTATTAAATCAATTAATAAAAAGATGTATATAATTCCACAAATTCTTTTTGTATATACTGATTAATAAATAAGGTAAAAATATTTTTTCCCAAAATGTTTGAAACATAGTTTGAAAATCTTTGAAAAATCTTTTGGAAAATATTTGGAAAATATTTTATTAAAAATTTTCAATCTTTGTAGAATACTTTTTTGTAAAATTTTCTTTTATTTATTGAAATAAAAATGTTTTGAAAAACTATTTACAAATGATTTTGAAAATAGTTGCAAAAATATTTTGAAAAATTTATATATATTATTTGAAAAACCTTTCAAAATTATTTTCAAATGTTTGTAAAAATTATTTGAAAAAATTATTTTGGACTATAGTTTTCAAAGTTGTTTGTAAAATCATTTTCAAATAAGTTTGAAGAATATATACATAATCCTAGTAAATAAACATATTTTACCAGCTCTATATATTTATATATAAAAATAATAAGATATCTCATGTGTAAATCCTTAGAAACCATAATTCTCGTAAATAATTGATGCACTCCTATGTAAATATTTATACCTATCTTTTATTCCAAAAACATTTATTTTAAAAAATCCCAAAAACATTTGCAAAAAATCTTTTCGAAAATTGCATAAAATTTGCAAAATCTTTTTTCAAAATCCATGAAAAGTTCAAAATTTGAAAATTGCATCACAAAAATATTTTCTGCATCGTGCGTAGCATTTGCATTTTTGGGATTGAGTTCGATAATTGAATAAGTCTAAGTGAAATCTTAAGATTGGAGCATGGTTGGACCTTAAATATACTTAATCATATGAACCTTATATGAAATGGAATTGAGGTACTTCAAGTCTAGTTGACTTAGTTCTTTGAGATCACAAGACTTGGTTCAATGTTGTCTTGACTGCCTAAGTGAAATATTTCAGAGCACATGCACGACATTTATTGATAATGACCTGACTTGTACACGTGTACCTTTCACTTTGCTCACCTCAGTTGAAGTGGTAGAGGGTTGGATTTGCCGGCATAAGACATAAGCCAATGGAAACACTAGAAGTCAAAATTTTGTGGCCATTGTACCCCAACCCAATCCAAAGGCGATGAGGTCTAAAGATAGAAGTTGTGAGTTGCAATAAAGCTTCAAAAGAGGGATAATCTACTTACTCAAGAAGAAAAAGTCCTTGTGTAGATGTTGTATATGGTAGTCAGAAAAAAGGAAAAAATAAAAAACTCAAAAAAAGTTGATATGCCTTATTGAAAATAAAATGCCTGCCAAAGTGTACATATTTGTATAAAAAATAAGAAAGCTTAAGCTTCAAAGTCATATGTACAACCAGATGACTTGGCTACACTGGTCAAGCATCCTAGGATAGGTAGCTACACTGGCTACTGCCCATTCTTCTCTCTACCTCCTCTTCTTGAGCTGGTTGTCACTTGAACTTAGAAGGGAATACCTCGCTTAACGAGGAAAGAGCTATTGGATTGGAGAACTAATATCACCATATTAGAGAAGACTGACTTTGACGGCTTCAACAGAGGAGAAGATACTCAAACCCTTATGACTATGAATCTATCTTGAGTATGAGTTGAAGTATTCTGACTTGGTTATTGAGGAGACTTGAGCAGAGTTCTTTGATTCTCGAAGGTTATTATGTTTCAAATCCTATTCCCAATAAGGTCCCGACCGCACCTAAAATCCAAAGGTCCGACTTAAGCTCCAAACTTTGATTTTGTGAACACAAGTTCGAAAATTAAAATCAATCCACTTTCTTTCTTTTTCTTTTCTTTACTTTCATTTTCCGTACTTATTGCATAAGTGTTTGCTAGGGACTAACAAAGGCAATATAAGGGAGGTGATGAATCTCCATTTCATCACCTTTATTGTATCATTTTATGCTTAAAAATCCTAGATAATGCATGTAAATGGCATTATTTTATACAAATTAACATTCATTATTTATTCCATTTATTGTGTATAATATATAGTTTTTAATACCAAAATTATAGAATAAATAAAAAAAGAAATAGTTTAAAATGCCAAAGGTTTTTTAATGCCAAAGAAATAGCATTAGTAGGGGAGATAAGGGCCAAAAATCCATTAAAATTCCAATTTATTCATCAATATTACATTTTTGGGACCTATTTTATTTTATATTTTCTATACCTCAACTAAAGAAACTTTGTACATGAAATTGTAGATAAAAATACAAATAAAAATAAAAAAATCATAAAAAAATAATATATAATGTACCTTTATACTCTGAATAAAAGTCAAAACCCAAAATTTCTAGACTCATATATCCTCAATAAATACTCAAAATGTATCAAAATCATCTTAATTGTATATACTTTTAATAATCTACTTAATGAAGTGGTTTCATTTAATTTGGATTTAAGGTGTGAAAGGTTTTGGACCCCTATTTGTATAAAATACCTGAATAGATTGCTATTTTTTATTCTTTGTTATTTTTATAATTTTACATTTTTATAATTTTGTAAATATTATTTATAGTATAGGTACATATTTTGAATAGAACAAAACCATAAATGAAACACAAAAAATAAAACAAGTATACAAAATACATAGATGAAATACCTATACTTATACCTATATGATATACGCCTATATTAATTTAAGTGAACAAATAATATTAGAAAAATACAATAGAAATATATATATATATATATTCAAGTATATAAAGATAATTTATAATTTTATAAAATAAGAAAATTAAATAATACATACAAAAATACAAAATAAACATTAAATACTCATAACATAGGTAAATATACCTATAAATCAAACCCTAAAAATTAACTTGTAATAAATAAGCCCATAAAAATAAATTAAAATAATAATAAAATACTATATAAAACAATAAGCATTTTTATTTTATAACTTTAACTTTGATAAAATAATTTATTTTTTATTAATGATTTTATAATAATTTCTGGGTAAGGTTTTTCCTGGTTGGTCCACGTGGACAAACTGATCGAGTCTACAGTTGACCTCAGTCAACTATCCTTCCCCATGGCTAGGTCTGTCAGAACTAGCTTTGACCCCATTTTCACCCTTTTTCTCCCATCGATAGAAGCTTCAATTGAGATTGGTTTCTTCACCAATCTTTCTCCTTGATCATCGAGTTATATCGTGCAATTGATTCCTCGAGGAGAGCTCCTATGAATCAAGCACTTAACCTCGAACTTCCATCATCACCATGTACATAAGCCTCCTCTCCACCGATTTTGAATTTAGGGTCCCTTTTGGCCACCTTATCTCCCTCCTTTTGCGTTCACTGGCTAGAGGAAGATGACAGCTTCCTCGCCAATCTTTTGGATGGATTGAGTGGTGGATTTCATGTGTTCTCCACCATCTCCAACCATCATGTACCATCATGAGGTTGATCTCGCAGTCCAGTACCGCTCGAGGTTGTTTTTATTGTTTTCGGCGAACATCCCCACCGTGATTTGACCTAGTTCCGACGTGCCTTCTTCCCCTACTTCATCCCTCAATGCTTCTTCCACATCCTACTAATGAATCCTTGTTGTATTATCATAATTCTCTCCTTTTATCTTCTAAAAATAAGAACCTCAAGAGAAATCTTCATTAATTCTGCATCTTTGTCAAATAAACCAATCACCTATAATTTACACTAGCCCTAATTTTATCGTATTTAATCACTAACATTTTATTTATTTTCTAATTTTATTTCCCTAAAAATTATATTAATCATTATATATATTTATATGTTTTAGCTTTAAAATGAATAAAAAATACAAGTAAAGTATAAAACCCTTAAAATAAGTGTTTTTAAGTATTTAAAAATGCTTGCAAAAAACCTCCTTTGTACAAATGACCTCCTTTGACTTTTTTTGTCAAAATGAAAATTAGAGATCTCATCAAGATCTATAACTTTTAGGTTTTAAATTTTTGCTCATCCATCCTCCTACCATTTCTTTTCGATTTTTCTTTATTTCTTAATTTTTGATTTTTCTGATTGGGCCACGTGGCGCCCTCTAGGCCACCCATGTGACCCGCTCCTCTTCGCACCACTTGGCTTTGCCCTAGGTCGTCTGATCCCTTCCATCTCTCTCGTTGATCCACGCTTCGTCCTCCACCCTCTATTCAGATCATAGCATCCGATTTAAGACCTCTGCCCGCGCTCTAATTAGGGTTGTTGGATCGGAGATCAAATGACCCATGTTCTTTGTCTAACTTCCAGAGCCTCCATCTCTAGGTGTTCCGCCTTGTGAAACCCCCGACCCCCTTTCCATTTTCACCAGCATCTCTGATCATCTCTCCACCTCCTATCATCGCCTCTACGTAGACCTGAGGCCCATGATTTTTACGAGCCCTTCAATAGCCCCCTCCATCACTCCTCACCATCTATACAGTCGTTCGAAATCCCCCAGCCATCGACCACCTATAAATTCCCTGTATATGCTTCCTCTCTACTTCGTACACCATTACGCGGTGGGTTCCCTTAGGTCTCTCCTCCTCCCCGAGGCAGGGGGAGGATGGATTGAGCTTCAATCATAGTCTTCCACCTCCAGGAGTTGACCCATGACCCTGCCATGTCACACCACCTCATCGGTAGTTGCCCGAAACCCATGCACCGGTTGCGCATGTAGAGCGATGACCGGAGCGCCACCTGGACGCTCGGCCCAAGCAAATCCACCAGTCGTTCTTCTTCTCAAATCCCTCCGGGTATACAACCTCTATTTTTAGTTTCTTTGATTTAATTCACTTCGCACACATTCCTTCACATTTGAAATATCGAAAATCATTACCATCGAAAACTCTCCATTCACGCGCAACCTCCCACTCACCTTCTTCCATTCCCATAATTCCTCACCACCTTGCTCATGCTTCTCCGTCAACACAGTGGAGAACCCAATTAGGGTCATAGCCTTCTTCGCCCCATAGCCCTCCGCTCAACCTCACTTCACTCCTCTTGCTCTCACACACGCTTTAACTCCATAACTAACCACTTTTGAAGATCATTGGTCAGATCTTGAGCTTCCCCTACAATCTCGCATCTCAACTCTGATAACCCGTCATTGAAAGCCCAATCATGAGGGTCCCTCCTCTCCACTGTAGCCCAACTTCATCATGGAGCTTCCACGAAGCTCCTCGAACCATCGTTGGCTGCGGAGGAGCAAGGAGGAGTGAAGACGACGTTGTCTGATCCTAGTTTGCATTGCCACTCGCGCAGTGGAGAGGATGCTGCCAGTTGCTACAGATGTCATTGGATTGCACCGTTCTGACGCCCATCCAACGATGCAAGGAGCCACCATGGGTCGAGTGGGCTGAGCCTCATGCGGACCACACCAAGTAGCCACGTGGACGTTCGAAGCTACACCCCACACCGAGCCCTGCCCTACGTGCCTCGCACGTGAGGGTCTGAAATATTTTCATAGGAGACCCCATCGACTTCTACAAATTACAAACATGTCCCCAAGCATACCTCATGTGCACGCCAGGGTATTTGTCACAAGTGCCCTACCAAATTTTCACATTTACAGAAAATGCCCCCATACTTAGACGAATATTTACAAAGGGGCCCCTCCATCTTTTGTTTATTACAAATATGCCTCTTAAGGGGCATACTTGTGATTATTTATCCATTTATTTTTCAGCTTTTTATTGCATTTATGCTCTTGAACTATTTCTTTAATATCTTAAGCATATGATCTCTATTTTAGTTGATTTTAATGTCAGTTTGAAACTTATTTCATTATCCATCTAATTATTTATTTAATTTCATGGAATAACACTGAATTATTTATACTATATTCTGTGATCCATAATGTCTTCTTCTCACTACTTTGAATTTTTGTTATTCCAAATTTATTGCTCAAATTGTCTAAAAATTACCATTATTCTATTGCTCATTGAAACGATTAATTAAGGTCATATTGGTCTTGCATGATTTTTTTTGCATCTCATCATATATTGTGTTCATTCATCTCATTATTAATTGCATCAAAAATCAAAGAAAAATACATGCATCATTTTTTGTTGATTCTGCCTACATTTCTACATCAGTTTGTTTGTGCATATGAAGACTTGGATTCAAGAATATAATTGCTCATTATTTTAATTGATAATTTTTCATAAAAAGATGAAGAGGCTCGTGTCCCTATGTTCGACCTTGGTAACTTAACAAGTATAAATTTTCCACATATCTAAAGGTGTGGTCTTTGAGGGATCCTGTCAGGGACACGACTCATCTTTATATGTTTGTTGAATTTTATTATATCATTTTTTATGTGGATATTTTAAGAATTTTAGGTCTCCTCATCGTGTTATTTTTTTCATCATTTGTTGATTATTTTTCTTGATATTTTTTCTAATAATTTCTTTTCTGGCAGGGCCATATAGACCAAGCACACTTGAGACCCATGGCGGCATGGAGTTGGAAACACTCGATGAGAAGAGCTGTAGAGGAAATTCAGGAGAATTCAAGGAGCTAAGTCAACTTTTTATTCATGCATGTGTTGTATGTGTGTGTGAGAGAGAAGTGGTTCACTCGACGATCTATCCCCCCTGCCATCCTTCCATCTCTGTAATTCCACACCCCCCACAATACTTCTCCCCCACACATACATCTCTGTGTATTCATTTAACCCCCCCCTCCCCCCTCGTATTCATCTTTAAAAAATTTACCCCCTCCCCTCTAACCCTAACAAACACGGGTCCCCCAACCCAAAATCTAGATCTATTACTTAGGTTAATTTTAGCCTAAGTATAGGGGGGATCTGACTCAATCAATCTTCCCTCTTCTTGCCTTCTTCTACTTAGGTTAGTTTGACCTACGTAGGGGGACCATCTGAGTCAGTTCCGCCATGTCATCTTGTATTTAACTGGAGTTATGGCTTCATATCAGTTGTGCTATAAGGACATAACATTGGTTAAGTATAGGGGGTATACCATATATATACTTTAGTTGTATCTCGTAGTTTAAAATTATTGAAACTTTTTTGGGCTAGGGATTAGGTATGCTGGTGAACGTTTTTGTAATTTTTTGTAAAAATATTTTTAAATTGAGGGACTAAATTTTGTAAATTAAATAACTTTATTCAAAAAATTATATAAAAATATGAAAAATTAAAATAATTTCTTTCTTTGTGATTTTGGCTACTAAGCTTAGAAATGAGTAGCAATTTATCAGTGAGGGAACTACAATCTCCCTTAGTAGAGTGGGTTAAAAGACAATGTGAATGGCACCGTCTTGAAGTAATACGAGCAGCCATCTAATGGTTCGTACTTACACCCATACTGGCTAGGAATGTATGCAACTATTCATATGAGCTTGGGCCGGTCATTACTTCTCTGAAGAATTAAAAATTTCATAAAAAAGTTGTATATTAAAATAACAAAATTCACTAACTTAAGAGTTGATGAATTCCTTACACAATCACTATCTCTCAAGGTTTGAGGATTTGAAGACACTTAATTTCTGAGATCTTGAGAGATTGTATTAGCCAACCTTAATCATTAGGATTTGAACTTAATATTCCATGATTCCCTAGTTTGAAAGATTTAAGCACTATATTGCACTCTTCATCTATACCTTCCAAAGAATATGATCAATACATCACTTTCACAACTGCATGATTGATGAGTTGAGTTATCACTTGAGGAACTGGAACTAGTGATTTGAGTCTATACTCGATCTAATGATGCTCGAAGATGGAATAAAGTAATAAATGCTTTAAGAAACCTAAATGTCAGCAAAACTATAGCCAGTATGTGAACAAGTTCCTATGCTATCATTTAATATCTACCTATGTGCCAAGGTGTGATGAAACCTTAATAAATTATTGAGCAGTGTGCGCCAACTTTTGGTAAAAGCAATGGAGCTAGCCAAACAATGAAATGAAATTAGAGAGAAGTTCTCTCATACAAAGAAAAGCTCTATCATTACAGATACAAATTCAAACGAACTTCCGCCAGAGGTGGGAGCTCCCAACCTTTTCAAAGTGCCCACTTAGACCAAATGCTATTAGGACCTAGGAGTCAGGCTAGTGCCCAAAAAGGGCTCTACAACATACGGTGATATAGAGTCTGGGTGTCGAAGGTATCTTAGATACTCAAAAGAGAGACACCTTGGTGTACTCCCAGCAAAACAAGTGAAAATGACTCTGAATTCGCCTGACGGACACATTGGTCAACAAACCAAAAATATACATGTGTTGAGTATTAAGGCAATTGGGAGGACTCTTGTTCCAATGTGAGGGGAGAGAAGAAGTTGTTACACAATCCTATGCCCTCCATCATGTGGCCATCCATCTACACTTTCAAGTCTGACAAACTAATGAGACGATTGATTGAAGCAAAAACCAACTTATTCCCTAGTGTCGATGATTATGTCTAGAGGAGAGTCTCCTGGACTGGAAGCTTGGGTGACATCTCAACTCGACCCTCAAGATTGCAGTACACTACTTGTCATACCCTTATATTTTATGTACAAACATAGAGTTTGATAATTAGAGAAGTAGGATTCCTTTTGAATAGAGCATGGTTAAGCCCAGAATTTTAGGATCACTCAAGTTGAATGTTTTTGATGAATTGATCCTTGAAAATTCACTTGCATTGTCAGGAATTATTTTAGCTCCTTCATTCTTTAAATACATGAGGACGAGCATAGTTTAATTATAGGGGTATGATGAATCCATGCTAGGTCACCATGATACTCTCTTTTTATCCTCGAAAAATAAGAACCTCATGAGAAATCTTCATTAATTCCATATCTTTATCAAATAAGAACCTATAATTTACACTAACCCTAATTTTATTGTATTTAATCGCTTACATATTCTTTATTTTCTGTTTTTATTATTCTAAAAATTTGGTTAATTATTTTATATATCTATGTTGGTTTTAGAAATAATAAAATATAAAAGAAAATATAAAAACCTTAAAATATATGTTTTTAGTTCTTTAAAAATGTTTGCAAAGTCCTCCTTTGTATAAATGACCTCCTTTAACTTTTTTTGTCAATATGAAACTTGTAGATCTCATCGTGATCTACAACTTTCATGTTTTGACTTTTTGTTGATTCATCCTCTTATCATTTCTTTTCGATTTTTCTTTATTTTCTTAATTTTTGATTTCAATGATTGGGCCACATGGCACCCTTTGGGGGCCCACGTGGCCCGCTCCTCTTCACGCCTCCAAGCTCCTTTCTAGGTAGTTTGATCCCTTCCATCTCATCCGTTGATTCGTGCTTCATCCTCCTCCCTCTGATCAGATCACATGATCTGATCCGAACCCACCGCCCGTGCTCTAATCGAGGTCGTTGGATCATGATATCCAATATCCCATGTTGTTCGTCTACCTTATAGTACCTCCTGATCCAAGCGTTACACCTGGAGAAACCCCTGCCTCCTTTCTATTTTCGCCACCATCTCTGATCATCTCTTTACCTGCTCTCACCGCCTCCACATAGCCCTAAGGCCCGTGATTCTCACGAGCCCTTCAATATCCCCCTCCGTCAATCTTCGCCATCACTACATCTGTTCGAAATTTCCCACCTCCATCGCCTGTAACAGCCATCGACCACCTATAAATTCCCCACCTCTACCTTCTCTCCTCTTTGTCCACCATTACATGGGGTTCCCTTAGGTCTCTCCTCCTCCCCGTGACAGGGGGAGGATGGATTGAGCTCTGATCATAGGCTTATACCTCCAAGTGTTGACAAATGGCCTAGACATGTGGCAACCTCTCATCGAAGGTTGCCCAAGCCCCACGCATCGACTGCGCATGTAGAGCGTTCACCAGAGCACCACCCAGGCACTTAGCCCAAGACAATTCATCTGTTGTTCTTCTTCTCAAATCCATCCACGTATACGACCTCTATTTTTCCTTATTTTTCTCCGATATAATTCACCTCGCACAAACTCTGTCACCTTCAAATTATTGCACGATCACTACCATCGGACGCCCACCATTCACATGCCACCTCCTGCTCACCTTCTTCCTTCCCTAGAACCACTCACCACCTCGCTCTCGCTTCTCTATCAACACGGAGGAAAACCCAATTAGGACCATCACCTTCTTCACCCCATAGCCCTCTGCTCCACCTCACTTCACTCCTCCTACACTCACACACGCTTTGGCTATACAACTAACCCTTTTGTAGGTCAATGATTGGAGTTCGAGCTTCCGCTCCAATATCACATCTCAGCTCTGACAACCCATCATCGACAGCCCAATCCTGAGGGTCCGTCCTCTCCACTGTAGGCCCAGCTTCATCGTGGAGCTTCCATGAAGCTCTTCGGATCATCGTCGGCCGCGAAGGAGTAAAGAGGAGTGAAGATGGCATCGTCGGATTCTGGTTTATGCTGCCACTCGTGCGATGGAGACATGGCTGCTAGATGCTACATATGTTGTTGTATGGTGCCCTTACAACGCCCATCCGACGATGAAAGGAGAGCCACACGCCCATGTCTGAAGAACCAAGGGTTAGGTGGACTAAGCCTCTCCCGAACTACACCAGGTAGCCACATGGATACCCGAAGTTGTAGCCCACACCGAGCCTCGCCTCACGTGCCTCGTACGTGAGGGTCTGAACTATTTGAAGAGAAGACCCCACTGGCTTCTACAAATTACAGACAGGTCCCCAGGAGCGTACATAACGTGTGCGCCTAGGAATTTGGTACAAGTGCCCTATCGTATTTTAACATTTAAAGAAATACCCCTATGCTTCCACGAATATTTACAAAGGGGCCCCTCCGGCTTTTGATTATTGCAAATATTCCCCTTCATGGCATATTTGTGATTATTTATCCATTTATTTTTTGTTTTTTTATTGTATTTATGCCCCTGAACTATTTCTTTAATATCTTGAGCATCTGATCTCTGTTTTATGATTTTAATGTCATTTTGAAGCTTATTTCATTGTCTGTCTAATGGCTAATTTAATTTCATGGACTAACATTGAATTATTTATATTATATTATGTGATTCGTAGTATCTTCTTCTCACTACTTTGAATTACCATTATTCAAATTTATTGCTCAAATTGTCTCTAAAATTGACCCTTATTCTATTGCTCATTTATATAATTAATTAAAGGAATATTTGTCCGATTTTGGTCTGTTCACTTTTAACGTACTCCATTTTCAGATACCTTCGAAACAAGACAAATCTCATAAAATTCGGAACTCATATGTGAAGTTGGATTTTGGGCCTCTTTTGCGCATTTTAACTTTTTGCTCTTTTTGACTTATGTTTTTATGTACATAATTAATCCTTTAATTTTATTTTTTCTTTATTTAAGATCTTTGATGGAAGTTTTATTAAGCGACATAAAAATCAAAATCTAGATTAAGATTGAAATCAAAGAAATTGATTGTATCCAAGTGTCCTCTGTCAGTATATACAAAAATCTCGTATTTCTTACTTTTATTTTATTTCCCTATTTTCTTACTCATTAAAAAATCCAAAAAAATTATACTAGTGTGTAATTAATCTTGTTGTATTTTATCATATTTTTTTCTAGATTTTTATCCTATTTTAAAATCACCAAAAAATTATATAATCATAAAAATTTGATTTTCTATACACATGGAGAACCACCAAAAATATCACTTTGTACAAATGACCTCTTTTGCTCCTAGGTACTTCATGAAAGTTGTATATCTCATCGAGACAAACAACTTTTATGAAGAAAATTTTTCGATCCAAGGTCCTTCTATTTCTTTTCTATTTTTCTTCTTCATTAAATTTGGACTTTTTTGGGGTGACACATGGCATCCCCTAGGCATGCCACGTGGCACCCCACTCTCTCCTCCCCCCTAGACACGTGCATCGCACGTGACCCCAACTTGTCCCTAGGTCACATGCGAGCACGCTGTTGGACATGCGAGCCCACGACGAGCCATTATGCAATAAATGTTATTGCAAATATCATTCCCTGATCTGAAATGAAGAATAAATAATTTGCATAATAGGTCCCTCTATACAATTAGGGTTATGTACCATGGCTATCTTAATGATCATACAGATGTTGATTCAATTATTGAATCATAGAGGCTGGTGCTTGGATGAATATCTAAAGAGTTAGATTGAAGACTCATCAAGCACCGTCAAATGATTGTTAAGATGAGATCTCCAGCCTAAGTAGGAGATGGCAATCCTTTCTCACATAGGCTGATATCTGACCGACCTCTTGATGCAGGTCCTCTGCATAGGAATAGAGATTCGAAGGTGTCAGATTAGTTAGGTCAAAGAGTTGACTTAACGAGATCGAGATAACCTAAGTCCTATGTTGAATGCTGTCACAGCATAGGCACGCATCCTCTGATCGGAGACAGATGTGTTACTATATGTCTGAGTATGTACATTTGGCAGACCAATAGGTTGATGACCTAACCAAGGTCTATACACCGGTGCACTGGTGTGCATGTAAGGACATATGAGTAATACGACCTCTTAAAGGGATCATACATGTTCACTACTGAACCGGAAGACATGAGCTCACTCATGAGATATTGGAAAGAATCAAATTCCGTGCATGGACATCTTGCTTTGGAAGCTTGACTGAATTTGTAGGTTTGATATATACTTTTGGAAAGTATATGATCAAGACCTAGGTATGATATATGCTTTTGGAAAGTATATGATCGATACCAAATCCCAATGATCAAATGAGAAAACTTAGTGATCAAACCCTGAAGAAGAACAGTGTAAATTGATCTTGATCTTCGGGTTGACCATGGGTCTTCCAGTATGCAGGATGTACAGGTATTGAGAATACATGAGGGTGATGTGATCATAAACGATTGTATATCCATGACTCTTCCATTTCGAGGGAGTGATGAAACAGGTTTGGATTTTAGTGACTCCTTCCAGTAGAGAAGCAATCTGATCTTAGTCCAAGTGTTGGACATTGGTCTTAATGAGATTCAGATTCAATGAGAAGATTAGATTTGCGGTCTTGATTTAATCAAGCATCTGTGGGAGATCCGTAAGATCTGGATTTGAGATGAGATCTCAACATCCAAGTCACTATACGTGGAACAATACAATTGCCTTGTCCTTATCTCCAAGTATCTGCGGAGAAAGCACATTATTCTTGAATGGGTTCAAGAATAATTCATTTGATGAACTTCATACCCAAGCAAGAAAGACTTGATGATTAAATAAGATTTAATTATCAAGCATAATATGAATGAGATTCATATTGTGAGAATTATTATCCAAGATAATTAAATGGGATTTAATTACCAAGGATTAGAGAATGTGGATAATACTATCCATGATATATGTGTATTATAAGTATGATTTATAATACATATATTGAAGAGAGAGAATCTATGTAAATAGCATTTGTTAATTAATAGTGTGGATTGGATTCACATTAATTAATTAATTGGAAATGTAATTTACAAATTAGTTTGGGTTGTGAATTTGATTCACATAATTTTCAATGGCATAATTAAAATATTCACAAATTAATTTGGAATTAATTTGGTGGATATTTTTGTGATAATTGAGAGATAATGTAATATAATAAAAAGGAGAAATAAAGCCACCATTTTAGGAGGCAATATTATCTCCATTTTATTATGATGATTAATCTCTCAACTAACTTATTTATGTTAAATTAAAAATGTGTTGATAATGTTGCAACATATATTAATTTAATCATAAATAAATGTTGTTGGTTTCAACCAACAATAATTATCGCCGTTGATTTTACATGGACCAGGCCTGGCCGTTGGATCTATGTGTCCCATGGATTGAGATCCATTGGATCCTAAACTAATATAAAAGGAGGGCTAGGGTAGCCTTCCAAGGTACATCATTAAGAGTTGTACAAGGTTACAACTCTCTCTCTCTCTCTCTCTCATATTCTCGCCCTCTCTCTTTCTCTCCTCCAAAAGATGGTTGTCCATCTTGTGTTGAGAAAGGAGGGACTCTCGGCTTCTTCTTCGACGACTCGAGGATCTCCTTCTCCTTTGGAGTTGCTTACTCTAACGGAAGACGACGGATTTCTTTTGACGAAATCGAGGGAGTCATCGCTTGGATCTTCATCGAGGATTGCGGGAAGGACGCGACTCATTATCGTGCCCGCAAGTGCGTTCTTCATGGGTCGGACATGAGACAGGAGGATCTCTACTTTGGGATCTCGCGATCACAACCACGCTCCAAGAGGTATTCCTAATACTTTGTGGTTTGATGAAACAATCCGAGAAGTGTTCTCGTGATCATGTGGTTTCATCTTTAGTTTTAAAAAATTTTAATTTCCCCCGGAATCTAGCATCTAGTACGACTAGTTGCTACGATTGCATGCGATGCAATCAACACGCTTCCGTGATGCGCTTAAGGATACTCAATATCCTTCAAGTGGTATCAAAGCCAGGTTGAATAAGGTTTTGGATATGATCCATAGACCTTAGACAATTTAATCTTGAAAGGGTTGCAAAATTTTTACTGCATTTCATTTTTCGCACCTCTATCTAATTGATTTTTTCGGCACTGTTTAAAAAGTTTAAAAATGAAATTTTCAATTAGATTTTGTTCCCCATTAAACAAGGAAATCATAGGACTTGAGTTTACTAAATTTTGACTTCATTTGCTCAAGATATGACCTTTTGAATATACATGTATTCACTGTTGCGGGAACTGCCGATTTAAACGTGATTAATGAGATAATTACGGTTTTAATACGCCTCGAAATGCATGAATTATCACTTGAATTCTTTAATAAATCAAATAGGAAATCCTTGGAAACTGAGTTTGCATTTTTTGGATTTAAATTGATCAAGATAAGTTAATTTTAGTGATTGGGGGTCACTGCTCGAAATTAACATTTTTTGATCTTGAACCTTGTGATAAGTCATTCAATTATCATGATGAAAATTAATTGTTAATTTTCTGAAATAATTAGTGATAAATATTTGTGAAATATTTAAAGACATAATTATTTCATTGAATGACATTTGCCTAAACCACAATGATAAGATAATAGATCTTGATCATTGGTTCATCAACAAACATTGATTTCATGAAAACCTTAGTTTATCCTACAATAGTTGTAGGACAACTTTTACATGAAAAACCCTCTTGCTTGAATAGTATTGGGGATTTGTTTAGCAAATCTCCTTATAATATAATCAAAATTGTTTTGATGTATATTATATGGTATAATTTCGACTGAAAAACCAATGAGAATCTCAAAGTACATGATGATCTATCTGGTATTATCCTTTCCCGAGGCGGATATGGTGCCTAGTCAGAGAGCATTGGGGTCGCGGGTTGCATCGTATGTGGTCCGTCCCACTCTCGTCGGTACTGGTCATGACAGCGGGTAGGGACTGTATAATGCCGGAGAAAGTCAATGTGTATTTTTCTACTTATTAAAATTCGAATAATACGTACTTTGAGATTATACCTACTATTCAAGTAATAATCAAGTTTGTTGATTGATCATTGGATTAATGATTAATTTAATATGATTAAATTAATTATATCCAATTAACACTCTATTATGAATAAATGTGTATTTCCCTTGGAAGAATTAATTATGTGAATATGATTCACGATAATTAATTATAAAATTTGAATATGAGGTGGAGGATCACATAAGTGACATCCATGGTCTCCCGTCAAGGCGAAGGGTTCCGTCGCCAGGGATTGTATGTATGAGACGCCTGTCCGAAGTGACAGATCCTATATGCAAGCGCATATGGATCGGGCTCTTTGCTTCTTAAAAGAGTAAGACCGTATGCGTAGTGACCCCAATATCGAGTCCTCATATTATTGGGGCGATATTGGATTGCACATAGCGAGTTCTAATCATGTTGACGGTTGGTTCAATTAGCAACGGGTCAACATCATCTTGGGGGGGTGGGCCCAGGTGTTAAATACCGAATTGGGAATGCAAGTTGGACTTGCAAGGCAGAATGAGTTTTCGCTTCTTTTTATCGGAGTCGTAAGTTCTCATATTATTGGGATGTGACAAAGATAGGAAAGGAGATCCCAGATCTTGCTAGAGATATAATGGTAAGAATATCTCTTGCATTGAAAGTGATTAAGGGAATGAACTTTCAGTGTTGACAAGGCAAGACAACTTTGATATAAAAATTCCTAAATCAAAGTAAAACATGTATATATAATATATATACACTTATGCAAATTTCTTATTTCAGATAATCCTTCATTAAACCCACTCAATGTTATACTCAATAATAACCAGTAAAATAGCTTGGATTGGACTCATGATCCAGATATTGTACTTGCAATTGAACACGTAATGTATGTGGTTGCAATGTGCAAGTTTCCTCAACAGAATGAGAAATGACAATTAAATAAGACAATAAGACATCACCTTAGGGTTTGTATGTCTCTATGTTCTTGATCTTTCATCGAGTGTACTTTAGAAGTCACATGTCGATGGTGATCATAATTGTCAAATAATCCCTATAAAATCTAAGAAGATGTTCTGGCATACATATGTGCTCTAGACATTTAATCATGAATGACATGGTTCTCTGCATTATGCAGAATGGTAGCTCGAAAGAGATGACGTATTCAAAATGTTTGAATACCTACCTGAACCTAAGTCTCTAAGAGTTAAGATGTACGTAGATATGATGAGTGTCATCATTCTACTGTCTATACTCTAGTCATTCATGAAGCTTCATATTAATCATTTTGTATGAATTTATTGAAGCATGCATAAATGTTAAAGCGCTCTTGTATTGAAATCTTTTGAATTCAACATAAGAGATTCTTTGTCTTGAGCAATGGTTGTTTATAGACGAAGAGAGCACAGTGGAAGCATGGGTTGGACCTGAGTGAGAAGGAAAGTCAAAGAGTTGACCTACTTCTGTGACTTCCATGTGACATCCAAAGAGTTGGATGAATGCCAATACTGCAATAAGTTGATGTATTGATAATATGACTATCAAATCTGTCTAAAATCCTTAGTGAAGGACTCAGATAGAGCATCGAAATAATCTACATATAATCATTGACTCTGACTTTCTTATTTCATAAGATAAAGTCTGACAATTGTATCCCAATCTTCTAATGACATTTGCAATTGGTAGCATATATATATTAGAAGATTAGAAATTTGATCTTAAGGTTTAGTAGTCATCTACATGGATATTGCTATAATTGTTGCAGCAATCTCTATTGGATAGATATACTTCATATTCTCAGTGGGAGAGCCCTTAGTCTTGGAGAATGTCTCTATGACCTAGATAGTAGAGTACACTCATTGTTTGTTTCTAAATGTTGGAAATAAACATGAATTCTGAGATAGAACTATCATAAAGAGTTATGATGGAAATATTTCAGATAGTAATCTAACATCTAGTGGACTCCACAAAATTGGAAAATTAATGAATGATTCACTAAGATTTCTAATACTGAAAATCAAACCTTATAAGATCAATAGGAGGATGAAGATCATTTGACAATGATCTGGCATCAAGCTTTGGACATTTGTCTGTTGATTTGATCAATAGACTAGTAAGATATGAAACTTTAGAATGTCTAAAATTTCAAATCTTACATACTTGTGAATATTGTATTCAAAGTAAAATGTCTAATACACCCTTCTCTGGGAATGGTGTTAGATGTCGAGATATTCAAGATCTCATACATATTGATGTATGTAGATCATCTATATCATAGTAAACATTATGGATATGTGATATCTATTGATGATTATGTATGATATGAGATTTCTTCATTTTACCTGAGAAACCTTTGAAATATTCAAAGATTTCATAATTTTGGTTTAGAACCAAAGTTTGAAGAAAGACGAAATGAATTTGATCTAACCTAGGTAGCTTGTACCTATTAGATAAAATTCAAATAATACCTTATAGAGATATGAATATCATTTTTGTCTCACTCCTCCTGATAAACATGAACTCAATAGAGTTGTAGGGAGATACAATTGGATCATGTGTGACATGATTTGATCAATGATGAATTTTAGCATAATTACCTCTTAGTTTCTAGGTATATATGTAGTAGAGACTACACTATATATCCTTAATAAGATTCCATGCAAGTAAGCTGGAATTAAGCACTAGAGAGTGCTACTTCATTAGGAAAATAAAGGATGGTATTGAATACCTACTTTATGACCTTGAGATTCTTAAAAGATCTCATTTCTGAGAATGTGATTCTTGGAGGATTGAGACTCTTGAGAATCAAGATGAAAATGAAGTGAAGGAACTCATTTAATCTTGAGATGATAATGAGGCTCCTGAAATCGGAAACTAAAAGGACAATTAAAGATGAAACACTAATACCTCATCAAATGAGTTTGAAGATGTATTCCATGTGCCAGTTAAGTCTGAAAATGATCGGACTTCATGTGATGAAGCTCCTAAGGATAATGACATGGAAAGATGGATATTAGCAATAAAGTCTAAAGTAAACTTCATATACAAGTGTTGTATATGGACCCTCAAGGATCCGCCTATAAGGGTTTGACCCATAAAGGTGTAAATGGATCTTCAATAGAAGAGGGAACTTGATGAGAAGGTAGACGGAAGAGAAGACATTGCTTGCAATGAGACTTGCTCTTCGGTGACCATGCTCAAAATTGTCAGAATATTGCTAACCTTAGCTACACAACTTGACTATTGCATCTTCAAGATGTAAGTCAATATTGCATTCCTCTAAGAATACCTCTCTGAGGATATTCACATGAAGTAGCCTCAGGGCTTCATGATTTGGGAAAGTAAGGTGTGATAGCTAAAGAAATCCATCTGTAGACTCAAATAAGCTTCTTGTTGTTGGAACATAAGATTTGATGAAATTATAAATGTTATGATTTTAGATAGAATCTTGATGTACCATGTGAAGCTTAGTGGGAGTGCCATTGTGTTCATCGTGCTAAATGTAGATAATATCCTAATCATTTGAAATGACGATAATAAGAGTTTTATAGACTGGCTATTCCATACTTTGAGATATGATCTCAAGAATACCTCTTAGATCTTAGTTCTGAAGTTGTTCAGAAGCAAAGAAAAGAGGGTATTGGGACTGTCACATTTGTAGTACACCTTGGACACATTCCATTCTTGGAAATTCCAAGAAAGGCTTCCTTCCCTTGAGATTTGGTATTGACCTATCTAAAGGAATAGCACCTCAAAGAGTTGAGGAAGTGAATGCTAGAACTGCTTGCACCTGTGCATCAGTTACGAGAAGCTAAATGTATGCGAAATGTGTACAAAAGCCAGATATCTGCCATGCAGTGGGAGTAGTAAAGTGTTGCTAATCCTACTATAGAGAGAAAACACTTGGTTGTAGTAATAACAAAATCTTCATAGATGACATGATTTTTTGAGATAGTGATCTCAAAGTCATATCTTCAAAAGCTTTAGACTTTATAGATAGAGATCTAAAAGGTCTTAACTACAGATACCTTAAGAGATAGTGATCTCCCAGAATAAGGGTATTCTGATAAGGATTATGGAAATACTGGTTATAATAATTGATGAGCAATAGTGTCAAGAACACTATAATTGCTTTATCAAAATTGAGTATTGGTTGCATAAGATGAAACATTCGCATTGGATGCGAGCACTGTTACCTAGGGATATGCAAGTACCGTAAAAGGACTTGGCATAGTCTTTTGGGAACAGAGTGACTGATCAGCTTACCTAGCTATTTCTAAATAGCCTATGATTGTCACATGAGTGTGGGTTTAAATGATTAGCCCATTAATGGCTCTTTGGGCTAGTGGGAGATTGTTGGACATGTGAGCCCACGGCGAGCCATTATGCAATAAATGTTATTGCAAATATCATTCCCTGATCTGAAATGAAGAATAAATAATTTACATAATAGGTCCCTCTGTACAATTAGGGGTATGTACCATGGCTATCTTAATGACCATACAGCTGTTGATTCAATTATTGAATCATAGAGGCTGGTGCTTGGGTGAATATCTAAAGAGTTAAATTGAGGACTCATCAAGCACTGTCAAATGATTGTTAAGATGAGATCTCCATCCTGAGTAGGAGATGGCAATCCTTTCTCACATAGGCTGATATCTGACCGACCTCTTGATGCATGTCCTCTGCATAGGAATAGAGATTCTGAGGTGTCAGATTAGTTAGGTCAAAGAGTTGACTTAACGAGATTGAGATAACCGAAGTCCTATGTTGAATGTTGTCACAGCATAGGCACGCATCCTCTGACCGGAGACAGATGTGTTACTATATGTCTGAGTGTGTACATTTGGCAGACCAATAGGTTGATGACCTAACCAAGGTCTATACACCGGCGCACTGGTGTGCATGTAAAGACATATGAGTAATACGATCTCTTAAAGGGATCATACAGGTTCACTACTGAACCGGAAGACATGAGCTCACTCATGAGATATTGGGAAGAATCAAATTCCGTGCACGGTCGTCTTGCTTTGGAAGCTTGACTGAATTTGTAGGTTTGATATATACTTTTGGAAAGTATATGATCAAGACCTAGGTATGATATATGCTTTTGGAAAGTATATGATCGATACCAAATCCCAATGATCAAATGAGAAAACTTAGTGATCAAACCCTGAAGAAGATAGTGTAAAATTGATCTTGATCTTCGGGTTGACCATGGGTCTTCCAGTATGCAGGATGTACAGGTATTGGGAATACCTGAGGGTGATGTGATCATAAACGATTGTAAATCCATGATGCTTCCATTCCGAGGGAGTGATGAAACAGGTCTGGGTTTTACTGACTCCTTCCAGTAGAGAAGCAATCTGATCTTAGTCCAAGTGTTGGACATTGGTATGAATGAGATTCAGATTCAATGAGAAGATTAGATTTGCGGTCTTGATTTAATCAAGCATCTGTGGGAGGTCCGTAAGATCTGGATTTGAGATGAGATCTCAACATCCAAGTCACTATACGTGGAACAATACAATCGCCCTGTCTTTATCTCCAAGTATCTGCGGAGAAAGCACATTATTCTTGAAGGGGTTCAAGAATAATTCATTTGATGAACTTCATATCAAAGCAAGAAAGACTTGATGATTAAATAAGATTTAATTATCAAGCATAATATGAATGAGATTCATATTGTGAGAATTATTATCCAAGATAATTAAATGGGATTTAATTACCAAGGATTAGAGAATGTGGATAATACTATCCATGATATATGTGTATTATAAATATGATTTATAATACATACATTGAAGAGAGAGAATCTATGTAAACAGCATTTGTTAATTAATAGTGTGGATTGGATTCACATTAATTAATTGGAAATATAATTTACAAATTAGTTTGGGTTGTGAATTTGATTACACAAATTTTCAATGGCATAATTGAAATATTCACAAATTAATTTGGAATTAATTTGGTGGATATTTTTGTGATAATTGAGAGATAATGTAATATAGTAAAAAGGAGAAATAAAGCCACCATTTTAGGAGGCAATATTATCTCCATTTTATTATGATGATTAATCTCTCAACTAACTTATTTATGTTAAATTAAAAATGTGTTGATAATGTTGCAACATATATCTAATTTAATCATAAATAAATGTTGTTGGTTTTAACCAACAATAATTATAGCCGTTGATTTTACATGGACCAAACCTGGCCGTTGGATCCATGTGTCCTATGGATTGAGATCCATTGGATCCTAAACTAATATAAAAGGAGGGCTAGGGTAGCCTTCTAAGGTACATCATTAAGAGTTGTACAAGGTTGCAACTCTCTCTCTCTCTCATATTCTCGCCCTCTCTCTTTCTCTCCTCCAAAAGATGGATGTCCATCTTGTGTTGAGAAAGGAGAGACTCTCGGCTTCTTCTTCGATGACTCGAGGATCTCCTTCTCCTTTGGAGTTCTTACTCGTAAGGAAGACGACATATTTCGTTTGACGAAATTTGGGGAGCCATCGCTTGGATCTTCATCGAGGATTGCGGGAAGGACGTGACTCATCATCGTGCCCGCAAGTACGTTCTTAGTGGGTCGGACTTGAGACAGGAGGATCTCTACTTTGGGATCTCGCGATCACAACCACGCTCCAAGAGGTATTCCTAATACTTTGTGGTTTGATGAAACGATCCGAGAAGTGTTCTCGTGATCATGTGGTTTCATCTTTAGTTTTAAAAAATTTTAATTTCCCCCGCAATCTAGCATCTAGTACGACTAGTTGCACCGATTGCATGCGATGCAATCAACACGCTTCCGTGATGCGCTTAAGGATACTCAATATCCTTCACACGCGACCCGCACCCTCTCCTCCCTCTTCACACCTTCCCTTTCGCATTTAACCGTCGTCGATGCCGCTCCTCTTACAACTTCCTCCCTGGCCATCACTCCCCACCCCTCCCCTCGCATGTAACCGTTGACCCTGACCATCACTCCACCACTGTATGTTACACTCTTGGCCTCCTATAAAACCTGACCATCGCCAGCCTTTGTTTATATCTGCCATCTCCAGCAAATGAGGAAGAAAGGCACCACATAGGGTGGTGACAACACCCCATATTCTCGTCGGCGAGCCTCCACCTGCAGGTGTAATCCAAGGCGCGCACTCCATGTCCCCTGTCGCTGCTCCAATTCCGTAGACAACTAAGCACCTCTCTTCTTTTGCTGGAGAGGGTTAAGCAAAGAATGGAAGCAATCTCCAGCTCCTTCAATCCCAGGAAAAATCCTCCGCCCTTATCCTAGATCTGTTTGCGTCACAAGTATACCCCTCTTCTTTCGTATCTCTTCCTTATTCGACTCATCACCGTTAATCTTACTCATACATACCTATTCATCTCCAATCTTCCCTATTTAAACCACCGACCTTACAAAGGTCATATCCCTGTCGCCCCTCACCTTATTCACTCCATCGACCACGCTCGATCGCCAGCTATCGTCTACGAGCACCTTCACGACCTTGCTTAGGCTGGAACCCAAGATCCAGATCCCCGCCTACTTGGTTATCCTTGGTTTTCTCTAACATTGCATGATAGCTCCAGTTAGAAGCTGCATGTACCGTATGATAAAGAACATCGCTGATACAAGACGTGTATATGCGCCTCACTTGGAGCTGTTGAGATGCTCTCCATATAGCATCTCAGCCGCTGACGCTCACCCTACTCACATCCATTCGATCAAACTTGCTCGGATGCTCCTAATTTGCTATAAGCCTTGGGACCAAGCCTCCGAGCCTGGGGTGTCATCAAAGCACTAGACAAGAGCCATGTGTAGGATTGATTCTCAAGCCTCTGCCTCAGGTCCACACCTCAGCCTTCGCACATGAGCCTCTGTTTTGGACCCTCCGAACCTCCCAGCACGCGCAACGCACGTGTGGGGTGGGTGAAAATTGTAGACACCCCCTCCAGCTCCAGCAAATCACAAAGCAATCCTCTTAGGTTGCCGTCATCATCACGTGTTACGCATGTGAGCTTGGGAAATTTTGCATCCAGGTCCTCCGGAGTTTTCTTAATTGCATAAATACCCCTGTTCGGGGTAAACTATATAGAAGACCCAGTCAATTCTTGAAATTTATAGATAAGCCCCTAGGGACCTATTTGAAGAAAAACTTTACTTTTATTATGTCATATTGAAGCTCGC
Source organism: Ottelia alismoides (assembly GCA_037367405.1). NCBI lineage: Eukaryota > Viridiplantae > Streptophyta > Magnoliopsida > Alismatales > Hydrocharitaceae > Ottelia > Ottelia alismoides. The sequence continues at coordinate 866,414 of JAZKJV010011447.1, forward strand.
TCTGTGCTCTTTCATTTTTTCATAACATATGGAGTACATGATGAATCTCCATTTCATCACCTTTATTCTATCATTTTGGACTTAAAAACCCTAGCTAATGTATGTATATAACATTAATTTGTACAAAATAGCATTCATTATTTATTGCATTTATTGTGTAAACAATAAGGTTTTTAATGCCAAATTATAGAATAAAGAGAAGAAAAGAAAAGGAATAAAATATCAAAGATATTTTATGACCCTGAACCTCAAGACCAAGTTAAAAATTGAGATAGTCAACAAGGAATAAAGTAGGGGGAGATAATGACCAAAATAGAATAAAAATCCAATTCTTTTATTCATTATTTAAGCATTTTTAGCACCTATTTTATTATTTATTATTTATTCATAAAATAAAGAAACCTTTTACATGAAATGTTTAGATAATAATGTGAACAAAAATACAAAATTGAGTTTGTACAAAAATAATACACAAAATAAAAAGCCAAAAATCCAACTTCACAAACCCATATCTTTCAAATAAAAACTCAAAATATATCAAAATCACCTCTAATTGTATATAACTTTTCATGATCTATTTAACGGAGGTGGTTTCGTATTTTTCGGAGTTACTAGATGAAAGTTAGGTTTTCGACCCTCATTATACATTCTACTGATTAAAATATTCATTTTATTCATTAGTCATTATTTTTACAAATTCATATTTTTATAATTTTGTAATAATTATTTATAACATATGTGCATGTTAAAGTTAAGATAAAACCAAAAAGAAAATGCAGAATAAAATAAGTCTATGTAAACACATAGGCAAAATACCTATAATTATATTTGTATATAAATAAAAGAGAATTTCATTCTTTTATTCTTTATACATTTATATTTTTGTAATATTGTAAATATTATCTGTATTATATTAAAAAATAAAAAACCAAAATAAATATAATAAAATACATTAAAATAAAAAGATGTATATAAAACATGGGTAAAGTACTTATAACTATACCTACAAAATATACATTTCTAGTTATTTAAGTGTACAAATAACATCATAAAAATATAATAAAAATCTATTTATACTCCTAAAAATAAGTTGTAAATATATAAACTAAAATAATATATATCATATCAAATCATAGATGAATATACCTATAAATACAAAATAAAAGTAAAAATGTATAAAACATAGATGAATGTACCTATAAATACACTATTGAAAATTAACTACTAATAAATAAAGTCAAAAATAAATAAAATCATAATAAAATACTACATAAAATAATAAAAATTATTTTATAATCGAAAAATAATAATATCATTTATTATCTTTAAATATTTATTCTTTAATAAAGATTGTTGTTTTGTCCTGTAGCGAGCATGGCTGGACCAATAGGATCGAGTCCTCCGTTGACCATGGTCAACACTTCCCCCATCTCTGACTCTCGTCAAATTTGTCTTGTTCTGTGTTTTCATCCATTTTTCCCGACCATTCCATCCGTCCATCGATGTTGATCCCTTAACGGGATTTGCTCCCAGAACAATCATGATCAATGCCCAGCCCTTGTATCTATTTTACATAGCGCCAATTCATCAATTTTATCCAGTCAAATAAGGTCGCCTGATTGTTTTATAAATAACTCACCTCCTACCTCCTCGCAATTTTGGTCACTTTCTGATTCCTAGAGTGCCACCATCTCGATCTAGTGTGCATCTAGTTGATAGATGGAGGTCCCCGAGGTGGATGGTGGCTCGTAGAGGCGGGAGGTGCACCCACGATGGCACTCCGGCGACGTCCTGCTCCTTGGCCCTCGACCAGGTTTGAGTTGCGCTTTTTAATTACTTTAGTTAGATTTTCATTCAAGCATTTTAATGTTGTCATTAGCTTAGCCATTAGTGTAGCCTTTTCGTGTAGAAATCGAGATTCGCAGTTCACTGGAGCTCCGCTCCAGTGAACGTTCCCACCGTGCTCCGCTAGTTTACCGCCCTGCTGACCGCCCTCATTTTGTTCCCTATCCATTTGTCCACCTTCCTGAACCATCAGCCCAACCAGAACCTCTGTGGTTCTGCTAATCAAGGTCTCGCTCTACTGCTTTGCCTGAGACCTTGTCGACTACCTCATTTTTCATGCATACAACTTCATTTTCCAGTCGAGGAGAACCGCGTCGAGCCGTGCTTTCTTCTTGTGTTGGTCACAAACCAACGAAGCCCTTATGGGCTCGAATCGACTCAACCTGCATGTACCTAGAGGTCCGAACTTCACAGAGATCGGCATACCTTCTCACGAGGTCTTGGAGCTTCTTGTGACCCTAAATCGTTGCGGGCCACTTCCCCAGACGCGTAGCACCAGAGAACATCAAAGAATAATGCCAGGAGGAGGAGGAATCGTCGATCTAAGGAAGGGGAACCACCTGTTCTTCCCCGTTCTTCATGCACAACAACCATCGATTGATCTAGGGAGGCACCCCAGTTTTGATCTCAGCCGTAGGATGGAGCCCAGCCACGACCGTCGGATCGTATCAGACGATCTAATCTCCAGTGTCCATCTGCGAAGTGGTATCGGCACACCAGAAGGCGACACCTGTCAAGTGAACTCCCACACATCGTCTGATCTACGCATATATTATAGTAAATTTCATATCATACCCCAAATTTTTATATCTATCATTTAATGTTGTAAATGAAATGTCAAATGTAAAATAAATTGGATTTTTGCATGAGGCCCCTGTATTTTCTTGTAATTACGTGTGGGTCCTTCCCAGCTCACGTCACGTATAGACCCACGTGATGTGTAAATTTTGCACTTATGCCCTAGCTATTTTTGGTAATTAAGAAAAAGTTTAATAAAATATAAATTTGTTGTATGTTAATGTGATATTTGCATATATTCCCTAATCTTTATCTTTATTACAAAAATGCCCTTGCTAGGACTTAGATTTTTATGCACTTTATTTGATTATTAAATATAGTTAATGGGCTCTTAACAATACACAAAAATTAGGATTCAGTGCTTCACGCCATGCATATTCACATCCGCATTTTATTTGGCATTCTTGAGCATTTTATTTATTTATTAAAAATGAAATGGAGCCTTTTTATTCCTTGTTTGACTTACAAAATACCAAAAAAATATAAAATTGTCTTTAAAAATTCTCAAAAATATATGGTATATTTCAACCTATTTTATTTACCGACAAAAAATAACTAAAATTTGAAAAAACAAAAGGACCAAAAATTAAAAAACCCAAAATCTTTTATAAAAATCTAAAAAAATCCTTTAAAAATCTAAAAAATATGTTTTTACATTCTAAAAAATATTTAAATATTAAAATTGATTTGGGTAATTTTGGAATATATTTGATGTTTTTAAAATCAAAATCAATTTTGGATATTTAATTAATCCCTCATTTGGGATATTTTTGACTTTAAAAATACATAAAAATTAACAGAAATTCTACAAAATCAAAAAAAATAAGAAAAATATAAAAATCACAAAAATATTATATTTAATGTATTTTGACAATTTTTCGTATATATATTATCTATATATATCTTTTTTATATTTATACATATATATACATATATATTATATTTAAATGAAAAAAAGAATATAAAAATTGGAAAATATAGAAAGAAAATACAAAAATATAAACCTCAAAATAAAATTAAAAAAATATATATAATTGAAGACCCACAAAAATAATAATATGGACAAGAGATAAAAGACAGAATTTTTGAGCATTGTATTTTGCCTCCTTCTACTGTTTGCTCCTTGTGTTCGACCTCTACATGTACTTACTCATATACACCTTTGTTGTAGAGTTATGATAAATTTTAACTCCACATTTTTATAATTATTGCTTAATTGTTGTTGTGGGTTAATTATTGATTAAAGTAGGGTTCTCTCGAGTTGTCACATCAGCGACGCTAATTGAGTTTGATTAGCAGACTCTCGGATTATCCTCTTTATCAAATGGCGTTGTTGCTGGGGAGGAATGTCGCTTAGTTGGAGATTATCTCATTTTATCTTATATCTCTTGTTTATTTATTTTTTTTGCATTTATTTATTTATTACTATTATTTGATATTAATTTTGAATTGTCTAACACCCCTTCATGTTTGAATTTATTGCGAGGGACTGTGGCGTGACGGAGGACATCCTAGGAGGACCTATGCACCCAAGCAAGGCGGAGATGACTTTTTGACTGACTGGCAGGAGAGAGCAACCAATCCGGACTTGGAGGAATTTTTGAGACAGCTTGTGGCTTTGATTTATTACGTATTTTTCTTAAAAATGTAGTAAATTTATGAGAGAGAGAGAGACATTAGATAATTGTAATAATTTGAACTATCACAGGTACTTCGACTTTGCGAGGTCCATTGTCCAAGGGATTGTTCCCTTGGGGGCCTCATCGTATTTTTTGTGGTTTTCTCACTTTATTTTATTTTGTTTTTCAATTTTTGTTTTATTTATTTTTATGTGAATGAGCATTAGCTTAGGAATTGCTTGATCGATAGATTACGGTTCAAAGCCCCTATTATATTTGCATGTACATATAGACGTATTTTTAGACTTACTCAAATAATAAATGTTGATTATTTAGATTCGAACCTACACATCGTGAGAGACATCATACAACGCTAGCAGGACCCATTGTGGCGACCCCCAAGAAGTCTTAAAAGATCAAACTTTAGGGTTTGGCTCTGCATAATCAACATCTTGTGCTTAACCATAATAGCAGTTACTATCCTAGGGTGATTTCATCAGCTTGCATCTCATATAGAATAGGTTTTCAAATTTTGTTATGCATCCCACATGGAGAGAGTTGGGAAGCACTGTAAATCTTCCGACTTTGCATACATCTTTGATTTCCGACTTGCATGGTTTTTTTAATCTTCTCCCTATGATTTTTACCACTTATGATGCTAAATGGAATTGGAAAACCATTAGGCATGTGCATTGAAAAATAAACAAAAAAAGTGACAACTTAAATAAAATTGGGACCGTTAACTCTAGTGGACTTTATAATAATAATGTAATGGATTCATTACTTTGGGGAGAGCAACCCCCACCTTTTCTGCGCATTTTATTCTCACGTACACGCTAAGGTGCCCAAATCCCAAGTCTATCTTCAGTGTGTACAACTTTTTGATGATCATATAACTCTAAAATCAAAAAGAGAAAAGGCCACATCTAGGTCTTCATTGTGTTAAGTAGGTGAACCGGGGGTTTGCTTAGTGTATTGATTGTGACTTTGAGTCCATCTACGTTTCATCCATTCTTCAAGTCTTCCGTCTCGTCTGTGCACGTATTTTCACCATTGAGTCGTATCTCCCTTGTTTATGTCCATCTCCCCATTTGCATCGAGTCATGATTGGGTCATGATCTTCATTGTCGTAGCCAAATTTTGTCGTTTTTCTCCTTGCCTATATCACCCATACCTAGTCCAATTCGAGGAGACCCTCTCCATGGACCATAATTTTGACTATGTCCGCTTTCATCTCACCCACCCTCCTCGTGCCCCTTTGTATCATCCCTTCTCTTACCCAGGATTGTTGTGCTAGTAAATGAGGCCCGCATCGAGTTTTATGACTTACATCTATTATTTGAGTAAGTCGGGCCCCTTTTGAGGATCCTGATATTGATATGCTACTTTTAGTGGATTTGACTTCTGATATGTGCAGAGAGCTTATTTGAGGACTTTGATGATTGCAAGATTCCTAGGTGTGAGGATTATTTGAGGATTTTTGATCGCGTATGCCAGATTGAGGATGTGATATATTTTGATGATTCGATGATGAATTCATGAGCATTGATTGATCGATCTATTATGAGGTTCCTTCCATCTTGATTTAAAATTTGGTTGACTATCTTCATTTGGACTTCAGAGCCATGGTGACCAGAACCCACATGACTTTACTCATCCCCCTAATTGATACATACTTGATCTTTTGACACATCCATCCACTTATGGCACGTAGAGGATTTATGCTTATATTTTGTGCCATCTCATCTGATTTGATTGACTCGAGGGATGCACTGCATTTGACCTGATTATTTCATATCCCTCACATGATCTTATGCCCTCCATATAATCGATTGATAGCTTCATTTTGAGGACCTGAGATGTGACGTCGGCAATCGCATGACTTGATTGACTTAGCTTGCATCACTCCATGAGAACTATTTGCGGGAGGATGCAACACATTCTCTACGCTCGGTTCCCCTTGTTGACTGTACCTCCAATCTGTTGGAGCACGAGACCAAGTCATTTGATTTGACTGTTTGGCCTCCCTACTGATTGTGCGCCCGATCTGTAGGTGCACAAGGGCAATTTCATAGGCTCCTTGAAATCTTCTCTCCTTGACGATACTCGCAAGGATGAGCATCACTTTTCTGATTATTCTGTGCCTAGTTCATAGTGCTCTTCGAGGGTTATCTACAAGAGACTATAACATGTTTAAGCAAACATACATATTTCGTTGGGGCGTTCCCTACTTGCAACGAGTTGCATTGCCCGAATGCAATGAAAAATTGGCAAGAGCCACTACGTCGTAGCCCGGATGTAGTTAAAAATTTGTAAGGGTTCTCGCATGAGGAACACATGCGGGTAATTAAGCTAGTTTCGTTGCATCATCGCCCGGATGCAGTCCAAAATTTTCAAGGGTTCTCGCATAATGGACGCATGCAAGTAAAGAAGTTAGTCCAAAAGAGATTGCAACGGAAGTTGCAGATTGGTAGTTGGAATATTGGCACTTTAATTGGAAAATTGATGAAGATAGTGGATACGATAGAAAGAAGGAAGATTCATATACTACGTCTTCAAGAGACTAAATGGGTTGGAGAGAAAGCAAGGGAGATTGAAAAGACATGCTTTAAACTTTGGTATTCAAGATAAGATAAGGGTAGAAACGGTGTCGGAGTGGTTGTTCATAAGGATTTGAAGGATTGTGTGGTTGATGTGTGAAGATTCAGGGATCAGATTATTCTGCTAAAATTGGTGCTTGAAGAAGAAATTCTGAATATAATCTCAGTTTATGCACCACAAATTGGTTTAGATGAAAGGATTAAACAAGCTTTTTGGGAGGATCTGGATAAGATTTTACACGAAATCCCACAAAGACAAATGATTTGCATAGGTGGAGATCTTAATGGACATGTGGGAAAAGATGCTTCAACATATACTAGTGTTCATGGAGGATATAGTTTTGGGGATAGAAATGAAGAGCGAAAAGTCATCCTGGATTTTGTAATAGCATATGATCTTTTCATAGCAAACACTCCCTTCAAGAAGAGGGAGGAGCATTTAATTACTTATAAGAGTGGGCCAACTAGAACACATATAGATTACTTTGCGTTAAGGAGAAGAGATCGGTTGTGTTGTAAGGACTGCAAAGTAATCTCAGGAGAGAGTTTGACAACCCAACATCGTTTGTTAGTCTTGGATGTACAAATAAAAGGATTGGTAAAGAAAAGGAGGATTCCTAAGATCACTAGAACTAGATGGTGGAATCTTCCACTGAAGCAATCGAGCTTCAGGGAGAAGGTTTTAGAAGACTTATCTTGGTATTGTAGTGGAAGTGCAAACAAGATGTGGGAGGCAGGAGCATCTTGTATCCGAAAGGTAGCCAAAGAGATGTTAGGCGAGTCAAAGGGAGGAGCTCCAAGTCAAAAGGAGGCTTGGTGGTGGAGTGAAGGGGTGCAAGAGAGGCTAAAAATTAAAAGAGCATGCTTTAAGGCTATGTCTAAGTATAAAACAGAGGAAACGATCACAAACTACAAAATAGCGAAGAAGGAAGCAAAGAAGGCTGTAAGCGAAGCTAAGTCAAAAGCTTATGAAGTTTTGTGTAAAAATCTCGACTCTAGGGAGGGCCAGAAGGATATATTTAGGTTGGCTGAAGCAAGAGAAAGAAAGACCTTTCTCAAGTGAGATGCATTAAGGACGAGGAAGGGCGCATGCTTGTTACTCAGAAGGATATAGAGACGAGATGGGAGCAGTACTTTCATAAACTTTTCATTGGAGAAGGAAATAGAGAGATCACTTTGGGTGATCTGGCTAGTAGTGAAAGTTACTTGAATCGTGCAAGCTATAGACAGATTCAAAGAAAGAAAGTAGATGAGGCTTTGAAGGTTATGAGACCTGGGAAAGGTGTAGGACCAGATGACATCCTCGTAGAAGTATGGAGAGTTTTAGGTGAGCGCGGTTTGACTTGGCTCACGAATCTATTCAATGTTATTTGGCGAAGCAAGAAAATGCCTGAAGATTGGAGGAGGAGTATCATGGTGCCTCTTTATAAGAATAAAGGTGACATTCAAAATTGTTCTAATTACAGAGGTATCAAGCTGATGAATCACACTATGAAAATTGGGGAACATGTGATTGAAAGAAGGTTGAGGCGAGTTTCTAACATAAAAGAAAACTAATTCGGATTCATGCCAGGTCACTCTACTATTGAAGCCATCCATTTGCTGAGGAGAACAATGGAGATTTGTAGAGCTAAAAGGAAGAACCTCCATATGATCTTTATTGATTTGGAGAAGGCTTATGATTCTATCCCACGAGAGATATTGTGGAGAGTTTTGAAGAAGAGACAAGTACCTATCCTATACATTAACCTCATAAAGGACATGTATGATAGGGCTTTATCTTGTGTAAGGATCCTGTCTGGGAAGACTGGCTATTTTGACATCAACATTGGTTTACATCAAGGTTCAGCTTTGAGTCCATTTCTTTTTACTTTGATTATGGATGAGTTGACAAGTCACATTCAAGATGAGTTACCTTTGTGTATGTTATTTGCTGATGATATTGTGTTGATTGACGAGACTAGAGATGGAATAAATGAGAAGCTTGAGGTTTGGAGACATGAGTTGGAGAGTAAAAGATTTCGTATAAGTAGGGCTAAGACGGAATATAAGGAGTGTTCCTTTGATGAAGCAATGGTGAAGGAATCGAGGTGAAGATTGGTGATGATAACATTCAGAAGAGAGATTCTTTTAGATATCTGGGATCTATTTTGAAAAATAACGGGGATATTGATGGATATGTTAGTAATAGAATAAATGCAGGGTGGCTAAAGTGGAGAGGAGTCTCTGATGTTCTCTGTGATAAGAAAATTCCTTTAAAAATTAAAGGAAAATTTTACAAAGCAGTTGTGAGACCTGCTATGCTCTATGGATCTGAATGTTAGACTGTGAACCATAGACATGTGCAAAGAATGGTTGTAGCAGAAATGACAATGCTAAGGTGGATATGTGGACACACACACACACACGTAAAGATCGGATTCGGAATGATGCAATCAGAAAGAAAGTTGGTTTAGCTCCGATCGATGATAAGATGCGAGAAAACTACTTAAGATGGTTTGGTCATTTGCAAAGAAGATCAACTGATGCACCAGTTAGGAGATGCGAGTGTTGGGATGTTGAGCCGGCAAAGAGAGGGCGAGGACGGCCCAAGAAGTGTTGGAAAGAAACTATACGAAGGGATCTTAGTTTTATGGATATAAGCTTGAGATTGACCCAAGATAGATCTGAATGGAGGCAAAGAATCCATGTAGCCGACCCTACTTAATTGTAGGAAAAGGCTTTGTTGTTGTTGTTGTTCCTAGTCTCTTTTGCTAGTAGCTGATTTGCGGCTACCGAGACCGATCTGCTTGACTCCTTTGAGTCTTCTTTCCTTGATGACCCTCGTAAGGCCGAGATCTGATCTGACTATTCACTGCTTAGCTTGCATTAATGCAACATTTTCTTTATGCTCGATTCCCCTTGGTGACTGTTTATCCTATTTTTTGGAGCACGGAACCAAGTTGTCTGATATATTCCTAGTCCCCATAGCCTTCTTGTTGTATTTGATTTGTCAGATCTTAGGACCTATTTGACTAGACTCCTTTGAGTCTGCTCACCTTGACGGTCCTCGCAAGGATGAGCCATCTTATTCTAGTTTTTCTATGCTTAGTTTGTAGTATTATCTCCGAGGGTTATCTGCGGGATGCTACCACATTCTCTTGATCCGACGATCTCTTTTGCTGGTAGCCGATCTCTCGCCTACCAAGACCGCTTCTACGGATCCGTCTTATGGATCTAACTCCTTTGAGTCTGCTCACCTCGACGACCCTCGCATGGGTGAGTCTCTATCTGATTATTCATTGACTATCATGTATTACTCCTCGAGGGTTATCTGTGGGAGGATACATCATTTTGTTGGTACTCAGCTTCACTTCTAGTGTCTCCTATCTGTTGGAGCGTGAATACTTCTTTTGATTTGTGTACTCGATCTCCTCTCTGGTTGTGTCTCCTATATGTTGGGACACAAAGCTGAGTCTTCTAATTATTTTGAGATCCTTGACTCATCTAAGTCTGCTTACCTTAAGGACCCTCGCAGGGTTGAGCATATCTTTCGATGTTCAGTGAGTCCTGTGACTTTCTGACTTTTTGACCACCGTATATCACACAGATCTTCAACTTTATACCTTTATGAGACATTGATTGATCTGGAGGAGTTTTTACTATTCCCTCTTCCTCCATATCTTACAGTATCGGCACTGGTCTGTCGTTCTTTCCTTATGATCCGATGTTCTGCATTCGCTACCGGACCATAGTTTAGTTTTCGATATCTTGACCGTGGTAGCTGACACCCATCTGATTGTACAGGTGTCTTTTCACTTTCTAACTACATCCTCATTCTCACAAAGAGACGATGACGAGAGCACGGTATTCGCGTACCAGATACCGTCACGTACTACGCATTCTTTAGTTGTTGTATATAAGTGTTGTGTATTCTATTCCTTCTTTCTTCAGTATGTCTTGTATGCCCCAGATCTTTCGCCATATATGTGTGTCTATACTTTGGATGTACTTGGTCCTAAGTATAGGGGGTACACACCGTATTGTTCTTTCTTCATCGATTTCATCACTCCTGTCATTGCTTATACTTAGGGATCCTTTACCCTAAGTATAGGGGGAGTGATGCATACATTGTCTATGATATTTTCTTCTTTTCCTTTTCATTTTTCTTTTGCTACAGAAAAAGTGTCGCCCCTTTCCGTCAGTTTTCTGTACTTAGGATGCACTTTGTCCTAAGTATAGGGGGCACACCCCGAGATTTTTTCATTCTTTGATACCCTCCACTGTCTATTCTCTTGTTGATTTTCTCTACTATACTTAGGGATATCTTACCCTAAGTATAGGGGGAGACAATCCGAGCCATGATCTGTTTATTCCAACCCTTGACCCTCCCTGCCTTGTATACAGTCTGTTATACTTAGGATTATTTGATCCTAAGTATAGGAGGATCAGTCAACTTCTCATTTTTATATCTCTCCATTCTTTCATTTCTTATTCAGTCGTTGTAGTATAGGCTTTTCTATACTAAGTAGGAGTTATGTCCTCTATTTCTCTTATTGATCTATGAGGACATAGATCATGCTAAGTATAGGGGGGTCGTATATACTCTGTATATACTTTAGCCATAACTCGTAATTTCATATATTTATTAATAAATATGGCTAAAAATGCAATATATACACATTAAAAACAAATTAATAACACCATTTATTCCTCAAATCATCTTTGTATAGGCTGACTAATAAATCATGTTAAAAATATTTTTGCAAAATGATTTGAAAAATGGTTTGACTTGTTTGGAAAACTTTTTGTAAAATATTTCAACATTATAAAAATATTTTGATTGCAAAAATTCTTTTCTTTTTGTGAAATAAAGGATTTGAAAATCTACTGCAAATGGTTTTAAAAATGGTTGTAAAATTATTTGGATATATATATATAGTGTTTGAAAAATCTGTGCAAAATGGCTTTCAAATGTTTGTAAATATTTGCAAAAACTATTTTGTATTATAGTTTTAAAAATTATTTTCAAATAAATCTGAGGAATAAAGGCATCATTAATAATAACAATATATAATAAATAATATATATAATTATTACCAATTGTATATACATACCTGTAAAATAACTGTTAAAATTTGTAAATTCTTAATTCTTGTAAATAAATAAAAAAGCGGCATGCCATTGTAAATAGTTATGCATATTTTATACTTGTTTAAAAAAATTCTTTTTATTTTCAAATTCTTTGAAAACTTTCATCATTCTTTCTGCATTGAACATAGCAATTGCATAGCATTCTTTTGGGTTGAGCTTGATGATTGAACTAATCCAATAAAGTCGAAGATTGGAGCTTGGTTGGACCTAACTGCACCTAACTTCACTGGAACCTTATGGGATCTAGGTTTAAGGTACTTCAGGTCCCTTAGGACTTAATTCTTTGAGACATAGGGCTGGGTTAAAGTCACCTCAACTGACTAACTAGAACTTTTCAAGATGCACACATGACACTTGTTGACCGTAACCTAACTTGGACATTTCTATCTTTTACTTGGCTCGACTCAGTTGGAGTGGTGAGGGGATTGGATTTGTCAGTCTGAGATGCACATGCGTGGAAATATTCGTCCTCGTCTAGGAAGGGAAATGCGCCCCAACGTGGTATAGTGCCATGAAGTTGAATGACAGGAGAGTATGGGTTGCAATAATGCTTCAAAAGAGGGATAGTCTTCTATCTAAAGAGGAAAAACTCCTTATGTAAATGCTGCTGTAAATAGTATTTCAGAAAAATGGAAGTAAACTTCAAAAAATCTAAAGTAAAATAAAATTCTTGTCTGAGTATGTATATATGTTGTATAGTCAATAAGCAAGCTTGAGCATCAAAGTTGTACCATGTGAGCCTACATCTAGATGACTTGATTACACTGGTCATGCATCCCAGTATAGGTAGCTACACTGGCTACCGTCAATTCTTTTCTTCACCTCCTCCTCTTGAGTTGGATGCAACTTGAAATTAGAAGGGAATACCCTGCTCCTCGAGGACAGAGTGCCGGATTGGGGAGTCATTTGGTTGTCATTCTGGAGAAGTCAGTCCTTTTGTCGTTTTGGTTGGGGAGAGCCACTATCACTTACATTGTACAAAGTCAGCTTCATAGTCATAAGGGCTTGCGTATGATGTAGGCTATTTCTGACCTGGTTGTTGAGGTGGTTTGAACCATGTTCTGTTACTCTCAAAGGCTATTGCATTTTAAATTTGGTTCTCGACCTGGTTCCACAGACATTTTCACATCAAGGTCTAACCTAAGCTCCAAACTTTGATTTTGTACAACCAAGTTTAAGAATCAAGAACAATTTTATTTATTTTTTCTTTTTCTTTTCTTCTTTATTCTTTTTTGCTTATTGCATAAGTGTTTGCTAGGCACTAGCAAAGTAAAGTATATGGGGGTGATGAATCTCCATTTCATCATCTTTATTCTATCATTTTGGCCTTAAAAACCCTAGCTAATGCATATAAATAACATTAATTTGTACAAAATAGCATTCATTATTTATTGCATTTATTGTGTAAATAATAAGGTTTTTAATTCCAAAATTATAGAATAAAGAGAAGAAGAAAAAAAGAATAAAATATTGAAGATATTGTATGACCCTAAACCTCGAGACCAAGTCAATAATTGAGTTGGTCGACAAGGAATAAAGTAGGGGGAGATAAGGGCCAAAAATAGATTAAAACGTCAATTCTTTCATTCATTATTTAAGCATTTTTTACAACTATTTTATTCATTATTATTTATTCATCAAATAAAGAAACTTTGTACATGAAAGTTGTAGATAATAGTGTGAATAAAAATATAAAATTGAGTTTATATAAAAATAATACACAATGTGCATTTTATACACAAAACAAAAAGCCCAAAACCCAATTTCACAGACCCATATCTTTCAAATAAAAACCGAAATCATATCAAAATCACCTCTAATTGTATATAACGTTTCAATAAGTTCTTTGATGGAGGTGGTTTCACATTTTTTGGAGTTACTGGGTGAAAGTTGGATTTTTAACCGTCATTATACATTGGGATAAATGGGGCTGCCCCCTAGGGGGAGCTAACTTGGCTCCCCCGCCTCATTTTCACTAATTTTTTATTTTTTTAAAAATTTCTTCTATGAATATTCATCACTATATCCCTATATTATGCTATTCAAATTTCGTGTAAAACAGATGCTCCTACAGCCTCCATCCAGACAGTCATTTTTTAACGGTAACAGGATTTTTTAAATCGACCACGTTTGGATGGAGGTCGTAGGAGTCTCTATTTCACATGAAATTTGAATGACATAATATAGAGATCCAATAATGAATTTACACGGTTTTAGATTTCAAAAAAAATAAAAAAAATTTGTGAAAAAGGGGCGGGGGGAGCTAAGTTAGCTCCCCCTAGGGGGCATACACATTTTTCCCTTATACATTATACGATTAAAATATTCATTTTATTCATTATTCCTTATTTTTACAAATTCATATTTTTATAATTTTGTAATAATTATTTACAACATATGTGCATATTAAATTAATATAAAACCAAAAAGATAATGTAAAATAAAATAAATCTATGTAACCACATAAGAAAAATACTTATAATTATATTTGTATATAAATAAAAGGGGATTTCATTCTTTTATTCTTTATTCATTTATATTTTTGTAATATTGTAAATATTATCTATATTTTATTAAAATATAAACCCAAAAAATACAATAAAATACATTAAAATAAAAAGATGTATATAAACCATAAGTAAAGTACCTACAACTATACCTACAAAATATACATTTCTATTTATTTAAGTGTACAAACAACATCATAAAAATAAAATAAAAATCTATCTATACACCTAAAAATAAGTTGTAAATATATAAAATAAAATAATAAAATAAAATGTATAAAAAAATAAAAATGTACAAAATATAGATGAATATATCTATAAAACACAACTAAAAATTAACTACTAATAAATAAAGCCAAAAAATAAATAAAAATAATAAAAAATACATAGACTAATAAACATATTTATAAATGAAAAATAATAAATTTGTTTATTATTTTTAAATAATTATTCTTTAATAAAATTTGTTGTTTTGTCCTATAGGGAGCCTGGTTGGACCAATAGGATCGAGTCCTATGTTGACCCTCGGTTAACTCTCCCCCAGCTTTGACTCCCGTCAAATCTTTCTTGTTCTGTGTTTTCATCCATTTTCCCGAACTTTCCATCCATCCATCGATGTTGATCCCCTCACAGGATTTGCTTTCAAAACAATCATGATCCACACCCAGCCCTTGTATCTCATGTACATAGCGTTGATTCATCGATTTTGTCCTGTCAAATAAGGGTGCCTGATTGTTTTATGAACAACTCACCTCCTACCTCCTCGCAATTTTGGTCACTTTCTGAGTCCTAGAGCATTACCATCTGGTCTAGCGTGCATCCAGGTGATAGATGGAGGTCCCCTGAGGTGGATGGTGGCTCGCGGAGGCAGGAGGTGCACCCACGACGACGCTCCGGCAACATCCGACTCCTTGGCCCTCGGATAGGTTTGAGCTTTGCTTTTTAATTATTTTAGTTAGATTTTCATTCAAGCACTTTAATTTTATTATTATTCTGTCATTAGCTTAGCCATTAGTGTAGCCTTTTAGCATAAAAATCGAGATTCGTAGTTCGTCGGAGCTCTGCTCCAGCGAACGTTCTCACTGTGCTCTGCTAGATGACCGCCCCGTTGACCACCTTCATTTCGTTCCCTATCCATTTCTCCACCTTCCTGAACCATCAGTCCAACTAGAACCTCTGTGGTTCTACGAATCAAGGTCTTGCTCCACCGCTTTACCAGAGACCTTATGGCCCACCTCATTTTTCGTGCACATAGCTTCATTTTCTGGTCGACGAGAACCGCCTCAAGATGTGCTTTCTTCCTGTGCAGGTCACGAAGCCAACGGAGCTCTCCTGGGCTCGAATCGACTCAGCCTACATGTACTTGGGGGTCTGAACTTTACATAGATTGCCCGACCTTCTCACGAGGTCGTGGAGCTTCTTGTGACCATCGGTTGTTGTGGACCACTTCCCCGAACATGTAGCACCAGAGAAGATCGAAGAAGAACACCGAGAGGAGGAATCATCGATCGAAGGAAGGGGAACCACATGTTATTCCCCGTTCTTCGCGTACAACAGCCACCGTCCGATCTGGGGAGGTGCCCCAGTTTTGATCTCAATTGTAGGATGGATCCCAGCCACGACCGTCAGATCGTATCAGACGATCTAATCTCCAGCGTCCATCTGCGGAGCGGTATCGGCACACCAGAGGCAGCGTGTATCAAGTAAACTCCCACCTGACGTCCGATCCGTGCATATATTGGGGTAAATTTCATATCATACCCCGAATTTTTTGTATTTATCAGTTAATGGTGTAAAAATGTCAAGTGTAAAATAAATTGGATTTTTTCATAAAGCCCATTTATATTTTTGTAATTGCTTGTGGTTCCTTCCCAGGTTGTGTCACGTGTAGTCCCACGTGATGTTTAAATCTTGTACTTATGCCCTAGATATTTTTGGAAATTATGAAAAAGTTTAATAAGAATTTAAATTCATTGTATATTAATGGGATATTTGCATCTATGGCCTTGATCTTTATTTTTATTGCAAAAATGCCCTGGCCAGGACATGTTTTTATGCTCTTTATCTATTTATTAAACATAGTTAGTGCTTCAAAAAATACACAAAAGTAGTATTAAGTGCTTCACGCCATGCATATTTACATCCATATTTTATTTGGCATATTTGACCATTTTATTTATTTATTAAAAATGAAATGGAGCCTTTTTATTCACTATTTGACTTATAAAATACTAAACAAAATATAAAAACGTCCTTAAATTTCCAAAAAAAATACATATGGTATATTTTGACCTATTTTATTTATAGACTAAAAATAACTAAAAATGGAAAAAACAAAAATCCTAAAAATTGAAAAAGCCTAAAATATTTTATAACAATCTAAAAAATCCTTTAAAAATCCAAAAATATGCTTTCTATTCTATAATTTTATTTATATAAATATTTATATATTAAAACTAAATTATATAATTTTGGAATCAATTTGATATTTTTAAAATCCAAATCAATTTCGGGTATTAATCCCTTATTTGGGACATTTCTTACTTTAAAAATACATAAAATTAGCAAAAATTCCAGAAAATTAACGAAAAAGTATAAAAACACAAAAATCACAAAAATATTATATTTACTGTATTTTGACTATTTTTACATTATATATATATAGTATCTATATATAACGTATATTGTATTTATACATATACATATATTCATATATTTATATATATTTGAATGAAAAAAAATATAAAAATTGTAAAATATAAAAGAAAATACAAAAATATAAAACTAAAACTAAAAATAAAAAAAATATATAAATTAAAAACCCCACAAAAACAATAACATGGATAAGAGATAAAGACAGAATTTTTGAGCATTGTATTTTTCCTCCTACGGTTTGCTCCATGTGTTTGACCTCTATACATACTTACTCCTATATACCTTTGTTGTAGAGTAATAATAAATTTTAACTCTGTATTTTTTATAATTATTTCTTGATTCTTGTTGTGGGTAAATTATTGATTAAAATAGGGTTCTCTCGAGTGATCACATTAGCAACGCTAATTGAATTTTACTTGCAGACCCTCGGATTATCCTCTTTATCAATAAGATGGAGACATTTATTGATGTTCATTATTTAAGGATCATTTTGATTTATGCAGGCTAATAATTGGCATATGTGTGCCTTATTTTATAGGGAAATCAATGGTTTATTTTGTAGGGATTTGATTGAGGTTTTCAATTGGATCAATCCTAATCTGATTATTATAAATCATTATTTCAGTATTTAACCTTTGCATGAGCTAAATTAAAGAAGAATTCATTTATTTTCCCTATTAATTTGTTGGATTAAGGATTAATTTTTAGGAGCAAATTATTGGGAATTCTAATAAGACTATTCATAGATTAATCTCCTTGTGGCTTTAATTTGATTAAAAATTCATCTTATGAATCTCTTTTTGATCTGTGATAGTTTTCAAGGATTAAGTGATCATTTAATTTTAGAATTAAATCTTATAATTCGCATATCCAGTGCTTCATTCTCTCTATTTTTTTCTTCGCATCCCATTTTCAACATCATATTTTCTATTTAATTCTTCAACACATCAATTAACTTAGCAGTTAATTCATTATTTAAATTATTTAAACCCACGCAACTAAGAATCATCATTCCACGTCCTTGACCTTGGTACACTTGCCAAGACAAATTCTCCACAACATTCAAAGTGTGTGGTTTTTGACAAGCCAAAGATTGTCTCCTATATTACAATTCATTATTATTAAAGAGACAATTTTGACGTTCATCAAATGGCGCCGTTGTCGGAGAACTATGTATTTTTAGGGTTTAAATTATTTTTTGGAATTAATTTTTGTGAAATTAATTTTTGTGTCATTTTTTCTTTATTTGCATTTTATTTTCTGCATTTCATTTTGCATCTTTTCCTAATCAAGAGTATGACATAGGTTCCGAAATCGATGCTAGCTAAACGACTCGAAGAGAAGGCAGTAGCTTTCTGGGGAGAGGAAGAATGCGTAGGTGTAGGAGTTCGACGAAAGAAAGGTAGATTATTACCGCTAAAGTCAGATGTATTTAAGCTATTCCCCAGATTGGTAAGTAAGCCTCTCGCTACATATACTAACCACATCATCTCTCTTGGCGTATAACTCGGAGCGATTTTTGGATATTATTAAAGGATCTGCAAGGAAGATTGAGTTTTTTTATTTTTGTGGGACAGAGTTATTTTATTTTAAGTTTCTACATTATTCTCAGGGTCCCTCTCTTTAAACCCTTCTAATAATTTAGACTGGTGGTGTGTCGGATCTATTTCACCCCCTTTTATGCAGTTGGGTCCCGACTTGAGTGGTGTAGGAATGAGGCACATACACGCTTATTTATTTATTCTTAATTGTTCTCGTAATTTGTAGGCTACACTTCTTCACTAAATAGACACACTATAGATTGTTCGACTTACCCAAAAATTTAATCAATTCTTTCCTGCTAATAGAACTATCTGCTTAGGGTGATTTCATCTGTGCATACTATTTAATGTAATTTCAATTCCTTATATTGCATCTCACATGAAGAACGCGAGGAATCATTGTAAGTCTTCTTCTTAAGCATGCGTCATTGATTTACACTTGCGTTGGCTTTTTGGATTCTCCCTCCTCAGTTTTACAACTTAAGAATTAAAGGAATTTGGACTGCTCGTTAGGCATAAATTTTTGTGCTCATCTAAAACTTCAATGATCACCTTAATCTAAAATCTGGACTCCTAATCAATGTAAATAAAATTAACATAAAATTAACCCTTGTGTCTGGTGGAGAGAAACCCACTCATTGACCATAAGGATTAGATCACACACTTAGGGTAGAGCCAGAAATCAAAAATTTTCATTCAGACTACTATTTTTAGAAACAATATCTATTTCTTATTGAGAGTTTCGGGTAGCCATTTTACGGTTCGACTTCCCTTAGCAGAATGGGTGGTTTAGATGACATTGTGAAAGGATTCGTCCTCAAGTAACATGGGTAGTCGTCTAAACGGTCTGTACTTACACCTATACTAGTAAAGTAGGTGCAACTAGTTTTATGAACTCGGGACAATCTTTGTAAAATATTTTGGCACCTAACAGCTTCGCTTAATTTTCAAGATTGTTTTATCATTAACTTAAAATTGAAAAGATAAGCGGTTGAACCCTAACGTGCCTTCACCAGTGTTGAGTGGGTGAACTGGAGAGTTTGATTTATGTTTGCTTTGTGTAATATTTCTCAAAATGACTCTCTTCTCGACCCCTCTTTGTCTTGGGGTTATCCTCTTTCTAAAAAAATCAACCTTATTCAGGGTTATGTTAATCCCGGACTAACCCTTCACTCCACTCCACTACTAAGGAAACCTTTATCCTTCGCAATTCTTCACATCCTTCAATACCTAATTATGAACTCTTTAATTCTGAAGGTGAAGAGGAAGAAGTCACAATGCCTCCAAAGAAGAACCCCAGTGAGGACGAGAATGACAATGACCGTATTCGAGCACTTCTGGCTAAAATAACTGCTGTTGAACAACGCAATGAACTCCTTAGAGTACAGATGGCACAACGCGGTAAGGTTGCTATGGAAGACATATACCTCCTTGAATTAGATGAAGATTATAATTTGTTGAGGCTGGTACCCCCCAGGATGCGTTCAAACACAAACCACACTTCCTCGCATTACTGACTAAGTTCGGAGGGAACAATCATGAATAACCATATATCTTCCTCCATGACTTCGAGCTAGTCTTTGCTAACCTCTTCCACCCTAGGGTTAGTCAAGACTACATAAGGATGAGAGCAGTCCCCATTGCCTTGATTGATAAGGTGGATTACTGGTTGAAGAACTTAGGATAAGTGATCACGGAATGGGCCACCTTCAAAACATTATTCTTAAAGAACTTCTACCCTCTGAGTAGAATTAATCATATGAGGATCAAGCTTACACGCTTCACCCAACATCCGAGAGAGCCATTCCATGAAACTTGGGAAAGGTTCACAGACCTAATCCAGAAACGCTCAAGACATGGGATAAGCAAAATGATGTTCGTCCAAAGTCTTGTTAATGGACCTAACCTTGAGAACCAGGGGTTAGTTAGTGCAACCTACGTAGGAAGCTACATGGGACGTCATCAGGACACCGTCTACAGGGTGTTTGAAAGACTTGCAGAATCCAGCCGTGCACAGACCACCAGCCAGGCTTACATAGCCCGCTCTAAAAAGATGGTGAATAATCTAACGACTGATCAGAGCACTGACATGGGAATAATAGCTGATAAGTTAACTATGGTCGAACATATTTATAAGAAGGTGGACGAACTCCATAAATCACACAATATGGAGAAATTGGCTAAATTGCCTAAGCAAGTGGAGGATCTAGCTGACAGGGCATCTAAGATGCAGATATCTACCCTGACTTCACCTTCTGCCCCCATACACCAAATTCACTACATTCAAGGACAAGGGGTAGGGAAACAAAGCCATTGGGGTAGAGACCAAGTCTTTTCCTATCAAACCGAAGAAACCTTCGTTCAAACTATTTACGAGGATACTCCATAGAGATAAAGGGAGTTTGGTATAACCTGGAACCTATCAACCGATCGGATCCAAACTCTACTCTGAACCCTCGTTCACCACAAACCCGACCCATCTACCAGCCTCGTCAGCAAGAGCGTCAGCAGTACCATACTGGTTATCAGAACTCACAACCACAACAACAACAGTATACATGCTAGGGCCAACAAGGCCAATTCAGACAGTATCAGCAGCCTCAGGCCAAGTAGGGCCAGGGATCCTCCTCTTCTTCAATCTCTCATGAACTCTAGCGAGTGCTAGACAAACTTCATGATATGAGAGTCGACATCAACTGACTCTCTCGATGGAGAGACGAGGTGACTGCACCCCAAACCGTGATTCTAGCTCAAGTCCAGGCTAATCCAAATAGCCTCGGATAGAATCAGGTATTAATCTCTGAATATTCCTTACATGAATACGTGATCTTTTTACATGATGACGCTTATCATATTTCTCTTTGGAGTGGTAAAACTGTAACCATGCCTAATCAAACAAAAGATCATGGTGACATAGCCCCAGTGTCTACTAAGTCACACAATCCTAGGGAAATTGAGGAAATTGAGGAGGAGAGACATGAGGAGGAGAAAGAAGAAGTCCCACCCACACCGCCCATCAAACACTTCACTACTGAGGACCCCGGAAAATCAGCATTTGAATCTGACAATGAAACATCACCAAGACATCCTCAACAGTTGTCCACCAATTTCCTCGTTTTTATATCAGTCAGTCCAAGTCCTGTAAATATGTTTCATTCCTCATTCAATAAAAGTGATGTTTTTTTATCACAATGGGTCCATTCCTTTCCCCCGTGCTCTTACGGCAGGAAAGAAGAAAAACATAGAAAAACCCAAAAAAATGGTGAAGAGATGGCCCGCATCTGTAGTGAAAACATCAAGGTCACTCTGTCCCTAAACGAGATGATAGAAAGAGCCCTGGATTTTAGAAAATACCTTAAGGTGAGATGCACACTGACAAGGGCCAGCAAAAATAACCCTAGCCGAACAAAGAAGCATATACTCTTTATTGCTGCATCTCGCCTGATAAAAATGAGCTACCATGAAAGAAAAGAGACATGGGTGCTAACTTTTTCACTAGCTAGATCAACGAAATCAACTTTGCTTAAATACTGTTAGACAATGGCTACTCCATAAATCTCATGCCCACAACTCTATTTGTGCATCTAAATCTAGGTCCTCTTAATAAGTCTACAACCGTACTTCAATTCACATATACATCAACTAAGAGACGTAAGGGAGAAATTAGAAATGTTGTCATCAACATAAAGGGACAGAATACCTAGTAGGTTTCACAATACTTGACATGAATGTCCCTAGAAATTGGAAAGACTCCCAAATGATACTAGGGTGGCCCTTCCTTAGGACCGCGAGAGCTGTATTCAACACATTGGGGAGAATCCAGTTTGGAAAAGTTGAACTTAAAATGAAGCAAACTAGGTTTCAACGACCTGACACTGAGTCTAGCACCGAATCCAAAAACTCAAAACCGGGGGTAGAAAATATGGAAGCAACATTTGGGCCATGGAGGCAGAACTCAACCTCAATGATAGAATCACTCTCATCTCGAGAGGACATTGTTGATGATTTAATCTGCCAGCTCATCTATGCATCTACCTATACTCCCAAAGACACTGATGTCCCTCTTGACATGTCAGTCCATTCTCCACATAGACAATCCCAGAGTGGGGTGCACAGATCGGAAACGATGCTTGCCACACCAAACTCCATCTTTAGCGATCCAATCCCTGAAACAATTAAGATGGTGACCGATAATGATACACAGCCAACATCCACATCACAACCAGATTCAGCAATGATAGAGCCAGATTTTGTAAATAATAGAGACTTACCCAAGCTCAAACCATTTCCCCATACTCTTAAGTATGCCTTCCTTGTAGGAAACAAAAGACAGCTTCCGGTCATCATCAGTTCACATCTGACCGAAGAGTAGGAGATCCACCTGCTGAAAGTTTTAGAGAAAAATCGCAAGGCTATAGGTTGGAGATTATCAGATCTTCCAGGGATTAACCCAGTCCTCTACTAATGCCATATGTATCTTGAGGATAATGCTAAACCCTCCCATGAATGCCAACGTAAGTTGAATTCAAATTCACGAGAAGTGTTTAAGACTGAGATTGAAAAATGGTATAAGGCTAGTTTCATATATCTCATCTCAAACTCCAAGTGGGTGTCACTTTGCATGTCATCCCTAAAAAGTCAAGACTTCATATTATCACCTATGAGAATGGAGAGGATATCACAAACCAGGTACCCACGTCGTGGTGTGTCTATGTAAATTACAGGCGCCTGAATGCCGCAATGAAGATGGACCACTTTCCGCTACCTTTTATTGATCACATTTTGGAGAGATTGGGAGGGAGAGAATACTTATGTTTCTTAGATGGGTACTCGGGCTACAATCAAGTAGCCATCACCCCCAAGGACCAGGAAAATACTACTTTTACATGTCCTTTCGGTACATACACATTCAAGTGCATGCCTTTTGGGCTCTACAATGCCCCCGACACTTTTCAGCGGTGCATAATTACGATTTTTGCTGAAATGGTTGGAGATTTCCTGGAGATCTTCACGGATTACTTCTCGGTCCATGGCGATTCATTCGATGATTGTCTAGCGCACCCGGATCGAGTCCTCCAAAAGTGTAGGGAAGTGAATATGGTGCTCTCTTGGGAGAAAAGCCATTTCATGGTAAAAGAGGGCATTGTATTGTGGCATGCCATCTCCAAGAAGGTAATTGAGGTTGACCCTACCAAGATGGATGTGACCAAGAAACTCGATCCACGTATAGTCTTTTCTGGGTCATGTCAGATTTTATAGGAGATTTATTAAGTATTTTTGAAAAATTATCCGATCGCTAACTAACCTCTTAGGAAAAGACGCCGAGTTCCTAGTAGATCATAAATGTCTTGAAGCCTTTGAGCTACTCAGAAAGAGGTTCATTAAGACTACCGTCCTACAAGCCCCCGATTGGACTCTTCCCTTCGAGATCATGACAGACACTTCAGACTTCGCAGTGGGGGTTGTGTTAGGACAAAGAAAAGATGGAACTCCGTATGCTATTCACTATTAGAACTGGCCAACGGGATGGGGGCCCGCCTTCCCAGCCTACTCATGGGTCGGGCTTGGGCTTGGATATTTAAGCATGGGCCGGCCCGGCATGACCTGCAAAAAATAATATATATATATATATATATATATATAGAGAGAGAGAGAGAGAGAGAGGATAGGGAGTATGCACCCAGGTGCATGTAATTCTACATGCATTCGGGCCTATAACTCCCATATTTTTTTACTTTTCCGAAAAATATCGCCAGGTATATTCATCTATATATCCCTCCTATATGTCATTCCAATTTCATCAGAAACAGAGACCCCTTCATCCTCCATGTAGAACACCTTATTTTAACGGTCTTAGAATTGTTGTAATCGACCTGTTCTGGATGGAGGACGTAGAGGTCTCTGTCTCTGACGAAATTGGAATGACATACAGGAGGGATATATAGATGAATATACATGATGGTATTTTTCAAAAAAGTAAAAAATGTGGGAGTTATAGGCCCGGGTGCATGTAGAATTACATGCATCTGGGTGCATACTCCCTATCCTCATATATATATATATGACAAATTATACATGTATTAATATGATACACTTTAAGTTTTTCATTTGTGACATTAGTTTTAAATAAGATTCAATAGTTTACATGTCAAGTAACATGAAACCACATATATTAGTTATATAAAGTATAGTTGGTATTAATAAAATCATTTAGACATATTACATATCATAAAAATCAATGGAAAATGAACAAATGGGCCATGGGCCGGCCCATGGGTGGGCTTTGGACAAAGGTTTTTTAACCTCAGCCCGATCGGCCTGGCCCATGTTTTGGCCAGGTCTATTCACTATGCAAGCAAAGTTTTAGATCCATCTCAAAAAATTACACTGTGTTCGAAAAGGAAATGCTTGTAGTAGTCTTTGCCTTGGAAAAATTTTGATCTATACTTCTAGGATCTAAGGTGACAGTTTACACAGATCATTCTGCCAATACTTAATGGCGAAAAAAGATGCAAAAGCGCATCTCCTCATATTGATACTCTTGTTTCATGAAGTTGATTTGGAGATTAAAGATAAACATGGAGTTAAGAATGTCATGGCTGATCATTTATCACGGATCGAACATAACGATATCTCTGAGTCTGAATCCATCCGTGAAACCCTCCCAAACAAGTTAATTTCTACTATTGACTCTCTCCTATGGTATGCTAAGATGGTGAACTATCTTGTCTCCAAGAAAGTTCCCCAAGGTTGGCATAAGAACAGAATCGACCGACTCAAGTCAAAAGCCACACACTACCATTGGGAGCATTTGTTCCTTTTCTTTGAAGGACCAGATCGCATATGGAGGAGATGTATTCCTCAGGAGGAATACCAAAGCGTCCTCAATCTCTGCCATACCTTTGAGGTAGGGGACATCATTCTGGGAAGAGGACTGCTGACAAGATACTACAATGTGGATTTTACGGGTCGGCCTTGTTTAAAGATGCCTACAATTTTGTTAGGTCGTGCCTGATCTACCAGAGAATGGGAGGGACCATTAATCTCAAAGATGCGATGCCTATGCAACCAGTGATCAGTTGATGTATTCGATGCATGGGGCATTGAATTTATGGACATATTCCCTAATAGTCAAGGATTTGAATATATTCTTCTCGCGGTAGATTATTTATCTAGGTGGGTGGAGGCTATCACTACTCGAGCAGCAAACAACAAGACTGTATGCAAGTTTTTGAAAAATCATATAATTTCGAGGTTTCGGAATCCCTAAAGTATTAATATCTGATGGGGGCAGCCACTTTGTCAATCGGAGGTGAAGAAGTTGACTAAGGAATACAACATCGAGCACTGTGTCGCTAGTCCTTGCCATCTACAATCCAATGGCATGGTAGAGGTGTCAAACAGGGAGGTCAAAAGAATTTTACAGAAGCTAGTCCGCTCTGTTAGAAAGAACTAGTCCAAACTCCTGGACCAAGTTCTATGGGCTTACCGAACGGCTTATAAGACTCCATTGGGCACCTCCCTGTTTAGAATGCTATATGGAAAGACGTGTCATTTGCCTGCAGAATTCGTGCATAAATTAGAATGGGCAATCAAAAAAATCAATTGGAACTGTCACCAAGGAAAGAAAAACAGAAAGATGGATTTGAATGAACTATCCAAAATCTGAAATCATGCCTACGAAAACAACGTATTTACAAAGACAAAGTGAAGAAATGGCACGACAAGAACATCCGAACAAAGACCTTTGTCCCAAGGCAGAAAGTATGGTTATTTAATGCAATATTGAAAATTTTCCAGGGTAAATTGAAATCCAAATGAATGTGTCCCTTCATCGTAATAGAGGTGAACAATAACTGAAGTGTTGAGATCTCAGAGACCGCAGACAGCATGCAAATTTCTAGTCAATGTTCAACTGCTTAAACACTTTGTCAAATCCAGTGAGAACTTAGTGCAAGTAGAATAGATCCCCTTCACTCAAGGTGATGTAATAGATGAAAGAATCAAACGGCCCGGATAAACCACCTCTTCTATATATCCATCATCCGTAAATCTACTCGGTTCTTTATCTGTAATTATTCGATCATACTTAAGATGACCTAAGCCTAAGCATAGGGGGGACGGTACCATTATCCATACATCACTTCTATTCTTTCCGCTCACCCTCGACTGCCTCATTTCATGCTTTTTTGCTATGCTTAGTCCCTCAAAAGTCTAAGTATAGGGGGGCATGTTGACTTTCTGTCCTTTTTCACTCATCTATACTTAGTACGAGCTATGTCTACTGTTTAGTTTGTCATGAGGACATAACACATGCTAAGTATGGGGGTGTGTTTGTATATATTCTACTTTATCCATAGCTCGTACTTTGATCATTTTCATTTAACATCGGGGATGGTTACAAGTAGTGTATATTATGTATATTATACTAAATTCTTTTTGTAAATAATACATGTTTTCACAAAAAAGAAAAATAAAGGAAAAAGAAAAAAAACTAAAAACCAAAAACAAAACAAAGAAATTTCAAAAAAAAATCTTTTTACATAAAATAATCTATCATGGTCTCACATTTCATTAAACATCCCATGCATTCATGCATTCCTTGGTTGGATTATTCTTCACTCACTATCACTCATGGCTTGAGGATTTTGAGGACACTTGATTTCTGAGATCTTGAGAGTCTGAGTTAGTCAGCCTTAGTCATTACGATTTTGAAACTTAATAATCCACACTTCCCTAGTTTGAAATATTTGAGCGTTATATTGCACTATTCATCTCTACCCTCTAAAGAATATGATCAACACATCACTTTCACAACTACATGATTGATGAGATGAGTTGATTTATCACTTGAGGAATTGGGACTAGAGATTTGAGTTTATACTCGATCTAATGATTCTCGAGGATGGGATAAAGTTAATGAAGGCTTTAAGAAACCTGAGTACAGCAAACCTAGGAAGTATGTGAAGAAGTTCATATGATATCGTTTGATATTTATCTGTGTGCCAGGGTGTGATGATATCTAAAATAAGTGTTGATCAATGTGTGCCAACTTTTGGTAAAAGTAGTGGAGCTAGCCAAAAAAAAAGAAAAGAAAGAAATGTTCAAATAAAAGCTCTATCGTCTAAAATTCAAATTACAAAGGAGCTTCTACCAATGGCGAGAGCTCCCAACCATTTTCAAAATGTCCACTTAGGCCAAGCCCTAATTAGGACCAATGAGTCAGGTTAGCACCATAAAAGGGCTCTGCATAATATAATGATACAAGTCTAGGTGTTGAAGGTACATTAGATACTCAAAAGAGACATACCCTAGTGTACTCCCAGAAAAACAAGTGCAGACGACTCCGAACTCTCTTGACAGACACACTAATCAACATACTAAGATACATATGTTGAGTAATAAGGCACTCGAGAGACCCCTTCTTCCAATGTGAGGGAGAGAAAAGTAGACATAATCCTATGCCCTCCATCATTTGATCGTCCATCTACATTTCAAGTCTGACAAACTAAATAGACAGTTGAATGAATGCAAGAACCAACTTATTCTCTAGTGTTGAGGATTAGGTCTAGAGGAGAGTCTCATGGACTAGAACTTTGGGTGATGTCTCGACTCGACTCTCATGAATGCAGTACACTAAAAATCATATCCTTATATTATATGTACAAACAGAGAGTCTGATAAATAGAGAAGTTGGATTCCTTTTGATTAAAGCATAGTTGAGATCAGAATTTTACGATCACTCAAATTAAGGGACTTCGATGAATTGAGCCTTGAAAATTCACATGCATAATCAGGGATGTATCCAAGTAAGTCATTTATTCGTTGATGCTCGGGGACGAGCAAGGTTTAAGTATAGGGGTATGATGAATCTCGTACTCATCATACTAAAATTGGTCAATTAAGCTATGTTCCCTAAACTTCATATGCATTTAATAATTAATAGAGCATCATTAGCATCCATACATATGTAAATAATATTTGCATTCCATCAAGCATAAATTGCATATTGTGTAAATTAGCCTAAAAAGCTGCTAAATTTACATATTTTTAATTAATTTATTTTAACTCTGATTAAACCAAAATAACCTCCATTGTGTATATATTACTAAAAGGAATAAATAAAAAATACAAAAAATTACTAACTCAAATAAGTGTCAAAATATCTCAAAGTCTAATTCTACATCTGACAAACTAAAATGCCCATATCTCCCTCATACAATGTTCGATTTTGATCTACTCACTTTTAAAGTACCCCATTTTCAAATACCCTCAGAACAAGACCTATTTCATAAAATTCGAAGCTCATATGTGAAAGTTGGATTTTGGACCTCTTTTGCGCATTTTAACTTTTTGTTATTTTTTACCTGAGTTTTTATGTACATAATTAACCCTTTTAGTTTTATTTCTTCTTTATTTGTGATTTTGATGGAAGTTTTATAATCGACATAAAAATACAAATCTAGATCAAGATTGAAATCAAAGAAATTGACTATGTCTGAGCGTCCTCTGTAAGTCTATACAAAAATCTCGTATTTCTTACTTCTATTTTATTTCTCTACTTTCTTACTTATTAAAAATCCAAAAAAATTATATTAGTGTGTAATTAATTTTCTTGTATTTTACCATATTTTTTAGAATTTTGTCCTCTTTTAAAATCACAAAAAATATTACAAAACCCTAAGAACTCGATTTTCTATACACAAGGAGAACCACCAAAAATACCACTTTGTACAAATGACCTCTTCTCCTCCTAGGTCCTTCATGAAAGTTGTAGATCTCGTCGAGATGAACATTGTGAAGAAATTTTGTTTGATCCAAGGTCTCCTTCTATTTCTTTTCTATTTTTCTTCTTCTTTTAATTTTGAAAATTTTTTGGGGTGACATATGGCAGCCCCTAGGGGCCTGTTTGGTTGCAGGGTTGGGCAGGGTTGGATTGGGCTGGGTTAAGCTAGGTGAATAGTAATCTGTGAGGAGGAAGTATCCTTGTGAATAGTAACCAGGGTTGGGCCAACCCTGCCCAACCCTGCAACCAAACAGGCCCAGGTGTGCCATGTGGTACCCCACTCTCTCCTACCTCATCCTAGTCATGTGCATCGCATGTGACCCCAACTTGTCCCCAGGTCAGGTGCGAGCACGTCACCTGCCCCCTCTCCTCCCTCTTCGCACCTTCCCTTCCGCGTGTAACCGTCGTCGCCACCACTCCTCTTATAACTATCGCCCTAGCAATCACTCCTCACCCCTCCCCTCGCATGTAACCGTCGACCCTGACCATCACTCCACCCCTCTCCGTTACACTCTCGACCTCCTATAAAACCCGATTATTGCCAACCTTTATTGATATCCGCCATCTCCAGCAAGTTAGGAAGAAAAGCACCACATAAGGTGGTGACATAACCCCATCTTCTCGTCGGCGATCCTCCACCTGCAGGTGTGATCCAAGGCACGCACTCCGTGCCCCTTACCACTGCTCCAATTCTGCGGACAGCTAAGCACCTCTCTTCTTTCACTGGAGAGGGTTGAGCCAAGAACAGAAGCGAGCTCGAGCTCCTTCAATCCTAGGCGAAATCGCCTGCCCTTCTCCTTGATCTGTTTGCATCACCAGGTATACCCCTCTTCTCTCGTATCTCTTCGTTGTTCGACTCATCACCTCGTTGACGCCTGCCCTACTCGTAGTCATTCGATCAAACTTCCTCGGATGCTCCTGATCTAATATAAGCCTTGAGACCAAGCCTCCGAGCCTCGGGCATCATCAAAGCACCAGACAAGAGCCACATGTAGGCTTGATTGTTAAGCCTCTACCTCGGGTCCGCACCTCAACCTTCGTACACGAGCCTCTGCTTCGGACCCTCCGAACCTCCCAGCACGCGCAATACAAGTGTGGGGAAGGTGAAAATTGCAGACACCCCCTCCAGCTCCAGCAAATCACAAAGCATTCCTCCAGTGTTACCATCATCATCAAGTGCTCGTGAGCTTGGGAAATTTTGCGCCTAAGTCCTCCAAAGTTTGCTTAATTGCAGAAATACCCCTGCCAGGGGTACATTAAATAAAAGACCCAATCAATTCTTGAAATATGCATCTAAGCCTCCAGGGACCTATTTGAAGAAAAACTTTACTTTTATTTACATTTTAGTCCCTGAAATTTAATTTAGCATAACTTTTTCATTCAAACTCAGCATATAATATGTCGTTTTGAAGCTCTCTCTATGTTCTATCATTTTTGCATAACTTATGGAGTAAGTTGGAGACTTCTATTGTTGTTCATTATTCAAGGATCATTAAGATTTATGCAGGCTAATAATTGACATATTTCTCCTTATTTTATTGGGAAATCAATTATTTATTTTATAGGGATTTGATTGAGGATTTCAATTGGATCAATCATAATCTGATTATTATAAATCATTATTTGAGAATTTAATCTTTGCAGGAGCTAAATTGATGAAGAATTCATTTAATATCCCTATTAATTTATCGAATTAAAGATTAATTTTTTGGAGCAAATTACTGGAATTCTGATAAGACTATTCATTGATTAACCTGCTTGCAGCTTGAATTTGATTCATCTTGTGAATCTCTTTTCGATATGTGATAGTTTTTAAGGATTAAGTGATTAATTAATTTGAAGATTAAATCTTATAATTCACAGATCCAGTGTTTCATTCTCTCTGTTTATTTCTTCGCATCCCATTTTTGTCATCATATTTTCTATTTAATTTTTTGACATTGTAATTAACTTAGCAATTAAGTAATTATTTAAATTAATTTAAAACCAAACAACTAAGAATCGGTGTTCCCTATGTTCGACCTTGGTAGGCTTGCTAAGACAAATTCTCCACAACATTCAAAGTGTGTGCTTTTTGACGAACTGAAGATCGTCTCCTATACTAAAATTCATTTTTATTAAAGAGACGATTTTGACATTCATTAGTGGCTAAGTGGGGCATTCACCACTGTCTGATATGATGCATTGGAGGGTAATTTACACCCTATACCCCATTTTGTTTTATTTATCATTTAGTCATGTAACTTAATTTCATAGTTTAAAACTTTTTAATAAAATTGTATGTGTCACCCTTGCCTTTATTATATTTGTACATTTGTCCTAGCCACATCACCTCAAGTGTCATCCACGTGAGGTGCAATTTTGCACTGAGGCCCTCGCAACTTATTATATTTATGTTTAGTCTAGAAACTTCCATTGTCATTTATAATATTTAGGGATATTTGCACATTAGCCCCCTAGATTATTTTTATTTGCATTTATGCCCTTCCAGCTCAATCATTTTTTGTTTGTTTTCAATTTATTAAATGTATCATTTGTGCTCCAAAAGTTCTCAAAAAAGAAGGATAGGTGCCTTCTAGTGTGTACATTCACGCTATATTTTTGCATTCTGATTTTGGCACTTTTAATATTTATTAAAAATAAAAAAGAACACAAAAGACCCTATTTGACTTATAAATACCAAAAATATACAAAATCTTTCCGAAAATTTTCAAAATATATATATTATTTAGAGGAAAGGGAACCTACTTTGTGAAGTAGGTAACCTTATCTACTTTACATTCCATTTTGTAATTTTTTATTTTTTGAAAAATATCACTGTGGATTTTCATAACTATATCCCTCTAATACATCATTCAATTTTTGTCAGAAATAGAGACTCCTACGGCCTCCATCCAGAACAGGTAAAATACAACAAATATGTGACCGTTAAAAAAGACTGTCTGGATGGAGGCCGTAGGAGTCTCTGTTTCTGACGAAATTTGAATGATGTATTAGACGGATATAACTACGAAAATCCATGGTAATATTTTTCAAAAAAAAAAATTTGCAAAAATGGAATTTGAAGTAGATAAGGTTACCTACTTCACAAAGTAGGCTCCCCTTACTCTATTATTTATCTACTTATTTTACACTCTAGAATCTAAAAACCTTAAAAATAAAAAAATCCATAAAAATTTAAAAGCTCCAAAATACTTTATAAAAATCTAAACAATTCCCAAAATACCTTTTTCTATTGTTAAATTTTCTTTTTATTATATTATTTACTAAAAAATAATATCGGAAAATTTCGACTTTGTTTCTATTTTTAGTTTCCAAAACATTTTGACATCTTTATTTAATCCATGATTTAAGATATTTTTGACTTTAAAAATATATAAACATTAGCAAAATTATCTAAAATCACAAAAATTGCAAAACAATATTTAAAACCCTTAAACATTTTATCTCATGTATTTTGTTTATTTTCATTAGCATTTATAATTATATTATCCTATATTATATATATAGCCTTATATATTACTCATATACGTTATATATAATTTATAAAAAATAAATAAAAAATAAGAAAATATAAAAAGGAAAAATAATATTAGAACAATAAATATATATATATATATAATTAAAATTAAAAAAATCAAAAATTAAA
Source organism: Ottelia alismoides (assembly GCA_037367405.1). Classification (NCBI taxonomy): domain Eukaryota; kingdom Viridiplantae; phylum Streptophyta; class Magnoliopsida; order Alismatales; family Hydrocharitaceae; genus Ottelia; species Ottelia alismoides. The sequence goes on from JAZKJV010011447.1 coordinate 899,547, forward strand.
AACCCACACAAAAATAAATAGATAAGATGAACACATTTTTTTGGATTCATTTCCCCAATCTCCCGTTTGCTCCCCGTGTTCAACACTCTACCTACTTACATCTGTACACATCCATTGTAAAGTTCAAATAAATTTCAACTCCACATATTTTGTTTTTCATTGCTTTACATGTATTGTGGGTTAAATGTTGAATTAGTTGAGTTTCATGAGCGGTCATTACATCAACTACGGTTTTGCCTTGAGAGAACATACGACCCTCGCAAAATTCTACTTTTCAATTATCTCCCTTATACTAAAGTACATCCTGAGCATAAGCAACAACAAATGTAATAGAACAAAACAAATATGAACAACATGATGTCTACACGACCTATACTTAGGATAAAATACATACTAAGTATAACAGAAATCCTAAGCAAAACAAGCGGTGTAAATAAAAAATGAATGAAAAAATGAATAAAATAGAAAACACGGATGTACGAAAGGAAATAGAATGAACAAATCAGAATGAAACTCGGATATGAGATGTAGAACAACTCAAAAATATCAATGTTGTTGTTGTCGTACATCTTTCAAACCAAGTACGAGCCTTTCCGCTTAATGTGATGTTTTCCTGGAAATATTGTGAGCTTTGCATCGAATAAACAAACCTTCTGATCATGCTTAACTACTTATGGTTGATGTGTGCATCGTACCATACTTTTGTCTGCTCCTTATAATGTAAGATACTCATGAAAGCTTCGTCTCTCAACTCTTCTCGGGCTGCCAACTCTACCTTTCTCTCCTCTCCAACATTTTCTAGATCCAAGACAACTTCTTTCACTGTCCACCATGAATTGTTCTTGATTTCAACTGGCAAGTTCATGGATTACCATAAACAACCCGAGAGGGAGATATACCCAATAAAGTCATGAAGGAAGTCCTATAGGCTCAAAGAATCGAATCCATAAGATGTGACTAATCCTATCAGTTTGGACGAACAACCTTATAAAAGCTCATCTTGATCTCCCTATTTGAAACCTCAGCTAGACCATCGGTCTGAGTGTGGTACGGAGTAGCAACCCGATGGTCTATTCTGCACTTACTAGCAAGTGCTCCCCTTGTCATTGATGAAGTGTCTACCTTCATTCAAGACAAGGACTTGAGGAACTCATAAGGAGGCTTTATGGGGCCACATCTTTTGTACATGTTCTCAGAGACCGAAGGCATACTCCTTCGTACTTTTATAGGGGTGTTTGCAGTGTGGTGCATGAGATCTGATCCTTTCAGAGGCCTATTGTTGGTTATGTCACTGGTTTCAGCTTTCGGACTGGCAATTGGAGTGAGAGGGGCATTGGGCATGAGATTCTTGCATCTGATGGCAATTGTTGTATGATGAATCTCCATTTCATCACCTTTAATCTATCATTTTGGACTTAAAATCCAAGTTAATGCATCTAAATAGTATTTATTTGTACAAATTAACGTTCATTCTTTATTGCATTTATGTATATAAGATACAGTTTTTAATACCAAAATTATAAAATAAAGAAAAGAAAAAGAAAATAATAAAATTCCAAAGGTATTTTATGACCCTAAACCTCGAGACCTAGGCATCTTGATGACTAGGTCGACAAGGAATAAAGTAGGGGGAGATAAGGGCCGATAATACATTAAAAATTCCATTTATTTATTCATCATTAATTTATTTTTGGGACCTATTTTATTTTCCACTTGTATACCCAAATAAATAAACTTTATACATGAAAGTTGTAGGTAATAATATATAGAAAAATATAAAATTGAGTTTATATAAAAATAATATAAAATGTACAAGTTATACTCTAATAAGATTCTAAAATGCAAATTCCCATATCCATATCTCCTAAATAAAAATTGAGAATGTATCAAAATCACATTTAATTCTATATAACTTTCAATAAGCTATTTAATGAAGTTGGTTTAATACTTTTTGAAGTTAAGGTGTGAAAGTTAGGTTTTGGATCCTGTTGTACAATATACCCGAATAAAATATTCATTTTATTTATTCTTTATTATTTTCATAATTTTATAATTTTATAAATATTATTTGTAACACTTGTACATATCAAAAACATAGTAAAATGATAAATAAAACACTAAAATAAAATATGTATATAAAATACATAAATGAATATACAATACATATACTTATATATTTAATACCCTTATTTGATTAATAATACAAAATACATCATAAAATTATAATAAAAATATATTTATGTATAAAAAATATTTTATATTTTATAAATTAATAAATAAAATAATAAAATACAAAATACAAAATAAAAGTAAAAGATACAAACCATAGATGAATATACCCATAAAGGAAACCCAAAAAATGAACTTGTAATAATTAAAATAATAAATAAATATCATATTAAAATACTTCATAAAATAATAAATATATTTTATTTTATAAATAAAAATTAATAAAATCATTAAATAATTTATTTTTAATTTATTTTTAATTTTTACTCTGGTTTTTGTCATTTTACGGGTGGCGTGGCCAATCAGGTCACGCCCCCCGTTGACCTCGGGTTAACTCTAACCCCAGGTCTAGAATGTCGGAGAACTTTGCTTTTTCCCTCTCTTCTCGATTTTCTCTCTTATGATACAAGGCTGGAGGAGGTTAGGTCCCTTTATGAAGATTTATCACTGTATATCCATGATTCTCGTTGACTCTTTTCTTAGCGTTGAATCGCTCGTGATCTCACCTCGAGCATCACCCCATCATAACCTGTACATAAGCCCCTCCTCGATCTTCCTCCATTTTTTGAATCTCCTTTGGCCATGTTTTGGCATGGCTCTCTGGTGCTCTAGATTGAAGAAGGTGATAGCTTCTTCTCCAGCCCCTTGCATCGGAGCTAGACGTGGTCTTAGGTGATCTCCACGCACCTCCAACGAAGCACCGCCGTCGAGGTTAGCTTCCTTGGCTCTGGCCAAGGGTGATGTATCTTCTCCTTGTTTTCTAGGTTGATTTTAGTTTTGGATTTTCATTTATTCTGTTAGCTTAGTGTTTCATTGCTTATTTTAATGTGACCAAGTCAACCCATAGTTCGTCGGAGCTAGGCCTCCGACGAGCCCTTCATCGTCTTATGATGTGTTTTCGACCCACATTCCACCCTTATTTTCTTCCCCCGTCATTTCTTCACACCTCTGTCTACTCCATCCAACTTAATCCTCCCTAGAGGAGGAACTAGGTGCTCCACCTCAAGCGCCTCCCCAGAGCACCTCTATCCGATCTATTCACGACCACATCCCCCCCCCCAATCAGGTCGAGGTAGTTTGTCCTCGATCCAGATTTGCTTCCTGTGTAGGATCCAAGACCCACGGATCAGCTGGAGCAATTTTTTAGGCTCTTTCGAGGTTCCTGGAGCTTCGCAGCTCCACCGACCTCTTGGGAGCCCTCCGGCCACTGCCAGAACATTTTGAAGCCTCCAGTAGATAGAGAATCTTTGCATGAAGCGTTTGGATCATTTTAGAGCATCTGAGAACGATACAAGAGGGAGATCTAGCAGGAGGAACCTTGCCTCGTCGGAGCTTCCTCCATGTTCTTCCTCATCATCTCTCCACCGTTCGATCGAAGGCCCACGCCAATTCATTCGACAAACGTTGGAAGAAGCCTGCCCATGACCATTGATCTCCCATAAGAGATCTATGTTAGCAATGTGAGCCCCGGGCGAACCATTTCTACAATAAATGTTATTGTAATGAATAAATTATCAATGAAAATTATTGATTATTTTTCACTCCCCTTTCTGAGATTAATGAATGAATGCACTATAGGGTCCCTCTGTACAATAAGGGTTATGTACCATGGCCAACTTGATGATCATACAGCTGTTGATTCATTGGATGGATCATAGAGGCTGATGCTTGGATGAATATCTAAGGAGTTAGATAGAGGACTCATCAAGCATCATCAAATGATCACTAAGTGATGATCTCCAGTCTGAGTGGGAGATGGCAATCCTATCTCATATGACTGATATCTGACTGACCTCTTGATGCAGGTCCTCTGCATGGGAATAATGATTCAGAGGTGTCAGGTTAGTTAAGTCAATGGGTTGACTTGACGAGATCGAGATAACCAAAGACCTACGTTGAATACTGTCACAACATAGGCATGCATCCTCTGACTAGAGACAGATGTATTGCTATATGTTTGAGTATGTACATTTGGCAGACCAATAGGTTGATGACCTAATCAAGGTCTATATACCGGCGAGCTGGTGTGCATGTAAGGACATATGAGTAATGCGATCTCTCAAAGGGATCATACAGGTTCACTTGAGAACCGGGAGACATGAGCTCACTCATGAGGTATTGGGACTGAACAAATTCCATGCATGGTCGTCGTGCTTTGGAAGCATGACATGAATTTGAAGGTAAGATATATGCTTTGTGAAAGCATATGATCTATACCATATCCCGATGACCAAGATTGAGAAACTTAATGATCTAACCCTGAAGATGACAGTGTAAAAGTGATCTTTATCTTCAGGATGATCATGAGTCTTCCAGTATGTAGGATGTGCAGGTATTAGGAATACCTGAAGGGTGATTTGATCATATACGATTGTATAACCATGACGCTTCCATTCCGAGGGAGTGATGAAACAGGTTTGGATTTTAGTGACTCCTCTCATTAGAGAAGTGACCTAATCTTAGTCCATGAACTGGACATTGATCTGAATGAGATTCAGATGCAATGAGAAGATTAAGTCTACGGTCTTGATTTGATCAAGCATCAGTGGGAGGTCCATAGGATCTGGATTTGAGATACGATCTCAACATCCAAGTCACTATACGTGGAACAATACAATCGCCCTGTCCCTATCTCCAAGTATCTGAGGAGAAATAGCATTGTTCTTAAATGGTTTAAGAACAATTCCATAAGATCTAAGCAAAGAGAATTTGATAATTAAAAGTGTTTTAATTATCATGATGTATGAGAAATTATCCAATATGATTAAATGTGATTTAATTAGTTTGGATAAGAATAATGTGGATAGAGATATCCAATTATTCATAATATATTATAAATATGATTTATAATGTATTAGAGAGAGTTAATTATAATTTATATGTGTTGATTAATTATGATGTGTATTGGATACACATTGTGTAATTAATTAACAATATGAATTACATGTTGTTTTGGGTTGTGAATATGATTCACAATTTTTCCATGGCAAGATTGCAATATTCTCAAAGATAATTGTGAATTATTTTTTGAGAAATAAAACCCAAATAATTTTGTTGCAAATAAATAAGAGAGATTACATGGAGATTTGCAATCTCATGGAGATTACAATCTCCATGCAATCCATGGACGGCACACCACTCCTAATTGGAGTGGGTGTGCGCCTACATGGAAGGCACATGGAGATGAAATCTCCATGTGTCTTCTCTCCTTATTTGTTGGGTTGATTTAGGAATGAATTATATTTGATTTTATCAAATATATTTTGACCTAAATTTGTTGCTTTTGACAACAACAATCTTAGCCATTGGATGAACATAAATCAATCTCATCCATTGATTCTATGTGTCCCATGGATTGAGATCCATGGATCCCAAAACCCTATAAATAGAGAGGCATACTTGGCTCTCTTTTTACACATGCTATTGTAGCACAAACTCTCTCTCTCTCTTTCTCATATACACGACAGCCCTCTCTCCCTCTCTTCTTGGTGGCCGTCCACCTTGGTGGAGAGAAACGTCGTCGCCCGCGCCATCGTGCTGCCGCTTCGACTCTCTGCGGTTCTTTTGTCTTCTTGGAGTGCTTCACTCAAGAAGGAGACGTTTGATCTCGTGTGACGAGATCAAGAGCAACCGCGCTTGGATCAACTTGGATTGCGAGGACACCGCGACTCATCTCCGCGCTCGCAAGCCGTTACTCCGACGATCGGACTTGAGACAGGAGGTCTCTTTTCGTAGAGACTCGATCAACCACGCTTCAAGAGGTATTGCATTATACTAGCTGTGGTTATAGATGAAACGATCTGAGAATGGTTCTCGGATCATGTGGTTTCATCGGTTAAAAAATTTTTAAATTCCACTACACCGAACAACTAGTACGACTAGTCGTTCTTCGTCGTATCCGATACGACGATCACGCTTCCGTGATGCGCTTGAGGATTTCTCCATATCCTTCAAGTGGTATCAGAGCCTTAGGTCGACGGTTTCGAATATGATTCGAAAAACCGAGGACGACTTGGGTTCGTTTAGGTCGCGAAAGTTTTCATCGCATTTGATTTCGCAGATCTGTTTAGTAAATAAATTCGGCACTGTTTAAATTGTTTAAACACGAATTTAAAACTTGGATTTTGTTCCCCATTGAATAAGGAAACCATAGAAACTGAGTTTGCGTAAATCGGATTTCGTATGCTCTAGTTATGGTTGTTTTAATGGACATGTATGCACTGTTGCGGGAACAATAGATTTTAACATGGTTAATGAGTTAATTACTGTTATCATCTGCCTCGAAATGCGTGCAAATCCACTTAGTTCTGTTGTAAATCAAGTTAGCAATCTATGAAAATTGAGTTTGCTTAATTTGGATTTAAATTAATTGAGATATGCCAATTTTAGTGAATAGGGGTCTATACTGAAATTGCATTCCTAATCTAGAACCAAGTGATTGTCAATTAGTGAAATTAATTGTTAATTTCGTGAAATAATCTTGAATAATATTTGTGAAATATTGAGACATGATTATTTGCCTAATTGACATGGCCCCAACCAATTAATTGATTAAGATGTAATCTAAATCATAAATTGGAAACAACAATCTTCAAACTTGATGCTTGAATAGGATTTGGGAATTTGTCTAGCAAATTTCCTTATAATCAAAAATGTTTTGATTATTACTATATGGTACAATTTCGGTTGGAAAAACCGATGATCATCTCAAGTACAAATTAATCAATTTGGCATTATCCTTTCCCGAGGCGGATGTGGTGCCTAGTCGGAGAGCATTGGGGTTGCGGGTTGCAACGTATGTGGTCCGTCCCACTCTCGTCGGTACTGGCCATGACAGCGGGTAGGGCCGGGATAATGTCCGAGGGATTAAGATGTATTTTTTCTAATTATTAAAATTCGAATTAATACGTATTTTGAGATATTACCATATATGTATTCAAGTAAAATAATCAAGTTTGATTGATTGAATTGGATTGATAATTAATTTAATATGATTAAATTGATTATATCCAATTGAAATACTCTAATATGATTAGAGTTATTAATTCCCTTGGAAGAATTAATTATGTGAATGTGATTCATAATAATTAATTAAAATTTGAATATGATATGGAGGATCACATAAGTGACATCCATGGTCTCCCGTCAAGGCGAAGAGTTCCGTCGCCAGACATCGTATGAAGGAGACGCCTGTACGAAGTGACAGCTCCTGCATACGATCCGTTTGGATCGGGCTCGTCGCTTCTCGAAAGAGTAAGGACGTATGCGTAGTGACCCCAATATCGGGTCCTCATATTATTGGGGCGATATTGGATTGCGCATAGCGAGTTGTATTCCTGTTGACGGTTGGTTCAATTAATAACGGGTCAACATCGCCTTAGGGGTGGTGGGCCCGGGTATTAAAGACCGAATTGGGAAATGCAAGTTGGACTTGCAAAGAGGAATGTGTTCCCGCTTCTCTTTATTGGAGTCATAGGTTCTCATATTATTGGGATATGACAAAGATAAGGAGGAGATCCCAGTTCTTGCTTGAGATATATTGGTAAGTATATCTCTTACTTTGAAAGTGAATAAGGGAATAAACTTTCAAGGTTGACATAGCAAGAACAATTTGATTTAAAATGCCTTAATCAAATATTATAAATTTGAATATATAATTTTTATATTCTAATATAGTGCATTCTTAATTTCAGAAAATGAAGTCTTTGAACCCACTTAGTAGGCTTCTTGAGGTCAACCAATTGACCGGCCCAAATTACTCGGATTGGATCCGAAATTTGGAGCTTGTTCTCTCTGCTGAGCGCAGTAGTTATGTGCTATCCGAGGACAAGCTTGAGAACCCTAAGTCCAAGGAAGAAAAAGCATTTAATGACAAGTATGATGAAGATCATGTCTTGGCTAGGTGCTATATCCTAGGTTCTCTCTCCAATGTTCTGCAGAAGCAACATGTGGAGATGAATACCTGTCAGGATATAATGCAGAATCTTAAGGATATGTTTGGTGACATTAACCGCACTCAGTGGTACAATGTTATGAAAGACCTCATTCGCTGTAGAATGCAGGAAGGGACTTCGGTCCGTGAACATGTACTCAAAATGTTTGGGTACTTGTCGGAGCTGGAGACTCTTGGGGCAACGATGGATGCGAACATGCAAGCTGACTTCATTCTGCTGTCATTGCCCAAGTCTTTTAATAACTTTGTAGTGTCATTCCACATGAACAAGTTGGAATTGACAAATGCTGCTCTCCTTGATGCATTAAAGTCCGCAGAGGACGTAATGAAGAAGGATGGTCCCAGTGGCAGTGCAATGGTTGCACAGGTCAAAGGGAAGCGCGGTCGGAAGCATGGTTCTCGGAAGGGCCCGGCCCAGAAGAGAAAGAAGAAGGGACAAAGTGTTGGCTCTTCTTCCAGTGCATCCACTCTCATGGCGTCGAAGAAAACCGACGTCTGTCACCATTGCAAGAAGCCGGGGCACTGGAAGCGTAACTGCCCAGATTACCTGAAGTCCTCAGACAAAGGTAAAGCTCCAGCAGGTATAAAATCTACTTTCATCATTGAAACTAGCTTTCTCGTCGGACGAGAAGGAAGTTGGGTTGTAGATTCTGGTGCTTCTGTTCATGTATGCAATTTGTTGCATTTGTTTCAGGAAACTAGAAGTCTTGAGGAAGGGGAGATAGTCATCCAGATGGGATCTGATGCAAGTGTTGCAGCAGTCGCCGTCGGGACATGCAGACTATCATTATCTAGTGGAAGAGTCCTAGTACTTAAAGAGTGTCTTTATGTACCTGAAGTTAGAAGGAATCTGATATCTGTATCTAAGCTAGTTAGAAGTGGATATTCGTTCCTGTTCTGTAATAAATTAGTCATAAATCATTATGATAAATATATTGCAGAAGGTGTTTTAACTTCTGGAGGACTCTATGAATTGTGCATTAATGAGAATGTCATGAATGTTACAACCACTAATAAAAACCCTAAGAGATCCAGGGAGAATAAAAATCATTCAAATATGATTTGGCATCAAAGGCTTGGTCATTTGTCTGTTGATAGGATCAACAGATTGATAAAGGATGGACCTTTAGATTTCCTACAGGTCCAATCTTTGCCTACCTGCGAACATTGCATTCGAGGTAAAATGACTAGGATGCCTTTCCGTAACAAGGTTACAAGATGCGAAGGTATTATTGACCTAATACATACCGATGTATGTGGTCCCTTCAGTACCGCGACTCGAAATGGATACCGATATTATTTGACGTTTATCGATGACCATTCGCGATACGGGTTTATCTTCCTATTACGTCACAAGTCTGAAACCTTTGAAAAGTTCAAAGAATTCAAGGCTTTGGTTGAGAACCAAACCGATAGGAAGATTAAACGGATTCGATCTGATCGAGGTGGCGAGTACCTATCAGAAGAATTCAAGGAATACCTTAAGGAGAATGGAATTGTTTCAAATCTCACTCCTCCTAGAACTCCCCAACTTAATGGTGTCGCTGAAAGACGCAACAGGACCATCATGGACATGGTCCGTTCAATGATGAGCAAAGCACATTTACCTCTTAGTTTCTGGGGATATGCAGTAGAGACTGCAATATATATCCTGAATAAGATTCCTAGCAAATCTGTACCTAAGACTCCTCATGAGCTATGGTATGGAACCAAACCTAGTGTAAATCACTTAAGGATTTGGGGTTGCTTGGTCCATGCAAAGAACGTGGACGCAAGTAAGCTGGAATCTCGCACTCGTGAGTGTTACTTCATTGGGTATGTTAAAGATGGTATTGGATACCAGCTTTATGACCCTGAGACCCAAAAGGTTTTTGTCTCTAGAGATGTAAAGTTTCTGGAGGATGATTTCCTTAAAGGTCAAGATAAAAGTGAAGTAGAGGAGCTCATTGAATCCCAAGAGGATTCTGAGCTCCCCAGACCAGAAACTGAAGAAGTAAATAAAGATGAAACACCCATACCTCTTCGAAGGAGTTCGAGGGTGGTTGCAGCACCTGAAAGGTATGGATTCCATGTGTCAGGTGAAACTGACATTGATCCTACTTCATTTGATGAAGCACTCGCGGATCAAGACATGGATAGATGGATGCTAGCAATGAAGTCAAAAATTGACTCCATGCATAAGAATGGTGTATGGACCCTAGAGGATCCACCTAAAGGGGTAAAACCCATTGGGTGTAAATGGATCTTCAAGAGAAAAAGGGGACCTGATGGGAAAGTAGAGACTTTCAAGGCACGGCTCGTAGCCAAGGGCTACACACAGAGAGAAGGCATCGATTATGATGAGACATTCTCTCCTGTGGCTATGCTTAAATCCATCCGGACATTGCCAGCTATAGCTGCATATCTTGACTACGACATCTGGCAGATGGACGTCAAGACGGCTTTCCTCAATGGATACCTCGAGGAGGATATCTACATGGAGCAGCCCCAAGGCTTCATGACTGAGGATGGTAAAGTATGCAAGCTAAAGAAATCCATCTATGGGCTCAAGCAAGCTTCTCGTAGTTGGAACATCAGATTTGACGAAACCATAAAGAGTTATGATTTTGTGCAGAATCCTGATGAACCTTGTGTATACAAGAAGCTTAGTGGGAGCGCTGTTGTGTTCATCGTGCTTTATGTAGATGACATCCTTATCATTGGGAATGATACAGGGATGATGACCAGTGTAAAGATTTGGCTATCCCATACCTTTGAGATGAAAGATCTTGGAGAAGCCTCTTATATCTTAGGCCTGAAGCTGTTCAGAAACCGAGAAAAGAGGATTTTGGGATTGTCACAACATGGATACATTAAGAAGATTCTTGAACGATTCCGTATGGATAGTTCAAAGAAAGGATTCCTACCCTTAAGACATGGTATCCACCTGTCTAAAGGAATGGCTCCTCAAACTGTTGAGGAAAAGAAGGCCATGGCTGGATGTCCTTATGCATCAGCCGTAGGAAGCTTAATGTATGCCATGATGTGCACTAGGCCAGATATCTGCCATGCAGTGGGAGTGGTAAGTCGTTACCAATCCTGCTATGGAGAACAACACTGGAATGCGGTAAAGAACATATTCAAATATCTAAGACGGACGCAAGATTACATCTTGGTCTATGGAGATGGTGATCTCCAAGTCTTGAGATATACAGATTCTGACTTCCAATCGGATGTAGATGATCGAAAGTCGACATCGGGGTTCGTGTTCTTGTTGAATGGTGGTGTTGTGAACTGGAGAAGCAAGAAGCAGGACACTACTGCAGATTCAACAACGGAAGCCGAATACATTGCCGCATCGGATGCTGCGAAGGAGGCGGTGTGGTTGCGCAAGTTCGTGCTGGAGCTTGGCGTAGTTTCCTCTGATACTCCCATCCCGTTACTCTGCGATAACACAGGAGCCATTGCCCAGGCAAAGGAACCCAGATGGCATCAAAAGAGCAAGCACGTGAAAGGAAATACCACATCATTCGGGAGATACAAAAGCGTGGTGACATCATCATCACCAAGGTGGCCTCTGCCGACAACATTGTTGATCCTCTTACCAAACCTCTGACACAGAAGGTTTTTGACCAGCATGTAATGAGTATGGGTTTAAAGATTGTACCTGAATGGTTCTGAGGGCTAGTGGGAGATTGTTAGCAATGTGAGCCCCGGGCGAACCATTTCTACAATAAATGTTATTGTAATGAATAAATTATCAATGAAAATTATTGATTATTTTTCACTCCCTTTTCTGAGATTAATGAATGAATGCACTATAGGGTCCCTCTGTACAATAAGGGTTATGTACCATGGCCAACTTGATGATCATACAACTGTTGATTCATTGGATGGATCATAGAGGCTGATGCTTGGATGAATATCTAAGGAGTTAGATAGAGGACTCATCAAGCATCATCAAATGATCATTAAGTGATGATCTCCAGTCTGAGTGGGAGATGGCAATCCTATCTCATATGACTGATATCTGACTGACCTCTTGATGTAGGTCCTCTGCATGGGAATAATGATTCAGAGGTGTCAGGTTAGTTAAGTCAATGGGTTGACTTGACGAGATCGAGATAACCAAAGACCTATGTTGAATACTGTCACAACATAGGCATGCATCCTCTGACTAGAGACAGATGTATTGCTATATGTTTGAGTATGTACATTTGGCAGACCAATAGGTTGATGACCTAATCAAGGTCTATATACCGGCGAGCTGGTGTGCATGTAAGGACATATGAGTAATGCGATCTCTCAAAGGGATCATACAGGTTCACTTGAGAACCGGGAGACATGAGCTCACTCATGAGGTATTGGGACTGAACAAATTCCATGCATGGTCGTCGTGCTTTGGAAGCATGACATGAATTTGAAGGTAAGATATATGCTTTGTGAAAGCATATGATCTATACCATATCCCGATGACCAAGATTGAGAAACTTAATGATCTAACCCTGAAGATGACAGTGTAAAAGTGATCTTTATCTTCAGGATGATCATGAGTCTTCCAGTATGTAGGATGTGCAGGTATTAGGAATACCTGAAGGGTGATTTGATCATATACGATTGTATAACCATGACGCTTCCATTCCGAGGGAGTGATGAAACAGGTTTGGATTTTAGTGACTCCTCTCATTAGAGAAGTGACCTAATCTTAGTCCATGAACTGGACATTGATCTGAATGAGATTCAGATGCAATGAGAAGATTAAGTCTACGGTCTTGATTTGATCAAGCATCAGTGGGAGGTCCATAGGATCTGGATTTGAGATACGATCTCAACATCCAAGTCACTATACGTGGAACAATACAATCGCCCTGTCCCTATCTCCAAGTATCTGAGGAGAAATAGCATTGTTCTTAAATGGTTTAAGAACAATTCCATAAGATCTAAGCAAAGAGAATTTGATAATTAAAAGTGTTTTAATTATCATGATGTATGAGAAATTATCCAATATGATTAAATGTGATTTAATTAGTTTGGATAAGAATAATGTGGATAGAGATATCCAATTATTCATAATATATTATAAATATGATTTATAATGTATTAGAGAGAGTTAATTATAATTTATATGTGTTGATTAATTATGATGTGTATTGGATACACATTGTGTAATTAATTAACAATATGAATTACATGTTGTTTTGGGTTGTGAATATGATTCACAATTTTTCCATGGCAAGATTGCAATATTCTCAAAGATAATTATGAATTATTTTTTGAGAAATAAAACCCAAATAATTTTGTTGCAAATAAATAAGAGAGATTACATGGAGATTTGCAATCCCATGGAGATTACAATCTCCATGCAATCCATGGACGGCACACCACTCCTAATTGGAGTGGGTGTGCGCCTACATGGAAGGCACATGGAGATGAAATCTCCATGTGTCTTCTCTCCTTATTTGTTGGGTTGATTTAGGAATGAATTATATTTGATTTTATCAAATATATTTTGACCTAAATTTGTTGCTTTTGACAACAACAATCTTAGCCATTGGATGAACATAAATCAATCTCATCCATTGATTCTATGTGTCCCATGGATTGAGATCCATGGATCCCAAAACCCTATAAATAGAGAGGCATACTTGGCTCTCTTTTTACACATGCTATTGTAGCACAAACTCTCTCTCTCTCTTTCTCATATACACGACAGCCCTCTCTCCCTCTCTTCTTGGTGGCCGTCCACCTTGGTGGAGAGAAACGTCGTCGCCCGCGCCATCGTGCTGCCGCTTCGACTCTCTGCGGTTCTTTTGTCTTCTTGGAGTGCTTCACTCAAGAAGGAGACGTTTGATCTCGTGTGACGAGATCAAGAGCAACCGCGCTTGGATCAACTTGGATTGCGAGGACACCGTGACTCATCTCCGCGCTCGCAAGCCGTTACTCCGACGATCGGACTTGAGACAGGAGGTCTCTTTTCGTAGAGACTCGATCAACCACGCTTCAAGAGGTATTGCATTATACTAGTTGTGGTTATAGATGAAACGATCTGAGAATGGTTCTCGGATCATGTGGTTTCATCGGTTAAAAAAATTTTAAATTCCGCTGCACCGAACAACTAGTACGACTAGTCGTTCTTCGTCGTATCCGATACGACGATCACGCTTCCGTGATGCGCTTGAGGATTTCTCCATATCCTTCAATCTAATCTGAAGCATTCACGACTAAATGTCATCGGAAGAGGAGGTGCTTACAGGTGGATTTGTAAGAGGGGTTACGTTGTTGGATAAGCGTATGTCTGTGCTAGCTCACCTCACTTGTGGTCCCATGTGAGGTGGGAATTTTGTACTTGAGCCCCTACTACTTTTTGTATTTCATTTTGGCCTAAGATTTTTAATTTCAATTATATAATTTTATGAAAATTATATAGCTCTAATCTTTTTTTATTTACATTTATTCCGATGCTACTTTATTGATTTTTATGCATTTATTCTATTTATTAAATGTAATAATTTTGCTCCAAACATCATCAAAAAATAGGGTTAAGCTTTTGATTGCACACACTTTCATGTCATATTTTTGGATTTACAGTTTAAGACTTTTTAGTATTTACTAAAATTAAAAAGAGCATAGATATTTCCCTTTTTAGCGTTAAAAGTACAAAAAATATAAAATCATTTTCAAAAATCACCCTGAAAATATATATTGTTTATTTAAGTATTTTAAGCCTTCAGACAAAAAATCACTAAAAATAGAAAAGGAAAACTCTTAAAATTTAAAAAGCTCCAAAAACCATTATAAAATTTAGAAAATTCCTGAAAACTCCAAAAATATAATTTTTTATTTTATAATTCTCTTTATATCATTATTTATATATTAAATTTATTTGGAAAATTTTGGACATTACTTTTTATTTTTAATTTCCATTTCAATTTGACCTATTTATTTAATCCCTGATTTGGGATATTTTTGACTAAAAAAACTATACAAAGTAGTAAAAATCCTTAAAAATTACAAAAATATAAAAATATTTAAAATCTAAAAACATTTAATTCTGTAATTTTTATTTATTTTTAGTTGTATTTATATCTATATTATCCTATATTGTATATATAGCATTATATTACTATATCTCTTTTCTAAAAAAATTGGAAATCAAAAAATATAAAAAGAAAATATAAAGTGAAAATAAAAACTATTAAAATTATAAAAATTAAAATAAAAAATTAAAACCCACAAAAATACAGTGACAACAAGATGCACACATTTTAGCATTCACTTGCATCATTCTCCCATTTGCTCCCTATGTTCGACCTCTACATACTTGCACACTATACACATATTGTAGAGTTATAATAATTTTTAATTCCATAAATTTTGCTTTTCATTTCTTAATTCTTATTGTGTGTAAATTTTTGATTTTCTGGGATTTCATGAGCAGTCGCCACATCGACTTTGTCTTTGCCTTGTGAGGACTTATCTTGACCCTCGCAAAATCTTGGTTATCATTATGGACCTAAACTGTTTGGTGGCAAATGTTTGGGATGGATAAACTTTTATCTCTCAATTTAGATCTGAGCTTTTCATATTAGTGTTTGGATGAACTTCTGTTTTTTCTTTGAGGAGCTGGATAATGTAGCAAGTCCCATAGAGAGGCGTGATTGCTGGTGTTGGTGTAATTGTCTTCACTATCGGTAAGGCCTACAGGGCATTGAGATGCTCAACAATATTTGACATGGGTGTGGCAGACAGTAGAAGGATATAGAAGTGTAAGATATCAACGCGAGTGAATATCTTTATGTGATTGCTCAAAGGGGGAAGACTGTTGATTGTGGGGAGACTTGCATGGTTTATTCAGGCAACATATCCCACATACTCTAGATGTCGTGAGGAGAGGTGGGGGATGTGGATCACCATCTATTCAAGTGCCAAAGCTTAAGGAGGCATGCAACATGTTTGGGAAGCATATGGGTATGCTTAGATGGTGTATCATATAATTGGGGGACCTTCGAGGTGGGATGGTCGGTCACAGAGAAGGAGAGATCGGAGTATGTGTCTATGATTTGGGTGATCTGGCTCGCTAGAAATGGACTGGTCTTTCGGTAGGATAGATATTACGGTGAACATATCGTGGTGCATGCTTGGGCGTTGGTTGAAAGTTGCAACTTATAACTTTTGGTTCTCTTTATTCTTTCATGGTAGCCCGCAATAATAATTTTGGTGATTAATGATAAAGGTTTTGGACACATACCTATACGATGGATATCCTTTTTCTTTAAAAAATTATACCTCTATTAAAAATTAGAACTTATGCATTTATTTTACCATGTTTGTAACAAAGGTATAGAAAAATACAAAAATAAAGAATATACATAGAAATATCATAATAATGATATGAAGGTGGAATTACCTAAGCATATATGTGTTGGACATGCGAGCCCATGGCAAGCCATTATGCAATAAATGTTATTGTACCTATCATCCCCTGATCTGAAATGAAGAATGAATAAGTTGCATAATAGGTCCCTTAGTACAATTAGGATTATGTACCATGGCCATCTTAATGATCATACATCTATTGATTCAATAATTGAATCATAGAGGCTGGTGCTTGGATGAATATTTAAAGAGTTAGATTAAGGACTCATCAAGCACCATCAAATGATTGTTAAGAGATGATCTCCAGCCTGAGTAGGAGATGGCAATCCTTTCTCATTTAGGCTGATATCTAACCGACCTCTTGATGCAGGTCCTCTACATAGGAATAGAGATTCGGAGGTGTTAGATAAGTTAGGTGAAAGAGTTGACTTAACGAGATCGAGATAATCAAAGTCCTATATCGTATGTTGTCACGATACATGCACGCATCCTCTGACCAGAGACAGATGTGTTATTATATGTCTGAGTATGTACATTTGGCAGATCAATAGGTTGATGACTTAATCAAGGTCTATACACCTACGCGCTAGTGTGCATATGAGGGCATATGAGTAATACGACCTCTCAAAAGGATCATACAAGTTCATTTACTGAACCGGAATGCATGAGCTCACTCATAAGATATTGGGAAGAATCAAATTTCGTGCACGGTCGTCTCGCTTTGGAAGCTTGACTGAATTTGTAGGTTTGATATATACTTTCGGAAAGTATATGATCAAGACCTAGGTATGATATATGCTTTTGGAAAGTATATGATTGATACCAACTCCCTATGATGGAATGAGAAACTTACTGATAAAATCCTGAAGTAGACAGTGTAAAGTTGATCTAATACTTCGGATTTATTCAGGGTGTAATTTTTAATACCTTACGGTGATGTGATCATAAACGATTGTATAACCATGACGCTTCCATTCTTAGGGAGTGATGAAACGGGTCTGGATTTTAGTGACACCTCTCAGTAGAGAGGTAATCTGATCTTGGTCCAAATGTTGGACATTGATCTGAATGTGATTCAGATGCAATGAGAAGATTAGATTTGCGGTCTTGATTTAATCAAGCATCTATGGGAGGCCCGCGATCTAGATTTGAGATATGATCTCAATATCCAAGTTACTATACGTGGAACAATACAATCACCCTATCCTTATCTCCAAGTATTCGCGGAGAAAGCACATTATCCTTGAAAGAGTTCAGGATAATTTCATAGTTGATATATGTAACCGAGCATTGAGAAATTTGATAATTAAATATGCTTTAATTATCATGAATAATATGAATTTGATTCATATTACAAGGATAGTTATCTAAGATAATTAAATGTGATTTAATTATCAAAGATGTGAATAATGTGAATGCGATTCATATTATTTGGGCACACGAGAATAGAGATCCAAGATGATTAAATGTGATTTATTTATCATGGATATGAATAATGTGTATAGCAATATCTATATTAATCATATATATTATAAATGTGATTTATAATATATAAGAGAGAGCTATTTGTAATCTACATTTGTTAATTAAACGTTGATGTGAATTGGATTCACATTGGACAATTAATTGAAAATGTAATTCACATTTTATTTTGGCTTGTGAATGTGATTCACAATTTTCTAATGGCAAGATTGTAATATTCACAAAATAATTATGAATTATTTTTGTAGCAAATTTACAACAAATGTTGTTGTAAATCTTGGAGATTTCCATGGAATAATGTAATCTCATGAGATTGCATGAGATTGCCACCAAATCCAATATTATGGAAGGAGGCAATCTTCATTCCATAATCTCCATGCTTGACTGATTTAATTTGAGATTGATTTATATTGATTTATCAATATAGATTTAATCTAAATTAAATTAATTATTGTTGGTTTTTACAAACACAAATCTTAGCCAATAAAAGAAACACAAATAAATGAGAACCATTGGATTTGTGTTGCCCATGGATTGAGATCCATGGATCCCAAAATATTATAAAAGGAGAGGCACCCCATTGCTCTTCTTTACACACAAGAGAACATAAGTCTCTCTCTCTCTCTCTCTCTCTCTCTCTCTCTCTCTCTTTCTCTCTTTCTCTCTACACATCAGCCCTCTCTCTTCCTCTCTCATGGTCATCCACCATGGATGCCCTAGAGGGAGTCTCCATCGTCGCAGCGTCGTCGTTATACTGCCCGACTATTTGCTCGTGGATCTCCGTCTTCTTCGGTGCGCCTCACTTGTGAAGAAGACGTCGTATCTCGTGTGTCGAGATCAGTTATCCGCCTCTTGGATCATCAACATGGATTGCGAGAAGCACGCGATTCATCCCCGCGCTCGCAAGCGTCTCCTCCGTCGGATCGGACTTGAGACAGGAGGTCTCTTCATTTAGAGACTCGATCACAACCACGCTTCAAGAGGTAACCCTAATACTTATTTGTGGTTCTGATGAAATGATCCGAGAAGTGTTCTTGGATCATGTGGTTTCGTCACATGAAAAAAAAATTAATTTCCGCTGCATCGAGCCACTAGTACGACTAGTCGTTCCCGATCGCATACGATGCGATCCTCATGCTTTTGTGATGCTCTTAAGGATCTAACCATATCCTTCAAGTGGTATCAGAGCCTTAGGTCGAAGGTTTTGGATATTATCCGTAAACCTAGAACGACTTGGGTTCGTTAGGGTTGCGAAAATTTATCGCATTTCATTTTCGCATCTCTATTTAGTGTAAACTTTCGGCCCTGTTTAAATTGTTTAAATAAGAAAATAACACTTGGATTTTGTTTCCCATTAAATAAGGAAACCATAGGATCTGAGTTTACGTAATTTGGATTCTGTTTGCTCGAGATATGGTCGTTTTATTGAACATGTATTCACTGTTACGGGAACTACGAATCTTAACGTAATTAAGGAGTTAATTACTATTTAGAAACGATTTCAAATGCGTGCAAATCATATAAGTTTTGTTATAAATCAAATTATTAAACTTTGAAAACTTACTTTGCTTAATTTGGATTTCAATTGATTGAGATATGTTAATTTTAATAAGTATGGGTCATTGCTGAAATTACTTTCCTAATCAAGAACCATGTGATTGTCAATTAGTGAAATTAATTGTTAATTTCCTGAAATAATTATGAAAAATATTTGAGAAATATTTAATGATAATTGTTTCTTTAATTGACATGGCCTCAACCAATATATTGATTAGATTTGATTTAGATCATAATTGGAAACACAATCAACAAACTTCTTGCTTGAATAGGATTGAGAATTTGTCTAGAAAATTTCCTTATAATCAGAATTGTTTTGATTATTACTATATGGTACAATTTTGGTTGAAGAACTGATGATCATCTCAAGTACAAATTTATCTATTTGGCATTATCCTTTCCTGAGGTGGATATGGTGTCTAGTCGGAGAGCATTGGGGTAGCGGGTTGCAACGTATGTGGTCCGTCCTACTCTCGTCGGTACTGGCCATGACAATGGGTAGGGACTCGATAATGCTGGAGAAATCAAGATGTATTTTTCTAATTATTAAAATTCGAATTAATACGTACTTTGAGATAATACCATATATATATTCAAGTAAAACAATCAAGTTTGTTGATTGAATTGGACTGATAATTAATTTAATATGATTGAATTAATTATATCCAATTAATAACACTCTATTATGAATAGATGTGTATTTCCCTTTGAAGAATTAATTATGTGAATATGATTCATGATAATTAATTAAAATTTGAATATGAGGTGGAGGATCACATAAGTGACATCCATAGTCTCTCGTCAAGTCGAAGGGTTTCGTCGTCAGAGACTGTATGTCGGAGACGCCTGTCCGAAGTGACAGCTCCTGCATACAAGCCATTTGGATCGGGCTCTTCACTTCTTGGAAGAGTAAGGAC
Source organism: Ottelia alismoides (assembly GCA_037367405.1). NCBI lineage: Eukaryota > Viridiplantae > Streptophyta > Magnoliopsida > Alismatales > Hydrocharitaceae > Ottelia > Ottelia alismoides. The sequence goes on from JAZKJV010011447.1 coordinate 920,040, forward strand.
GTATGCGTAGTGACCCTAATATCGGATCCTTATATTATTGGAGCGATATTGGATTGCGCATAGCGAGTTGTATTCCTGTTGACGGTTGGTTCAATTAATGACGGGTCAACATCGCCTTAGGGGTGATGGACCTGGGTGTTAAAGATCGAATTGGGAAATGCAAGTTGGACTTGCAATGCAGAATGTGTTCCCGCTTCTTTTTATCGGTCACAGGTTCTCATATTATTGGGATGTGACAAAGATAAAGAAGGAGATCCCAGATCTTGCTTGAGATATAATGGTAAGTATATCTCTTACATCGAAAGTGATTAAGGGAATGAACTTTCAGTATTGACAAGGCAAGACAACTTTGATATAAAAATTCCTAAAACAAAGTAATATATATATATACTTACGCAAATTTCTTATTTCAGATAATTCTTCATTAAACCCACTCAATGTTATACTCAATAATAATCAATAAAATATCATGGATTGGACTCATGATCCAGATATTGTACTTGCAGTTGGACACATAATGTATGTGGTTGCAATGTGCAAGTTTCCTCATAATAATGAGGAATGACAATTAAATAAATAATAGGACTACAACCCTAGGGTTTGTATGTCTCTGTAGTCTTGATTCGGATGTACTTTGGAAGTGACATGTCGATGATGATCGCAATTGTCAATTAATCCTTATAAAAATCTAAGAAGATATTCTGGCATACATATGTGCTCTTGACTTTTATCATGTATGACATGGTTCACTGCATGCAGAATGGTAGTTCTATAAGAGATGATATATTCAAAATGTTTGAATACCTACCTGAACCAATGTTTCAAGAGTTTAGATGGATGTAGATACGATGAGTGTCATCGTTCTACTGTCTATACTCTAGTCAATCATGAAGCTTCATAATATTCATATTGTATGACTTTAAAGAAGCATGTATAAATGTTGAAATGCTCTTACATTGAATTCTTTTGAATTTAACGTAAGAGATCCTTAGTCTTAAGCAATAGTTGTTTATAGATGAAGGGAGCGCAGTAGAAGCATGGGTTGGACCCAAGTAAGAAGGAAAGTCAAAGAGTTGACCTACTTCTGTGACTTACATATGGCATCTAGATAGTTGGATGAATGCCAATACTGCAATGAGTCGATGTATTGATAGTATGACTATCTGGACTATCTAGGATCCTTAGTGAAGGACTCAGATAGAGCACCAGAATAATCTACATATAATCATTGACTTTGACTTACTTATTTGATAAGATAAAGTCTAATAATTGTATCTCAATCTTCTAACAACACTTTCAATAGTTTGCATATGTTTTAGAAGACTGGAAAATTTGATCTTAAGGTTTATAGTTATCCACATGGATATTGATGCAATTGTTGCAACAATCTCTGTTGGATTGATAGACTTGTTAATTTCAGTGGGAGAGACCTTAGTCTTAGAGAATGTCTCTATGACCTAGATATAAGAACACACTCATTGTTTGTTTCTAAATGTTGGAAATAAACATGAATTCTGAGATAGAACTATCATAAAGATTTATGGTGGTTATATTTCAGATAGTAATTTAACATCTAGTGGACTCCACAAAATTAGAAAATTAATGAATGGTTCATTACTATTTCTAATATTGAAAATTAAAACCTTTATAAGATCAATTGGAGGATGAAGATCAATTGACAATGATCTGGCATCAAGTTTTGGACATATGTCTGTTGATGAGATCAATGGACTAGTGAGAGATGAAACTTTAGATTGTCTAAAGGTTCAAATCTTACATACTTGTGAATATTGTATTCAAAAGTAAAAATGTCCAATACACCCTTCCTTGGAAAAGGTGTAAGATGTCAAGGTATTCAGGATCTCATACATATTGATGTATGTGGATCATCTATATCATAGTAAACATTATGGATATGTGATATCTGTTGATGATTATGTATGATATGAGATTTCTTCTATTCACCTAAGAAACCTTTGAAATGTTCAAAGATTTCATTATTTTTGGTTTAGAACCGAAGTTTGAAGGAAGATAAAATGAATTTGATCTAATCCAGGTAGCAAGTACCTGCTAGATAAATTCAAAGAATACCTTATGGAGATACGAATATCATTTCTATCTCAATCCTCCTAATACACCTTGACTCAATAGAGTTATAAGGAGATACAAATTGGATTATGTGTGACATGATTTGATCAACGATGAATTTTACCATGATTTCCTCTTAGTTTGCAGGTATATATGTAGTAGAGACTACATTATATATCCTTAATGAGATTCCATGCAAGTAAGCTGGAATTGAGCACTATAGAGTGCAGCTTCATTAAGAAACTGAAGGATGGTATTGGATACCTACTTTATGACCTTGAGATTCTTAAAAGATCTCGTCTCTAAGAATATAATTCTTAAAGTATGACTCTCTTGAGAATCAAGAAGAAAATAAAGTGTAGGAACTCAATTAATCTTGAGAAGATAATGAGGCTCCTGAAATAGGGAACTAAAAGGACAATTAAAGATGAAACGCTAATACTTCTTCAAATGAGTTTGAGGATGTATTCCATGTGTTGGTTAAATCTGACAAATGATCGCACTTCATGTGATGAAGCTCCTAAGGATCATGACATGTAAAGATGGATGTTAGCAATAAAGTCTAAAATAGACTTCATATACAAGTGTTGTATATGGACCCTCGAGGATCCACCTATATGGGTAAGACCCATAAAGGTGTAAATGGATCTTCAAGAGAAAGAAGTCAAGATTGCATTCCTCTATGAATACCTCTCTGAGGATATTCACATGAAGTAGCCCCAGGGCTTCATGGTTGAGAAAAGCAAGGTGTGAAAGCTAAGGAATCCATCTATGGACTCAAATAAGCTTCTTGAAGTTGGACCATAAGATTTGATGAAATTATAAATGTTATGATTTCAAATAGAATCTGGATGAACCATGTGAAGCTTAGTGGGAGTGCCTTTGTGTTCATCATGCTAAATGTAGATGACATCCTAATCATTTAAAATGATATAAGGATAATAATAAGTGTTTTCTAATCTGGTTGTTCCATAATTTGAGATATGATCTCAAGGATACCTCTTGGATCTTAGTTCTGAAGGTGTTCAGAAGCATATAGAAGAGGTTATTGAACTGTCACATTAACGGTACACCTTGAGCATATTCTATTTTCTGGAAAAATCCAAGAAAGGCTTCCATCCCTTAAGATATGGTACTGACCTATCTAAAGGGATAGCACCTCAAAGAGTTGAGGAAGTGAATGCTAGAACTACTTGCACTTGTGCATCAGTTACGAGAAGCTGAGTGTATGCTAGATGTGTACAAAAGCCAGATATCTACCATGTAGTGGGAGTAGTAAACTGTTACTAATCCTAATATGGAGAGAAAATACTTGATTGCAGTAATAACAATATCTTCATAGAGGTCAAGATTTTTTGAGATAGTGATCTCAAATTCTTATCTTCGAGAACTTAAGACTTTATAGATAGAGATCTAAAAGGTCTTAATTGTAGATATCTTAGGAGATAGAGATCTCTAGGAATAATGGTATTCTAATAAGGATTATGCACTGGTTATGATAATTATTAGGCTATAGTGATAAGGACACTATAACCAACAAGATTGAGTATTGGTTGCATAAGATGCAACATTCGCATTAGATGCGAGCACTGTCACTGGGGATATGCAAGTGCCGTAAAAGGACTTGGCGTAGTCTAGAAGGAACAGAGTGACTGATCAGTTTACCTAGCTATTTTCTAAATAGCCTATGATTGTCACATGAGTGCGGGATTAAATGATTAGCCCATTAATGGCTCTTTGGGCTAGTGGGAGATTGTTGGACATGCGAGCCCATGGCGAACCATTATGCAATAAATGTTATTGCACCTATCATTCCCTGATCTGAAATGAAGAATGAATAAGTTGCATAATAGGTCCCTTAGTACAATTAGGGTTATGTACCATGGCCATCTTAATGATCATACAACTGTTGATTCAATAATTGAATCATAGAGGCTGGTGCTTGGATGAATATCTAAAGAGTTAGATTGAGGACTCATCAAGCACCATCAAATGATTGTTAAGAGATGATCTCCAGCCTGAGTAGGAGATGGCAATCCTTTCTCATTTAGGTTGATATCTAACCGACCTCTTGATGCATGTACTCTACATAGGAATAGAGATTCGGAGGTGTTAGATAAGTTAGGTCAAAGAGTTGACTTAATGAGATCGAGATAACCAAAGTCCTGTATCGTATGCTGTCACGATACAGGCATGCATCCTCTGACCAGAGACAGATGTGTTACTATATGTCTGAGTATATACATTTGGCATACCAATAGGTTGATGATCTAATCAAGGTCTATACATCGACGCGCTGGTGTGCATATGAGGGCATATGAGTAGTACGATCTCTCAAAGGGATCATACAGGTTCATTTACTGAACCGGAAGGCATGAGCTCACTCATAAGATATTGGGAAGAATCAAATTTCGTGCACGGTCATCTCGCTTTGGAAGCTTGACTGAATTTGTAGGTTTGATATATACTTTCGGAAAGTATATGATCAAGACCTAAGTATGATATATGCTTTTGGAAAGTGTATGATCGATACCAACTCCCTATGATCGAATGAGAAACTTACTGATAAAACCCTGAAGTAGACAGTGTAAAGTTGATCTAATACTTCGGGTTTATTCTGAGTCTTCCAGTATGCAGGATGTACAGGTATTAGGAATACCTTAGGGTGATGTGATGATAAACGATTGTATAATCATGACGCTTCCATTCCTAGGGAGTGATGAAACAGGTCTGGATTTTAGTGACTCCTCTTAGTAGAGAAGAAATCTGATCTTGGTCTAAATGTGTGGACATTGATCTGAATGTCATTCAGATGCAATGAGAAGATTAGATTTGCGGTCTTGATTTAATCAAGCATCTATGGGAGGCCCGCGATCTAGATTTGAGATATGATCTCAATATCCAAGTCACTATACGTGGAACAATACAATCATCCTGTCCTTATCTCCAAGTATTCGCGGAGAAAGCGCATTATCCTTGAAAGAGTTCAGTATAATTTCATAGTTGATATATGTATCCGAGCATTGAGAAAATTGATAATTAAATATGCTTTAATTATCATGAATAATATGAATTTGATTCATATTATAAGGAGAGTTATCTAAGATAATTAAATGTGATTTAATTATCAAAGATGTGAATAATGTGAATGCGATTCATATTATTTGGACACACGAGAATAGAGATCCAAGATAATTAATTGTGATTTATTTATCATGGATATGAAAAATGTGGATAGCAATATCTATATTAATCATATATATTATAAATGTGATTTATAATATATAAGAGAGAGCTATTTGTAATCTACATTTGTTAATTAAATGTTGATTTGAATTGGATTCACATTGGACAATTAATTGAAAATGTAATTCACATTTTATTTTGGCTTGTGAATGTGATTCACAATTTTCCAATGGTAAGATTGTAATATTCACAAATAATTATAAATTATTTTGTAGAATAATTTACAACAAGTGTTGTTGTAAATCCTAGAGATTTCCATGGAATAATGTAATCTCATGAGATTGCATGAGATTGCCACCAAATCAAATATTATGGAAGGAGGCAATCTTCATTCCATAATCTCCATGCTTGATTGATTTAATTTGAGGTTGATTTATATTGATTTATAAATATAGATTTAATCTAAATTAAATTAATTATTGTTGGTTTTTACCAACAAAATCTTAGCCAATAAAAGAAACACAAATCAATGAGAGCCATTAGATTTGTGTTGCCCATGGATTGAGATCCGTGGATCCCAAAATATTATAAAAGGAGAGGCACCCCATTGCTCTTCTTTACACATAAGAGAACATAAGTCTCTCTCTCTCTACACGTCAGCCCTCTCTCTTCCACTCTCATGGTCGTCCACCATGGATGCTCTAGAGGGAGTCTCCATCGTCGCAGCGTCGTCGTTATGCTGCCCGACTATTTGCTCATGGATCTCCGTCTTCTTCGGTGCTCCTCGCTCGTGAAGAAGACGTCGGATCTCGTGTGTCGAGATCAGGAAATCCGTCGCTTGGATCATCAACGTGGATTGCGAGAAGCACACGATTCATCCTCGCGCTCGCAAGCGTCTCCTCCGTTGGATCGGACTTGAGACATGAGGTCTCTTCGTTTAGAGACTGGATCACAACCACGCTTCAAGAGGTAACCCTAATACTTGTCTGTGGTTCAGACGAAACGATCCGAGAGGTGTTCTTGGATCATGTGGTTTCGTCACATGAAAAAGTTTTAATTTTTGCTGCATCGAGCTACTAGTACGACTAGTCGCTCCCGATCGCATACGATGCGATCCTCACGCTTCCATGATGCGCTTAAGGATCTAACCATATTTTTCAATATGTTACAAAAATAAATTTAAAATTGAAAATCTATGTTATACATAAATATATTTTAAAAATAATATATTTATACATTGGTATCTAAATACTTTTATAAGACATTGTATTTTTTGAGAAATCTATATAATTGGTTAAATATAGGAGTCCGATTTTCATAACCTTTTGTAAATATCTATTTTATGCATGGTCAATTTTATCTATCGTGATAGATGTTTTAATCAATATTTTATCATCGAATAAATACTTTAAAATTTTCAAATATTTATAGTTAAATAGATTCAAATCCATTCTGACGGTTGGATTTGCCAATTTCAAAGCAAAAGATGACATATATTGTATTCAAAGGGAGATATTCGAAGAGTACACAAAGAGAGGGGGAGAGAGAAGGAAATAAAGCGATGATAGAAAATAACCAAATCTTATAATGGTATTGAAATGGAATCAAATCTCATTTATTTTATATGTTTGATTCAAGTACTTGTTATTAAATCACATATATATATATATATATATATATATAAAAGGTTTTTTTTATCACTTGTGCATTTCTTAACTTTTGTAATATCCAGTGTGCCCCTCCCCATTTTTATAATATTAGTTGTGCCCCTACCTACTTACAAAACTTATCGATCTATCGTTCCATTAAGGTAAAGTAGGAGCATAATTGATACTATAAGACATAATGTGAATTTTATAATAACATAAGAGCACAATTGGTATTACATAAACGTAAGAAATAATACTAATATCATAGAAGCTAAGAAGGGTAAAAGAATACTTAAAGGTGCATTTGGTTGTTAGGTTAGTTCGGGTTAAACTGGAGGAGGGTAAACCGTTTTTGTGTTTGAATAGAGGGTTAGCGATTGAGTGGGTTTGTTATGATGTGATTGTATTAAAGTTTGAAAAAGTAAGTAGTTATTGTGATGTGATTGTATTGAAGTTTGGAAAAGTGAGTAAGTTGAGTAGTTTGTAATTTTTAGATGATATGTAGGTATAATTTATTATTTTTTTATAGATAAAATAGAAATAGTTAATTTAATGTATAAAAAGGAGAGAGGGAGTAAATCTCATAAGTGAGAGAAATAATGAATTTTGGAGGTAGCCACGAGGAGGGGTTAAACTCCCAACTGAACATAGCTTAATAGTTATAGTTATTCAATTGGAAATAAGTAACTTGTATTTTTTTGAAAAAAGTGCAGAGACGGACGTGATCCTGCGGGTGTCTGAATGGAAAGACAAATACGCAGAGAGATCCAGGCAAAGGAAGGAGATCGCATTTATTTGCAATACACAGTTCCCACCAACCCATACACATGGCCATGGGTGCTGCAACTTAATGGCATTTAATGCTCCCACCTCCCGCTCTCCTATCTGCGCCTGTGCTCTGTCCCTGCACCCCGGTCTCATCTCCTCTCCACTTTTTCCTCTACTGCAAGCCTTCTCCTCATGGTTCCTCGTTCCTGCACGAGTGTATCATGGGCATTGTAAAAGGTCCATGTGGGTTCAATACGAGTTGGGTTCTTCCAGCTGAACGCGCTCTTTGAAGAAGCTCCTGCCCATGTCAATGCTGTTACTTCTCGGGTCAATGGCTTTTTAAAAAGCAGGTATGATTGCCTCTCTCGTGTGCCGTAGAAAAGATGGGTTGCCTTTTTCTCTCTCACTGGCTATGTCCTGTTCCTCTCAAGCCAGGTGTAGTACTGGAATAAGAGATGGTGAGTTCGTCCCAAGGAAAGATAGCAGCGAACACAATCTTCCATCAAAATCTTGCATCTCGAATCAAGCAAGGGAGAGATCTCTCGATGATATCAGCAGCACAAGCCGCCGTCACGCTTCAAGTTGTGCTCTTGCTCTCGCTGAACGCGGTATTGCCAGCCACAGGTCTGGGCTCCATGTCCTCCATCGCAGTGTCCTACGGCGAGAACGGCCCCGTCTTCTGCGGGCTCTCCCTGGAGGGCTCCCACCAAGTCTCTTGCTACGGCGCTGACGCCTCCATCGTCTACGGCGCCCCCTCCCGCCTCTCCTTCTCGGGCCTCACCGCCGGCGACGGCTTCGTCTGCGGCCTCCTCTTGGACACCTCACAGCCGTACTGCTGGGGGAACAATGGCTACGTCAACATGGGCGTCCCTCAGCCCATGGTGGAAGGTGCCACCTACGCGGAGATCAGCGCCGGCGACCACCACCTCTGCAGCCTCCGGAAGCCGCTGAAGAGCCTGCTCGTGAACACCTCATTGGTGGACTGTTGGGGCTACAACATGACCGCCTCTCACACGTTCGAGGGAAGGATCGATTCTCTCACTGCGGGGTCGGTGTTCAACTGTGGCCTCCTTGCTGCCAATCGCACTGCCTTCTGCTGGGGAGACGAGACCGGTAGCAGGATCATAAGTTTGATCCCTCAGGACATGAAGTTCAAGACCATTTCAGCAGGTGGCTTCCACGTCTGCGGTGTTCTTGTGAACAATCAGGTCTACTGCTGGGGGAGGAGCTTGAGCATGCCCATGGATCAGAGCAACACCGATAGCCTGGGCGGGGGCAACGTCGACTTGGTGCCGCTGGAACGCATGATCTCGGTCGTAGGTGGCCGATTCCATGCCTGTGGTATAAGGAGCACCGATAAGAATGTGCTCTGTTGGGGCTTCAGATTGGCAAGCAGTGTGCCCCCTCCCACAGGTGCAAAGGTCTATGAGATTGCAGCAGGGGATTACTTCACTTGTGCAGTTTCTGCTGAGAGTTCCCTTAAGCCAATTTGTTGGGGTACGGGCTTCCCGACATCGATACCTATGGCCGTGTCACCGGGGATCTGCATCTCAAACCCGTGCGGACCGGGGTTCTTTGAGTTCAGTAATGGGAACTCCAAAGTGGAGCTGTGCAAGTCCCCCAATTCACGTGTTTGCCTGCATTGCAGCGACGGATGTCCTGCGGGGACATACCAGTCGTCCGTGTGTGCATCTAAGAGTGATCGGAGGTGCGAGTATGATTGCACGACTTGCGTTTCACAGGAGTGCATGACGTTCTGCTCGACTCAGGCAGTGACTAAGAAGAGCAGGAGGTTCACTGGGATTCAGATGGCCATCTTTGTAGCTGAACTAGTTTTTGCTGTTGTTCTTGTGAGTTCAGTATCATTGGTTTCTTGTGCTTATGTCCGATACAGATTAAGAAAATGTAAGTGCAGATTATCAGGGAGTGAACCATCCTCCAAGGATGAGAAGCAGCGGGCATGCCGTTTCGTCAAAGAGACTACGAAAGTCCGGCCCGACCTGGATGATCTCAAGATCCAAAGAGCTAGGATATTCTCCTATGAGGAGCTGGAGAGGGCTACTGAGGGGTTCTGCGAGCAATCAATAGTGGGCAAGGGTAGCTTCTCCTGTGTCTACAAAGGGGTCTTGATGGATGGAACGGTTGTAGCAGTGAAGCGTGCTATGGTCGCGCCAGACGTCAAGAACTCTAAGGAATTTCACACGGAGCTAGACCTCCTCTCAAGGCTCAACCATGCACACTTGCTGAATTTGCTTGGTTACTGCGAAGAACACGGTGAGAGGCTCCTTGTTTACGAGTTCATGGCCCATGGATCCTTGCACCAACATCTCCATGGGAAGAATCTCAGCCTTAAACAGCAGCTGGACTGGGTGAGGCGGGTCACGATTGCCGTCCAGGCTGCTCGGGGCATAGAATACTTGCACGGATATGCTTGCCCACCGGTGATTCACAGGGACATCAAGTCATCGAACATTCTCATTGATGAGGAGCACAATGCGCGTGTATCAGATTTCGGCCTCTCATTGTTGGGCCCTGCTGATAGTAGCTCCCCATTGTCAGAGCCACCAGCGGGAACTTTCGGTTACCTGGATCCAGAGTACTATAGGCTACACTATCTCACAACCAAATCAGATGTATATAGCTTCGGTGTACTCCTCTTGGAGATCTTAAGCGGACGGAAAGCCATCGATATGCAGTTTGAAGAGGGAAGCAACATTGTTGAATGGGCTGTTCCTTTGATAAAGGCTGGGGACATACTGGCAATCCTAGATCCAGTCCTGAAGGCCCCCCGTGAGATCGAGGCTCTTAGGAGGATCGCAAATGTCGCTGGTAGATGTGTGCGAATGCGCGGGAAAGAGAGGCCATCGATGGATAAGGTCACCACAGCATTGGAAAGGGCCTTAGCTTTGCTCATGGGCAGCCCGTGCAACGACCAACCCATACTCCCTACTGAGGTTGTACTAGGGAGTAGCAGATTGCACAACAAAGCATCCCAGAGATCTTCGAATCATTCGTGCTCCGAGAATGACATAGCTGAGTCCGAGGACCAGAGGTTCGAATTCCGAGCACCCTCATGGATAACATTCCCCAGTGTCACCTCGTCTCAGCGACGGAAGTCAGATGTGTCGGATGGAGAAGGCGGTGATGGCCGAAACATGGGCAATGGTGTGACGAGCGATGGACTGAGGCGATTGGAAGAGGAGATTGGCCCTGCGTCTCCTCAGGAGAACATGTTCCTTCAGCATAACTTTTGAGCAGGAAGGGAGTCCGGTGTGATCTTCATAGAGATTAACTTAAATTAGGATGGTAACACCACCTTAATCTTGTTTAACTATTCTCTGTCTCCTCTGCGTGATCTTCTTGTTCTTGAGGCAGGGTGAGAAGCAAGTCATGAGCAGGTAAACGGTTTTATTATTTCTCTATTACCGCTCAGCTATTGATGTTATAACTCAAATTTATCCATTATCATTAACACGAGTTTCCCGTGATAAAGAAGGTTTTTTCCTTTTTTGTACCTAATTATTATGGTCTAGTCTTTCGCATTGGGCAACGGAATTTTCTGGTAATGAAACCGCAGGAAGTTGTTGACATCCAATTTTATGAATAATTTGACTTATTCATTGTTGATTTCTAGGGGTTCTCTGTTGATATTTGTGGTGTTGGGGGCACTATTAAGAAAAACTTGCACACTATCAAATCGTAGTAGAAGCTATTTAATTTCTTTCTGCTCTTGCCATTTTTTCATGAATTGAAATTACGAGACTTGATTTGACCCTTTGTGTGGTGGGCACTATTCCAATTTAAGTGAGGTCTTATTGTAATTTCCTTTGTTTTTTCAGAACCAATTCATTTTATGGGAAGCGTTGACAAATACAATATCTCAAGAGGAGGAACTTTTGTATTCAAAATTGTATTTGGATTTTAATTGAAAAGTCTATGTAATTACAATTGGAAATAATTTGCTTTCAATTGGAAAACCAAATGTTTTGGAGGGAAAGTTGGGAATTCCTAAATTTGAAATATGGAAAGTTTGGGTGGAAGTTTAGTAGCACACCGTGGAGAACTAAACTTTTGGTGGACTTATATATGAGTTCACATCCCAAGCTCTTGTAGCAATAATAGAGAGGAGGAATGGATGACCACACACGCGCGCGCGCGTTCCGTCTCCGGCTCGGGCTCGGGCTCGGGCTCGGGCTCGGGCTCGGGAGAGTCAATTCGGATCTCGGATCTCGATACTTTTGCTGCGGGTTTCATTTGGCTGATCGATTAAATTGATCATACAAATTAATTTAATCGCGATCACATTGGGAATCAGACTTCATCCAAACGGCTCGACTTAGCCGCAGTTTTGGAATCCGCGCTAGGGCACGCGTTTTTGGAAACCGAAGGGACTGCGCGCTAGGGCACACGAGTCCTTCTTTTTATATCCCCCACCCGACGTCGTTTTTCGTCACTCGCAAGAAATCTCCACCCGCCGTCACTCTCGCTCTCTCTCTCTCTCTCGCGTCTGCGACCTGTTTCTTCTCGGCTGCAAGTTCTCGGATGTACTTTCGAGGACGGTCTTGTCGGTGTGCGCGGACGACGACCGTGAACCGTCATATCCTGGGAGCGGATCGCCAATATCCAACGCACCGGTATTGTGGGGGCGAAATCCTCTCTAAGGACAGTTCATTTCATGGACGCTTCGGTGATATCTAACCTTATCTTTCTTGTATTTTGTTTGACACAATTTATTTATTGCTTGCCCCTTTCTGGATCTGGCCCGTTTATTTGTTTCCGTATGATTATTCGATTCCTGTTTGCATATCATAATCGGATATTGAACTGGAAATGGATGACGTAAATGATATTGATCTTTAATACTGTTATTTCCGTTCAATTGGATCCGTATAATTATTGTTTATTATATGTATGGTTGATCTTGTTTACAACAATCTTAAAGAGGATTCTGGGAATCGATTATAAAACTATGTCGGAAACAATATTTAAATCGAGGGTATATATGACGGGTATGCCTAAAAAATTCGGTAGACAGAACTTTAAGCGTTGGCAACAACGCATGAAGATCTGGTTAACCGCCGTAGGGTTAATCTTGATGCTTGAAACCGACTGTCCTATGGTTGATATGGAAAATCCCTCACTCGATAGCCAGAAGGCGCAATCTGCGTAAAAGGAACGCGATCGTATATGTCATGGTTGAATCTTGTTGGCTCTGTCCAACACGTTGTTTGACGTATACTGTTCGTCCACGCAGACTGCGAAGGGGCTATGGGAAGATTTGGATCGGAAGTATAATACCGAAGACCTCAGTATTGAGAAATACTCCGTAGCTAAGTTTTTGAAGTTTTCCATGGCCGAGGAAAAGTCAGTTTCTGAACAGGCACACGAGTTTTTACTCCTGCTCCATGGTTTAGAAGATGCCGAAATAAAACTTTCAGAGAAGTTTCAGGTCATTTGCATTATAGAAAAATTCACCAAGTCGTGGGAAGACTTCGGTATGACCCTGAAACACAGAAAGGGGAAGATTTTTATGCATGACTTGATGGTGGCAATTGCCATAGAAGAGGAACACATGAAACAAAAACCTGTGCTTCCTGTTGATATTTAGGCTAATGTCAATTTCATAACTTCGAAGGGGAAGGATAAGAAAGGAAAGGGTCCTAATAACAATAAAATGAAACCAAAGGGCAAGATTCAGAAAAAGGCAAAAAATAAACCCTGCTGGCACTGCAATCAAGTTGGTCATTGGAAGAAAGACTGTCCGTCCTTGAAGGTTCAACCTAAGGCTGCAGACGGGAGTCCACAAGTGAACATAATCACTATAGGACTCGGGGCTAGCGAGGGGTATGTCTCTGTAAAACCTGAACTATACCATATCCATGATCCAAATGAGTGGCTCGTGCATACGGGAGCTAATGTAAATATATGTTCTAACAGAACGTTGTTTTCTTCTTATCAGACCTACAGCAGTGGGACTGTAAAGATGGGGAACGATTCTGCGGCTAGGGTGCTAGGGTCAGGACAAGTCAGCTTCAGGTTCTCCTCTGGACGTGTCTGGACGTTGCACATGGTGCTGCATGTACCTGACATCAAGAAGAATGTGTTATCTGGCTCTATCTTAGTTAGAAATGGTTTTGAGTTAAACTTTAAATGTAATAAAGTTGTTATTATGAGACATGGCATTTTTTTATGGAAAATGGTATTTGGTTGATTTTGATTTATTATTTAGAATTAGATGTGATTCAGTAAACATTAATGAAATTAATGTTTTGAGTACTGAATGTTCTAGTTCTGTTTCTCATGTTGTGAATAATTTAGAATCTTGTGATCTGTGACATGGTAGATTGTGACATGTAAACTTAAATTCAATTAAAAGAATGATGAATTTAGAGTTGATCCCTAAACACACTATTGATAAAACTCAAAAATGTGAAATTTGTGTGCAAGCTAAGACACCTAGGAAGTATTTTCAGTCTGTCTCTAGAGATAGTGAAATCTTGGATCTAGTGCATACGGATATCTGTGAGTTTAATGGTGTGTTGAGCCGAGACAATAAGAAATACTTTATCACCTTTATAGATGATAGCAGTAGATACTGCTATATATATCTAATGAAAACCAAGGATGAAGCCTTAGAGAAATTTCTTATATTTAAGAATGAGGCTGAGACACAAACAGGAAAAGTACTTAAACGCCTTAGGTCAGATAGAGGAGGTGAATATACCTCTAACTTATTTGATGAACAATGCAAATCTTTTGGCATAGTTCATGAAGTTACGGCCCCATATTCACCGCAATCAAATGGGATAGCAGAACGGAAAAATAAAACCTTAACTGACATGATCAATGCTCTCTTACAAAGTTCTGGACTCCCAACCTATATGTGGGGAGAAGCCTTGAATACGGCTCACCATATTCTGAACAGGGTTCCTCCAAGACATATAGAAAAGTGTCCCTTTGAACTTTGAAGAAATAGGAAACCAAGTTTAAGATATCTCAAAGTGTGAAGCTGTCTCGCTAAGGTTTTAGTCCAGAACACAAGAGAAAGAAACTTGGTCTTAAAACTGTTGATGCGGTCTTCTTAGGTTACCTGGAAAATAACTATGCATATAGGTTCTTGATAATTCGGTCCGAGATATCGGGCATAGATGTCAACACTATTGTTGAACTCCGTGATGCTACCTTATTTGAGGATGTCTTCCCATTGAAGACTGGGATTCCTCAGAATCTGACCATTAGGGCGCCTCTACATCAGGATCTATTACAGATCAAGTGGAAAGGATGACGAATGTGGGGATTGAGACTCAACCTGAACCTAATGATCTTTCTGAAGAGATTGAGCTAAGGAGGAGTAAAAGACCTCGGATAGCCAAGGATCTGGGTAGCGACTTCGTTGTCTACCAGATCGAGGTGATCCACCAAGTTACAAGGAAGCCATGGCTTCATCTAAAGCAAAACAATGGAAGGAAGTTATCAAATCTGAGATGGATTCCATTATGGCTAATGGAACTTGGGAGTTGGTTGATTTACCCAATGGGTGCTCTACTATTGGGTGCAAGTGGGTGTTTAAGAAAAAGCTTAGACCTGACGGATCAATTGAAAAATACAAAGCCAGATTAGTTGCCAAGGGCTTTAGGCAAAAGGAAGGTATCGATTATTTTGATACCTATTCCCCTGTGACTAGGATGACCACAATCCGGATGCTCATAACATTGGCATCTGTATATGATCTATCTATCCACCAAATGGATGTGAAGATCGCCTTCTTGCATGGTGATCTTGAGGAAGAGATCTATATGGATCAACCTGATGGGCTTGTGACTCCTGGGAATGAGAGAAAGGTTTGCAAGCTTATCAAACCCCTTTACGGATTAAAGCAAGCACCAAAGCAATGGCATGAAAAATTTGACAAGACTATTTTGTCATGTGGCTTTAAGATTCATGAATCCGACAAGTGTGTCTATTACAAAGTGAAAGGTGATGAGTGTATTGTCTTGTGCTTATATGTTGATGACATATTGTTGTTCGGATCACATATGAAGATTATTAATGAAACTAAGGCTTTCTTAAGTAGCAAGTTTGAGATGGACATGGGTGTTGCTGATGTGATCTTGGGTCTAAAACTGATAAGGTCAGTTGATGAGATTGTAATTTCTCAATCTCACTATGTTGAGAAGGTACTTGAGAAATTTGGTTATCAAGATTGCAAAGCTGTAAGCACTTCTTTTGATTCATCCAAAACACTGTTTAAGAATAAAAGTAGAGTACATGTAGTCCAGCTAAGGTATTCACAAGTGATAGGAAGTTTAATGTATCTTGCAAATTGCACGAGACCTGATATTTCATTCTCGGTTGCAAAGCTGAGTAGATACACTCGCTGTCCTGACCGTACTCATTGGGAGGCTCTGGATCGGGTACTGAAGTACTTGAAGGGAACTATTTCCCTTAGTTTGCATTATGGTAGACATCCTTCTATACTAGAAGGGTATAATGATGCAAGCTGGATAGGGAAAATAGAAGAGTCTGGGAGTAATGGTGTTACAGGGTATGTATTTACCCTTGGAGGCGGTGCAGTCTCCTAGAGGTCTGTGAAGCAGACCATTCTAGTTCGATCCACTTTTTAGGCCGAGCTGTGTGCTTTGGACACCACTGGAATTGAGGCTAAATGGCTAAGGGAACTTCTGTCTGAAATTCCCATGGTAGGTCAGCCTGTTCCCGCGATCTCGGTACATTGTGATAATATGACCACAATTACCAAGATCAAGAGTTCAAAGTTCAATCAGAAAACAAGGAGCCACATACAAATCAGACTTAAGACGTTAAGGGATTTGGTGTCTCGAGAAGTGTTGGCTGTGGATTTTGTTGGATCCAAAGACAACACGGCAGATCCGTTGACTAAGGGACTTGATAGATCTTTAGTCCTAAAGTCTAGGCTTGGGATGGGACTGAGACCCATTGAGAGTTCCTCTACAGTAGCAACCCAACCTATCTGAGTGGAGATCCCACAAAGTAAGTTCAATGTGGTAATAACAAGCTGTTTGGAGAACTGATTGGCACTCTAATTTTAATACGTAAGCATGAGTGTCTTATCCCTGAAAGCCTGAGTGCCATTTAAGCTGCAAGTTTAGGAAGAGCGTAGGCTCTGAATGGGTTCAAGCCTTTGGACAGGATGTTAGCAGTGCATCCTTGGAGAACGCCACCTATTTGGGTGTTACTGTGGGCTGCAGTTAAAGGAAGATGATCTTTCCTGAATACACTCATGAAACAGGATAATGGTGCATGGCCTTTAAGAGCACCAACCCTAAAGATTGCACCAAGAACAACGCCTTTTTGTTTCTACCGTATACTTTAACACCAAGGTCTGAAGTTCAAGATGTAGTTCACTTCGTTCATGTTAAAGTAAAAGTAGTAAACTCAGGTAGAGGTTCAAACCGGAAGGTACCTTTACTGAAAGCAAAGTGTGGTAGCCGAAAGTAGTCTCTTAACCCCCTTTTGAATCTCTTTTTCAAATTGGTGAATTCGTGGGGGATTGTTGTATTCAAAATTGTATTTAGATTTTAATTGGAAAGTCTATATAATTACAATTGGAAATAATTTGGTTTCAATTGGGAAACCAAATGTTATGGAGGGAAAGTTGGGAATTCCCAAATTTGAAATATGGAAAGTTTGGGTGGAAGTTTAGTACCACACCGTGGAGAACTAAACTTTTGGTGGACTTATATATGAGTTCACACTCCAAGCTCTTGTAGTAATAATAGAGAGGAGGAATGGAGGACTACACACGCGCACGCGCGTTCCGCTCCGTCTCCGTCTCCGGCTCGGGCTCGGGCTCGGGCTCGGGAGAGTCAATTCGGATCTTGGATCTCGATACTTTTGCTGCGGATTTCATTTGGATGATCGATTAAATTGATCATACAAATTAATTTAATCGCGATCACATTGGGAATCGGACTTGATCCAAACGGCTCGACTTAGCCGTAGTTTTGGAATCCGAAAGGACACGACCGTTGAGGGGCGTTTTCGGAAACCGAAGGGACTGCGCGCTAGGGCACGCGAGCCCTTCTTTTTATATCCCCCATCCGACGTCGTTTTTCTTCACTCGCAAGAAATCTCCACCCGCCGTCACTCTCGCTCTCTCTCTCTCGCGTCTGCAACCTGTTTCTTCTCGGCTGCAAGTTCTCGGAGGTGCTTTCGAGGACGGTCTCGTCGGTGTGCGCGGGCGACGACCGTGAACCGTCGTATCCTGGGAGCGGATTGCCAGTACCCAACGCACCGGTATTGTGGGGGCGAAATCCTCTCTAAGGATAGTCCATTTCATGGACGTTTCGGTGATATCTAACCTTATCTTTCTTGTATTTTATTTGCCGTAATTTATTTATTGCTTGCCCCTTTTTGGATCTCGCCCGTTTATTTATTTCCGTTTGATTATTCGATTCCTGTTTCCATATCATAATCGGATATTGAACTGGAAATGGATGACGTTAATGATATTGATCTTTAATACTGTTATTTCCGTTCAATTAGATCCGTATAATTATTGTTTATTATATGAATGGTTGATCTTGTTTACAACAGGAACCTCGTGTGCACTTGCACGCTCAGGCACACACACACACCTATGCACACACATGCACTCAATTCCTGCAGCCACACATACGTGCACGCTCTCATGCTCACGCACATTCACGCGTGCACATACTACATAATTTTTATGTCTATAGTAATTATAGATTTCTTAATTAAACTCGGGTATAAGTAAGAGTGTTAACCTCAAGGAGGCACTTCTTAGGTGTTTTGGTTATTAGATTACTTGATGACAAAGGTATTTTATTTGCATGTACTTATGCTTATATTTTTTATTTTAATGTATATGTATCTTTGATTTTATGTAATTTTTTTTAGGGATTTTGATACCACGAACCCTATAAACTTTTCAAATTACGCACTTACCCTCAGTATACTTCATAATTAGAACATGGCTCCTCCAAACATGCTATGTCTTATACAACAATCCCTTCCGTAAATTTCAGCTTTATTTGAGTCGATAACTTGAGTTAATCTAACCATTGGAAAATGAAATCCGATGGTGGATCTTCCACATCCTCTCCTCATTGGTCCCTTCTTCTCCAGGTGGTTGTTGGAGTTACTGGGGATGGAAGGGTGTATTGTGGGGAGTAAAGCTCGGCATGTGGTGGCCCTGCACGGTGTAAGGCGAGTAGGCCACGGGACTGCTACTCGTGCTTCACCTGCTGCTTTGACATGTGCGAGGTGTGTGCCTTCACCTGGCCCACCTGGTCGCGGATCACATCCTCCACTTATGGAGAGACAATGTGCGTCATGCGCGAGAATGAGTCCAGCGGCTGGCGGTACTACTACGGCATGTATAACGTGCACATTCACAAGGGTTGCCTTCACGAGTTCGATTAATTCTGGCCATGGCTATGCTGGTGCTTCTGCTCCTTCCTATGGGTTTGGGCATCAATACTCATCGAATTTGGGAGATTCGCCATGTTGTATGGATAGTTTTCTGAAATTCTAGACGGTGTTCTGAATTTTAGATGGATTTGTTTGGGGGGATTTATTTGTTTGATTGAAGCTTGATATCAAAGGCATTCGAGGGTGCTTGAGCATGCGTCTGCATTATTATCCTTTTAAGATTGTATACTGAAGGATAGTAGATATTTCATTTCAGTCGAGTGTTGGAGCATGGTGCTTCTTGCGGCGATGGGGGAAGGGAAGGAGGGGTGAGGGAGGGGAAATGAGGGTATGCATTTGTAAATATGACAAACAAAAAGGGTTGAATTTAGCATTCTTTGACAGCATACTTTTCATTTCAAAAACCAAATGGATGAGAGTCCACCACAAGGCTCGTAGTGTAAGAATTATCAAGTCTACGATGTTGTGGGAGTAAATATGAAGTATACATGAGTAACCAAGTAATTTGCAAAGTTTTTAGGGTTTGTAGCGTAAAAGTCTCTTCTTTTTATGTGTATTTGAATCTATATGATTTTAATGAATTATGAATGTATGATATATATTATTAAATTTGATTTTTAACTTTTAATTAACTGTTAATATGATTTTTTTATAAATAGGGATTCATTTTATTATTTTTAAATAGTTTAAGAAATAAAGCATTAATATTAAAAAATTATGTTTTTACCACTTTTTGCTGCTTTGGCGTATTTTTTATCTTGAATTTTCATATTGGATTTCTGCTTTGGTTTAAGATTTTTAATGTTTGTGTGTTTGTGTGTGTGTGTGTGTCTGTGTGTCTGTGTGTCTGTGTGTGTGTGTCTGAGATGATCATTTTTGTCCAATTCAAGGAATTGCATTTGAAGTTTAGATGTTTGTTTATCATTCATTATAGAATCTAATAATTTTCATTTAGTTTTCGAGCATTATCAAACTTGATGGATCATTTGCGAATGGATTTTGACAGTGATATCTCAGAATTAAGGATGAGCAATGATTCCCAGTTGGATTTGGATCGTGAGAAGATCATATAAAAAGGAGCGATGATGGATGGCATGCAATTAGATTTGGATGACAAGAACAATATTTCAGAAGGAACACATTCGAATCATATCCTTCTTATTGATTCAAGTCTATTCGTTAAGTTACTTAGGTAGTTCAACAAATTACTTATCTTTCGCAATCATTTAATGATAAAAATACAATAGTTAATTCCTTGATATATATTTTCCATACATAGTTACTGATCTATTTACAAACGTTACTGATAATATATTAAATTTCACTTAGCTTTAAATAATTCTTCATTAAAAAATTATATTCTATATGCTACTTAAGTAATTTGATTAATTACCATTGTGGGTTACTGATATAAAAATAAATATTACTTTTCATGAATGTATTTTTCTTTATACATAGTTACTGATCCATTTGCAAACGTTACTGACAATACATTAGATGTTATATATTTGAATAATTCTTACTTAAATAATTATATTCTGCATGTTACTTAAGTAACTTAAGTAATAGTGTATCCTTTTCATTGAGTTACTAATACAAAAATAAACATTACTTTAATGAATGTATTTTTATTTATACATATTTACTGATCAACTTTTCATAAATATTTTATTTCAACCTCGATATGCGTGCAAATGTCATGAAATTTGGACAGGATGTGCACTAAACTCTAGCTGGTGTGCATTTTTGAAAAAATTTGGAGCAAAGATTAATTTAATATTAATTTCAGATCACATAGTGGGTAAATTATGTGTTTTTTACCAAAATAATTATATTAAATAATCCATAACTCCCAAAAATAAAATCAAATCCACAAGAGTAGAGCATAAATAATTCTACAAGATGCATTTTTCAAAATGATAAAATGATGCAAAATGAAGGTTCAAATTGATGGACAAACACATGGTTATTTATGCAATTATAAAAATTTGAAAAAGATATAAAGAAAATGCAAATGCAATTACCAAAATTATGAGAGGCTTTATTGCAATTTTCCCGTGCAAAAGTGTTGGATTGTGCGATTTCTTTGTGGTTCTAGAGAGTAGCGGGGGCACAAATGCAAATTCTCCGAGGCACATGTCTTGCACGTGCCTTGGCTGGAAAAGGGCACAAACGCAATATGGGGATCCGCATAGTGCTCCATGCAAATGTTCCACCCTGCCTTGCACGTGAGGTGGAGATAAGGATCCAGGCACGGCGGTCGTCCTGAGGAAGTCGAGACGAGGGCGAACGCATGGACAGGTGCGAGGAGCGCAGCGACGACCATCGGGCGATGCGGGCTGGAGGGCGAGCTCGACTGTGTGCGGAGATGGCGAGTTGTTGTGGTGGTGCAGGCAGGCCGGTCGAGGCGGTGATGCAGTCGCGCATGGGCAGGAGTGCTCAGCGGTGACGGAGGTCTGGCATGCGGGTCGAGGTGAGGCGGTGGGTGGCTCGACCAAGGTCGAAGGCAGCAACACGCGGGCACGGGCGAGGTTGTGGTGGCAATGGCAGAGGAGATTGGCGTGCGTCGAGCAGAGGCAAAGGCAGCTAGCCGATGCAGCTAGCGGTGGAGGAACGCGTCGTGTGGTGGAGGAGCATTAAAGGGAGGAGGTGCTCGGAGCTGGAAGGTTTTCGCCTGGGGAGGAGTGGCCAGATGCACCTACTCCAATTGTTGACTCTAGAAACCGACGAAGAGAAGGTCTCGAAGCTTCACAGCTACAAGGGAGCAACTGTAGCAGCGAGATGGGCTCACTAGATCTCGCCATGCATAGAAGGTTGTGTCGTCATCGTGCCCAGACTTGCCCAAGCGCCGTCACCATACGGGAAAGGATGCTGGTGGCTTCTTCCTCGAAGATTGGTGGATGAGGATCTCGGAAGGGCAGTGAGATCCCTTTTGTTGGAGGTTAGCGGGTTGGTCGCGCGACCTGGCCTATGGACAGTTACAGGAAATGGGGAAACAGGAGAGATGGATGCTAGCGCGTGTCCTATGGGGGGGGGGGGGGAGAGAGAAGGTGAAGGGAGCTAGAGAGAGGATCGTGGGCGGGAGGAGAGAGACGGGAGCCATGAAGGGCGGGTGACAGGGGACGAGGCAAGCGTAGGAGATAGGGGAACGGATCCTCCGCTGCAGGGAGTTTTGCAGGAGAGGTGTTGTAATGCTATTTAGGCTATTTTATGATTTCGATTTCAAAATCTAATTTTATAGATTGTATTTTAGTTTAATTCTCTATTTATCCTCCAAATTTCGTCTAAATCCAAACGTATTTGCTATTTTATCTTAATGGTCAAACATTTGATCATTATCTAAGCAACTTAAATTCGATTTAAAAAAGATCTGAATGTTTGATCATTAAGATAAAATACCAAATAAGTTCAGATTTGGACGAAATTTGGAGGATAGGTAGAGAATTAAACTAAAATACAATATATAAGGTTAGATTTTGAAATCGAAATCATAAAAATAGCCTAAATAGCATTACAACACCTATGCTGCAAAACTCCCTACAGCAGAGGATCCGTTTCCAGGAGATAGTGGGGAGCCATGTGGCGCGGAGGGGGCGACCACGTGGTGGGAAAAAACAAAAATAATAAAAATTAAAATAAAAAGTACTATAAATAAACAAAAATTAAAATTAAAAATAATGTTAATAAATAAATAATAAAGAAATAACAAGTAAATAAAATAAATAAAATAAGTAAATTAATAAATAAGTAAATAAAATAAAATAAATAAATGAGTAAATAAATAAAATAATAAATAAGTAATAATATCAAAACTAATTAAATAAATAATACTAATTAAATAAAAATAAAAATATAATAATAAAGTAAATGGGGTGACACGTAGCGAGTCTAGGAGCTGTCACATATCGCTCTTAGAAAATTGATAATTAAATTCAAAGGAAATTAGAAAAAATAACAAAAGAGGTCAAATCAAAATATGGTCAACACAAAAGTTGCTTATCTCGATGAGATCTACAACTTTTGTGAAGGACCCAAAATCAAAAGAAATCATATGTACAAAAATTATTTTTGGTAGTATCCAACAGATATAAATACTAATTTTTAACTTCTACAAATTTTTTTATAATTTTTAAATAAGATAAAATTAAAATAAAATCAGATAAAAAATAAATATTTACATCTTAATCTATTTTTTGGATTTTTAATAATTAAAATAAAGGAAATAAAATAAAAGGGACATATGTACAATATACAAAAGGGGCCGAAAATCCAAGTTTCACACACAAACTCCGATTCTTTTGTATTTAGTCTTATTTTGTAGGTAATTGAACGTACATTAATTCAAAAGTGAGCAGAGGTCCATAGGTGACTGCATGAGAGAGATATTCACATTTTAAGGCTTTTTGTCCGAAATAAGGTTTGGTTTTATTAGTCAATTTTAGAAGTTAGTAAATTTTTGATATTTTTCATTTATTAGTGTTACTAATATATACACTATAGAGGTGATTTTTATTCAATTTTGAGTTAGTGAAAAATAGATAAAAATATGGTAAATATGATGAATATACATGTGATATTTACAAGGGAATTTGACTTCTTATTTAATGCAAATAAGTATGATAAATTACAAATATTAATTCTAAATGCATGAATGAGAATAATGCAAAAATAAATGTCAACTAATTACTCAAGAATGAAGCTCTACTTTCGACTTTTAGAGTGATGAATCACAGACTCATCAATGAATAAACTTGATATCCTCAATTTTACAATTAACCTTAGTCAACCGCTTAACTTTTCTGCTATTTTCTTTTTAGTCATCGCCATTGAACTAGCCAGAGTAATTAAATGAAATTTAGTTCTTGATCGCTTCTTGTCCATCTTCTTAGGTGATAATTGACTCTTCACAAATTGTTGAAGATCGGGTACTCCATGACCTTGATTAATAGAAGCTCTAAGATCGAGCTTTTACATAATGCTTTCATTTCAATGTTGTTTTTTTCCTGATTTTTATTTTTTTGTGTTTTTTCCAAAGTCAGTGGGTCAGAAATCTCAAGTACTTGTGATCTGTGATCTGAAAATATTGTATATGATGTGTCTAGGGTTCACTTTGTGTGGTCCTTACTCCTTCTTGGTTGTTAATCATTTCTTTAACTATTTGGATGGCACTATCAAGTTGATCAGTCAAAGCATCAGATCTCCGGTTAATTTGAGTTATGACATATGTAATTCTCGCATGACTTGGAGAGGAATAACTATATTCATCACAACATGACTCCTGTATGCAATCATGGATCGAGTTATAGTCATTCTATATGGTCATGGTTTGGTCATGAGTCTTATTTCCTTGACTCTTGATCTCAAATTTATGTTCAAATGAAAAGTGGTCGTACTCAAAAAGAGAGTCATCACGAATAGGGGATGGTTCGAACAGTGAATTATAAATCATAATCAGGAATCATAATTTGATTTCAAATTTGGTTACGCTCATTTCCATCCTCAAATATGCTCGCTCCATGGTGTCCTCATAATATCATTTGGTTCTATGAGTAGTTCATATCTCAAAATACTCAACTGAATAAGAACTGGGGCATGGAATGGAATGTGTGTCAATGAGGAGAAGAAAGATGGTTGTGGAGCAACCATCTCAAAGAGGAGGTTTCGCAGGAATGAACATGATGACGAAGATATTCGGGTCATGGTCATGTAAGCTGCTGAACATGTGATACCTGGGCGAAACTGGGCGAACCATTCTTACAATAAATGTTATTGTAATATATATGTTTTATCAATAAAAGTTATTGATGTTTTCACTCCCTTTCTAAAATTAAATGAATGAATGCACTATAAGGTCCCTCTGTACAGTTAGGGTTATGTACCATGGCCATCTTGATGATCATATAACTATTGATTCATTAAATGAATCATAGAGGCCGGTGTTTGGATGAATATCTAAAGAGTTAGATAGAGGACTCATCAAGCACCGTCAAATGACTATTAAGAGATGATCTCCAGCCTGAGTAGGAGATGGCAATCCTTTCTCACAAAGGCTGGAATCTGACCGACCAGCATGATGCAGGTCCTCTGCATGGGAATAGTGATTCAGAGGTGTCAAATTAGTTAGGTCAAAGGGTTGACTTAGCGAGATCGAGATAACCTAAGTCCTATGTTTAATACTGTCACAACATTGGCACACATCCTCTGACCAGAGACAGATGTGTTACTATATGTCTGAGTGTGTACATTTGGCAGACCAATAGGTTGATGACCTAACCAAGGTCTATACACTGGTGATATGGTGTGCATGTAAGGGCATATGAGTAATACGATCTCTCAAAGGGATCATACAGGTTCACTTATGAACCGGAAGACATGAGCTCACTCGTGAGGTATTGGGACCGATCAAATTCCATGCATGGTTGTCGTCCTTCGGAAGCATGACAAGAATTTGAAGGTATGATATATGATTTGGGAAAGCATATGATCGATACTGATTCCCATTGACCAAGATTGAGAAACTTGGTGATCAAAGCCTGAAAAGATAGTGTAAATTTGATCTACATCTTCGGGTTGATCATAGGTCTTACAGTATGCAGGATGTATATGTATTGAGAATACCTGAGGGTGATGTGATCATAAACGATTGAATAGCCATGACACTTCCATTCCGAGGGAGTGATGAAACAGGTTTAGATTTTAGTGGCTCCTCTCAGTAAAGAAGCAATCTGATCTTGATCCAAGTGTTGGACATCGGTTTGAATGAGATTCAGATGCAATGAGAAGATTAGATTTACGGTCTTGATTTAATCAAGCATCTGTAGGAGGTCCGTGAGATCTGGATTTGAGATGATATCTCAACATCCAAGTCACCATATATGGAACAATACAATCGCCCTGTCCTTATCTCCAAGTATCAGCGGAGAAAGCACATTATTCTTGAAGAAGTTGAAGAATAATTCCTTTGATGAATTCTGTATCCAAGCAACAAGATATTGATAATTAAATGAGATTAAATTATCAAGAATAATATGAATAGGATTCATATTGTGAGAATGATTATCTAAGATAATTAAATGGGATTTAATTATCAAGGAAACACAGATTGTGGATAGTGTTATCCACAATATCTGTGTGTATATTATAAATATGATTTATAATATATTAGAGAGAGAGCATTTTTTGTAAATGGTAGTTATTAATTGTTAATGTGAATTGGATTCACATTAAGAAATTAATTGGAAATGTAATTTACATTTTTGTTTGGGTTGTGAACGTGATTCACATATTTTCAATGGCATGATTGAAATATTCACTAATTAATTTGGAATTAATTTAGTGGATACATTTGCAATAAATGTTGTTGCAAATAATTAAGAGATAATGAGATAAAATAAAAAAGGGAAAATTCACCATCAAAATGAGGTGGCGTCACTCATGAATTGGTCATGGGTGATGCCCCATGATTTTAGGGTGGATTATTATCCTCTTTTATTTATTATTCTATTATCTTGTGATAATTGATTTTATTGAATTAAAATATGTTGGCAATAATGCAACATATATTTAATTCAATATAAATTAATATGTTGTTATTTT
This sequence comes from Ottelia alismoides, assembly GCA_037367405.1. Lineage (NCBI taxonomy): Eukaryota > Viridiplantae > Streptophyta > Magnoliopsida > Alismatales > Hydrocharitaceae > Ottelia > Ottelia alismoides. The sequence goes on from JAZKJV010011447.1 coordinate 946,763, forward strand.
TTAACAACAACGATCATGGCCATTGATTAAAAAATACGTATCAATCTAACCATTGATTTTGTGTATGCCATGGATTGTGATCCATGGACTTCCAAACTAGTATATAAAGAGGGCAACCCTGGCCTCTTGGATATATACAACATTGTGCACGTCTACTCTCTCTCTCTCTCATCTCTCATTCTCACCGTCTCTCTCTCTCTAAAGGTGGCCGTCCACCTTGTGATCTTGAGGGAAAAAGCAATCGTTTCTACGCCGTCGTGCTGTCGATTCGATTGCTTGTGGATCTCCATCTTCTTTGGGTATTCTTGCTCTAGAATGAGACGTCGGATTTCTTTGGACGAAATTAGGAGATTCAAGGCTTGGATCTTCGTCGAGGATTGCGGGAAGTACGTGTCCCATCATTGCGTCCACAAGTGCCATCTTCGTAGATGAGACTTGAGTCAAGAGGATCTCTTACCTGAGAGATCTAGTGATCGCAACCACGCTTCGAGAGGCATCTCTAATACTTTGTGTTTAGATGAAACGATCCAAGAAATGTTCTTGTGATCATGTGGTTTCATCTCATAATTTAAATTTTTAAATTCCGCTGCATCAAGCAACTAGTACGATTAGCCGCTCCGATCGCATGAGATGCGATCCTTACGCTTCCATGATGTGCTTGATGATTCCTCATATCTTTTAATTGGTAGGTTTTGGATACGATCCATAAACCTAGGACGACTTGGGTTTGAAAGGGTTGCGAAAGTTTTATCACATTTCAATTTTCACACATCTGTTTAATTGGATTTTTTCGGCACTGTTTAAATTATTTAAATATGAAATATTCAATTTGGTTTTATTCCCCATTAGATAAGGAAACCATAGGATCTGAGTTTATGTAATTTGGATTCCATTTGCTCAAGATATGGCCCTTTGAATAAACATGTATTCACTGTTGCGGGAACTACGATTCTAAACATGATTAATGAGTTAATTACATTTTTATGCACCTAGAAATGTGTGAATTATCACTTGAGTTCTGTCATAAATCAAATTAGTAATCTTAAGAAACTGATTTGCGTAATTTGGATTTAAATTGATCAAGATATGTTGATTTTAGTGAGTAGGGGTCACTACTGAAAATTAACAAATTTGATCATGAACCCTGTGATAGTCATTCAAGTAAATTGATGAAGATTAATTGTTAATTTTATGAAATAATTATTGATAAATATTTGTGAAACATTTAAAGAGATAATTGTTTCATTGAATGATATTTCACTAACCAAGATGATAAGATAGTTGATCTTGATCATAATTGGTTGATATGAATTCATCAACAAACATTGTTTTCATGCAAAATCCTAGTTTATTCTACAATAACTGTAGGGAAACTTTTACATGCAAAACCCTCTTGCTTGAATAAGATTGGGGATTTGTTTAGCAAATCTCCTTATAATGTTATGAAAATGGTTTTGATGAATATTATAAGGTATAATTTCGGTTGAAAAATCGATGAGCATCTCAGAGTACACAATGATCTATCTGGCATTATCCTTTCTTGAGATGGATATGGTGTCTAGTTAGGGAGAGTTGAGGTAGTAGGTTGCACCGAATGTGGTCCGTCCCACTCCCGTCTGTATTGGCCATGACAACGGGTAGGGACTCGATAATGCTGGACAAATCAAGATGTATTTTGCTAATTATTAAAATTCAAATAATACGTACTTTGAGATTATACCTACTATTCAAGAAAAAATCAAGTTTGTTGATTGAAAAATTAGATTGATAATTAATTTAATATGATTAAATTGATTATATCCAATTAAAAGCACTCTATTATGAATAGATGTGTATTTCCCTTGGAAGAATTAATTATGTGAATATGATTCACTATAATTAATTATTATAATTTGAATATGAGGTGGAGGATCACATAAGTGACATCCATGGACTCCTGTCAAGGCGAAGAGTTCCGTCGCCAAGGATTGTATGTAGGAGACACATGTCCGAAGTGACAGCTCATGTATACAAGCGCATCTGGATCGTGCTCTTTGCTTCTCGAAAGAGTAAGGCCGTATGCGTAGTGACACCAATATCGAGTCCTCATATTATTGGGACGATATTGGATTGCGCATAGCAAGTTCTAATCCTGTTGACGGTTGGTTCAATTAACAACAAGTCAACATCACCTTAGGGGTGGTGGGCTCGAGTGTTGAAGACCGAATTGGGAAATGCAAGTTGGACTTGCAAGGCGGAATGTGTTCCCGCTTCTCTTTATTCGAGTCGCAAGTTCTTATATTATTGGGATGTGATAAAGACGGAGATGAGATCCCAAATCTTGCTTGAGATATAGTGGTGAGTATATCTCATACTTTGAAAGACAATAAGGGAATAATCTTTCAAAGTTGACATAGCAAGATAAATTTGATTTAAAATGCCTTAATCAAATATTTTAAAAATGAGTATATAATTATTTATATGTTCTAATATATTGCATTCTTAATTTCAGAAAATGAAGTCCATGAACCCACTGAGCAGGCTCCTGGAGGTCAATCAGTTGATCGGACCATATTATTCGGATTTGATCCGAAATTTGGATCTTGTCCTTTCTGCGGAGCACATTTCATATGTGCTTTCCAAGGGCAAGATTGCAGACCCAACGACTGCAGAAGATATCAAATTTAATGAAAAATATGATGAAGATCATAATCTAGCAATATGTTATATTCTGGGTTCATTGTCCAATGTGCTGCAAAAGCAACATATGGAAATGACCTTTTGCTATGATATTATGACGAATCTGAGGGAAATGTTCGGTGACGTAAACCGCACACATCGTTATAATATAATGAGAGAGCTTATTCGCTGCAAGATGCAGGAGGGTACCTCTGTCAGAGAGCGTGTACTCAAAATGTTTGGGTGCCTTTCTGAATTGGAAACCCTAGGAGCTGACATGAACACAGACATGCAAGCTGACTTCATTCTGTTGTCTCTCCCAAAGTCTTTCAACAACTTTGTTGTCACGTTCCACATGAGCAAAGTTGATTTTACTAACGCCGGGCTATTAGCTGCATCAAAGTCTGCTAAAGACGTAATGATGAAGGATGGCCCCTCTGCTAGTGCAATGGTTGCACAAGTGAAAGGAAAGCGCGGTCGGAAGCAATGTTCTCGAAAGGGCCCGCCCCAGAAGAGAAAGAAGAAGAGTCAAGAAGAGAAAGAAGAAGAGTCTAGTGTTCGAGTCTTAGTACTTAAAGAGTATCTTTATGTACCTGAAGTCAAAAGGAATCTGATATCTGTATCTAAGCTTGTTAGAAATGGATATTCCTTCTCTTTTTGTAATAAGTTAATCATAAACCAGTATGATAAATATATTGCGGATGGTATTTTGACTTCTGGTGGACTCTATGAATAGTGCATTGATGAATGTGTCATGAATGTTACTACCACTAATAATAAAAATCCTAAAAGATCCAGGGAGGATGAAAATCATTCGAATATGATTTGACATCAAAGGATTGGTCATTTATCTATTGATAGGATCAATAGATTGATAAAGGATGGACCTTTAGATTTTCTACAGGTTCAATCTTTACGTACCTGCGAACATTGCATTTGAGGTAAAATGACTAGAACACCATTCCCTAACAAGGTTACGAGATGCGAAGGTATTCTTGACCTAATACATACCGTCGTACTTGGTCCCTTCAGGACCGCGACTCGAAATGGATATCGATATTATTTGACGTTTATTGATGACCATTCACAATACGGGTTTATCTTCCTACTACGTCATAAATCTGAAACCTTTGAAAAGATCAAAGAGTTTAAGGTTTTGGTTGAAAACCAAATCGATAGGAAGATTAAACGGATTCGATCTGACCGAGGTGGTGAGTACCTCTCAGATGAATTCAAGGAATATCTTAAAGAGAATGGAATTATCTCCAATCTCACTCCTCCTAAAACCCCCCAACTTAATGGTGTTTTTGAAATACGCAACATGACCATCATGGACATGGTCCGTTCGATGATGAGCAAAGCACATTTACGTCTTAGTTTCCAGGGATATGCAGTAGAGACTGCAATATATATCCTGAACAAGATTCCTAGCAAATCTGTACCCAAGGCTCCTCACGGGCTCTGGTATGGTACTAAGCCTAGTGTTAAACACTTGAGGGTTTGGGGTTGCTTGGTCCATGCGAAGAACGTGGATGCAAGTAAGCTGGAATCTCGTACTTGTGAGTGTTACTTCATTGGGTATGTTAGAGATAGTATTGGATACTAGCTTTAAAACCCTGAGACCCAAAAGGTTTTTATCTCTAGAGATGTGAAATTTTTGGAGGATGATTTCCTTAAAGGTCAAGATAGAAATGAAGTAGAGGAACTCATTGAATCCCCTGAGGATTCTGAGATTCCAGAACCAGAAACTGAAAAGATAAGTAAAGATGAAACATCCATACCTCTTCGAAGTAGTTCGAGGGTGGTTGCACCACCTGAAAGGTATGGATTCCATGTGTCAGGTGAGACTGACAATGATACTTCTTCATTTGATGAAGCACTCACAGATCATGACATGGATAGATGGATGCTAGCAATGAAGTCAGAAATTGACTCCATGCATAAGAATGGTGTATGTACCCTAGAGGATCCACCTAAAGGGGTAAAACCCATTGGGTGTAAATGGATCTTAAAGAGGAAAAGGGGACCTGATGGAAAGTAGAGACTTTCAAAGCACGACTAGTAGTCAAGGGCTACACACAGAGAGAAGGCATCGGCTACGATGAGACGTTCTCACCTTTGGCTATGCTTAAGTCCATTAGGACACTGCTATCTATAGCTGCATCTCTTGACCACGACATCTAGAAGATGGACATCAAGACTGCTTTCCTCAATGGATACCTCGAGGAGGATATCTATATGGAGCAGTGATGAATTCACATTTCATCATCTTTATTCTGTCATTTTGGCCTTAAAAACCCTGGCAAATTCTTGTAAATACCCTTAATTCCTGCATCTTAATATTCATGCATGTGTATATAAATAGTGTACAAAATACAATTTTTAAAGCCAAAATTATAGAATAAAGAAAAGAAAAGAAAAAGAATAAAATATTGTAAATATTTTATTACCCGAAACCCCGAGATCGAGGCATCTCGATGACTAGGTCAACAAGGAATAAAGTAGGGGGAAATAAGGGCCAAAATACAGTAAAAATTCCTTTTATTTAATTCATTCTTTATTCATTTTAGGACCTATTTTTAGTTCCACCTTTTATACTTAAAAAAAGAAACTTTGTACATGAAAGTTGTAGATAATTAAATAAAGAAAAATACAAAATTGATTTCATACAAAAATAATGTACATATAAAAAGTTATGATCTGAATAAAATTCCCAAATACCAACTTCCCAGACCTGTATCTCTAAAATAAAAACTAGTTTTGGTCCCCTATTGTATACTTGTACAGATTAAAATATTCATTTTATTTATTGTTCTTTATTTTGGTAATTTTATATTTTTTATAATTTTGCGAATATTATTTATAATATATATATATATATATGTATATTAAAATAGGAATAAACATACAAGAAAAATACAAAAATAAAATACCTGTATATCATACCCAGGTATAATACATGTACATCTACCTATACAGTTAACTCTCCTATTTTATTAAATGTACAAAACACTTCAAAAATATAAAATAAAAACATATTTAAGTGTATAAAAATATTTTATAAATTTATAAAATAATAAACAAAAATAAACAAAGTAGATATATAAAATAATAAAAAAACAATAAAATATATAGATATATGTACCTATATAGACCTAAAAAGGCAACTCGTATTTTTATAGCTCATAAACATAATTAAAAATCATATTAAAATACTTTATAAAATAATAAACATTTTTTATTTAATAATCTAAAATTAATAAATTTAGTTACTATTTTTAAATGATTTTACAAATGTTTTTCCAGGGTTTTTCTTGGTTGGTCCACGTGGACCAACCAGGTGCCTTGGAGAGTTGACCCGTGGGTCAACTCTCTGACCCGCTGCATGTGGCCGTGTTAGACCTCGTTTTTGCTCCACTTCATGGATTTGTCGAGGTCTGACCTTTCACCAAACCGCCTCACTTCCCTCTTGACTTTTGCTCGCTGAGAATCGAGGTTACACGCCCTATGCTAACCTCGGCCATTGAATCACCGAGTCACCTTCTACGCTTCAATCTATGCTCCCTGCTCGTCAACCCTTCAAAAACACCCCCGACTTTCCATTCAAACTTTGAACCCCTTTTGGCCAATTTCCTCTCCACCTGTTGTGTCCCAGAGCTAGAGGGAGGTGACAACTCCCCTCTCCCACCTTCAGGAGGATCGAGGACGTCCTGAGGCTGCTCTACCACCTCCGGCAAGTCATCGCCGTCGAGGTCCCCTTCCTCAGGTGATCCACCTTCGAGGACCCCCTTTTTTCTATCATTTTCTCTCATTTCCTTCACCGTAGTCGTAGGAGTAGACCTATAGCTTCCGCTTCGTTTCTCACCCATCAGATCACCACACCAACCTCCTCGCCGGAGCAAGCTCCGACCGAGCTTCGTATCGTCGTTTCACACTCGATCAACACCGCCATGGGGTCGAGGCAATTTGCCCTCTATCCCCTCACCATTTTCTTGCAGTTGCTGAAGCCACGAAGCAACTGGGAGCGAATTTTGATCCCTCGTCGGAGCCACCTGGAGCCTCCAGCTCCGCTGTCTTCGCAGCCGCACGATAGCGCTCTTCCGAGAGTTTTGAGGGTCCCAGACGATCGACACCACCTGCAGGAGCAACACTGACCATTTTGGAGCTCGAGAGGAGGCTAGAGGACTGAGATCGAACGCAGGGAAGGTCGCCTTCGCCGACCTTCTTCCCGGTTCCTCCTCCTTGGCTTCCCGCCGTTGGATCTTGGCCGGAGCCCAGATCATACAGCCGCCGTTGGATCTCGCAACCCAGAGCCGCCGGATCATCATATCCCATCTAATTGCGACTATTGGATTGCGAACCGTCATCGGCGCGTAGCAATCGACACGTGTATTAGTGAGCGCATATCCACCGTCCGCTCTTGTGCGTGCTTGGGTATTTTGCACTACAACCCTTGCGCATTTTTGTATTTGAATATTAGCATTAAAACATTCATCTGTAGTTCATTAACATTTATAATATTTAGATTAAAACCCTTCGTACTTTCAACATTTACACTTAGGTCCCTAGCCACGTCACCTCATGTGCCTGTACGCGTGAGGTGAAGGGCATTTTGTAGGGGACCCCCTCGTGGGTTGTTTATTGCACTTTGGTCCAGAAACTTTTATATGCAGTTATATTTTTGAGGCATTTTTGTAATCATACCCTTGATATTTTGAAATTACACTCTGGTCCCTACCAGGCGCGTGTGCCTATGCACGCGAGTTTGCTCATTTTGCAGAAGCACCCCTGCAGGTCTGAATATTTGTATTTAGCCCATTAAGTGTCTTATTTAGTTCATTATTTTGTGAGAAAATTGCATGCAGGCCCCTGGACTTTTCTTTATTCACAAAAATACCCCTGCTAGTATTGATTTTCTCTTTGTTGTCTCTATTTATTTTATGCATCGATAAAACCCTAAAAATCATCAAAAAATCACCTTGTGTGCATGTTGCATTGTACTTTCACGCCCACATTTATATTTTGCATTTTGTTGCATTTTAATATTTATAAAAATTTGAAAACATGCATTTTTAGCACTATTTGCATTAGAAAATACATAAAAATTATAAATACTTTTTGAAAAATTCCAAAAAATTATATTTTGTGTATTTTATCATATTTTATCTCCAGAGCAAAAATCACTAAAAATACATAGTAAACCCCCTAAAAATGAGAAAAACCCTAAAAAATTCATAAAAATCTCAAAAATTCCAGAAAAATCCTGAAAATATAATTTTGGTCTATGAATTTTCTTGATTTATTATCTTTCAATCAAAATTAGTTTGAGGATTTTTGAACTCCGATTAATATTTTTTGTCCTCATTTTATTTTCAGCCTTCTATTTTCTTCACTGTTTTCAGTATTGTTGCCTTTTAAAATACCAAAAAAATAGATAAATTATAGAAAAATTTAAAAAACATTAGCAAAATATAAAAATCGTAGACACACTTTATTTCCCGTATTCTAAGTATTTTTACCTATATCTATATCTCTCTTATCTCTAGTGTATATATATTCCCTGTATATATTATATCTTCATTAAAACGAAAAGAAAATACAAAAAATACAAAATATAAAAAGAAAAGACAAAATAAATAAATTAAAAATCAAAATATAAAATTACAAAATAAAAAATAAAAAAAATAAAAAATAAAATTAAAGCCCACAAAAATTTGCACACTTGTAGGCATTTATTCGCACTCACTCTTGAGCATATATTTTTAGATATATCTTGCTTGATCCCTGTGTTCGGCCTCTACACATACTTGCACTATACACTTTTGTTGTAGAGTTATAATCAATTTTAACTCCACATTTGCTTCTCATTGTTTGATTGTTATTATGGGTTAATTGTTGACTTAACTCGGATTTCGTATGGTCGTTTCAGCAATTGAGTTCCCGCCTTGTGTGGAACTTAAGACCATCGATTTTTGGGTTAATCAAATGGCACTGTTGCCAGAGAGCAACATCATATAGATCATCTCTTTGCGATTGACTGTGATTGCTTGTCTACAGTTTTTGTCTTTCTCATTTAATGATTTATATTTCAGCTGCTAACCACTCTTTTTGTTGGCTTTGTGTGAGGTATCGCAGATCGAGGGAGGCGCGTTTTCCTAGGCGCTTGTGCACCCACGTGAAGTTGGCTTCAACTTGCTCATAGAAGACTTAGAGAATTTTGTAGCTTAGCTCATTTATTTGCATATATTTGTGTAATTATTTGTGAGAGAGCGTGACTATAATTTGTAATAAACAAGGCTTGACAGGACATTTCAGCACTTCACGAGGTCCAGTGCCCGAGGGATTGTTCCCTTGAGGGCCTCGTCGGTTTTTCGCGGCTTTTCTCGTGGTTTTTGTCGACTTTATTACCTGCTTGTTTCACGTGGATTTAGCCCCTAGCTTTAGGAATTTCTATTGATTGTGACGTAAATAGCTAAGGCCCAACACTTAATATCTTGCCTGTGCCTATAGATCGTAATTGAACTTAGCTAAAAATCAATTGAAAAAGCTATTGACTTGGACTAGAGACCACGTGTCGGGAGGGGTCGTATACAGCACGTGCATGATCCATTGTGGTGGACATCGATCGGCTCCCAAGATTGGACTCCGGTCTCTCTTCCTAGTCATAGTTACTTGTGCTTCACGATTAATAGAAGTTGCTCATCTAGGGACGGTTTCTTCGTGCATCATATAGGTAGTTTTGTTCATGTCTTTAAATTTATGTGCGGATCACCCTGCATGTAGAGTGCTGGAGCAAGGTACGCATTTCTATCTCTGCATGCATCATTGTGTTTGATTACACATCGGCTTTTTCGACTTCCTCCCCCATTTTATTGGACTTAAAATAACTAGGAGATTGGAAAATTCGTTAGGCGTTATCTTTATTCAGAAAAAGATTAAAAAAAGTGAAAACCATAAAATTGGGACTGCTAATGTAAACTTGACTCTAAAACTCACCTCATTCTTTCAAGTTGTCTTGGGGAGAGTAACCCCCTCATTGGTTGATTTATCTGCAGCGAGAGAGTGACACGAACACTAGGCTAGAGCCACGCCCGAAATCTTGGTTGACTACTGGTCTTGGTGAGTCGTTCTCCAGTGAGGATCTCTCTAGTAACCGGTAAAGCGGACCGCGACGTCCTTTGCAGAGGGGGTTGATTGGGTAGCCGGTAAACGGTCCGCAACTCCTACTGGTTGGGAAAGATCTCATTTGGGTTGGGACAGTCGGCTAGGAGAGTTGGGTTTCCAACAACTCGCTTAACCACTCTGATAGATTGACTGATCACCTTAATGGAATTTGACAAGATAAAAGATCGAACCTTCACGGTCATCAGCTCAAGAGTTGTGTAGGTGAATTGGGGTTTGTTTTTCACATCTTGTTTGCATTCCAGATCTCATCTGCCATTTTTCCATATCAAAATGATCGGAAGGAGATCCCTTAGGCCTTAGGCCATGTCTGGTGGCAACGCTATCGAGCACTCCTTCCTATTCATCTAGGTCAGCTTCAGGGAGTCCAGACCCACTCTCCAAGCATGAGTTTACATCCACCCTGTTCCCCCTCGATCACCCTTCTTCTTCTATTAGTCTAGTGGTGTCAGAGTTTAGTGCAGCACACATTTCAGAGCATTTGACGACACCTGAGATGGGTTCTTTTGCCTTTGCAGAGACAAGAAATGGCCGGCAGAGAGGAACACCCAGATGAGCAGGGACAACATCCATTCATATATGACCAAGCTGCCATCAACAATTCACTGTTAGCCTCCCTGGAGACCATGCAGAGACAGATCAGAGACAATGGAGTCTTCATGGGTGACATTATGAGAGAGCTGGTGCAGATGCGAGAGGACAGAGATGACAGACCTGAGGGTGGTGGTGAAGACATACCCCAAGCAGAAGGCGGAGGAGGAGAACCAAACCAAGAGAGGCCACCGTCGATGACCATGAGGCAGTTGCACAAACCAGCTGCAACCCTCACTCACCGATGGATCCAACTTCCTCCCATTGTCGAGAACTTCGAGCTTCTCCCGCAAACCATTCAGTTATTGCCCAAGTTTCATGGGCTAGTCACCGAGGAGCCTCACCTCCATATGTAGGAGTTTGAGATGATTTGCAGCACTGCCCATGACAGATTTGTGGACGAGGATACGATCAAGATGATTGCCTTCCTATTTTCCTTAGCTGACAGAGCATCCTATTGGCTGAAACATCTTGGGAGGTACATCACATCCTGGACACAACTCCATATCGAGTACTTGAACAAGTACTATCCACTCGGTCGGACCAATGCAACAAGAGTAATGATCAGCAGTTTCACGATGACCCCAAATGAGCAGTTCCATGAGGCTTGGGATCGATTTAGAGAGCTCATCGACCGGTGTCCACATCATGATATATCATAGCCCAACCTGGTTCAGAGTTTCTTTTGTGGGCTGACACCAGAGCTGCAGGGACTTGTTAATGCCTCTTGTGGTGGATCTTATTTCTCCAAGGGAGAAGATGCGGTTTGGGAGATCTATGAAGGAATGGTAGAGAACTCTACAGTCATGGCCCAAGCCCGCGTCTACACACAACCGAAGATCCCACCACAGGCAGTTGGATATCAGAGGATTGCATGCATCGACGCCAGTACACATACTCTGTCAACAGCCACAGCTCAGGCCGAATCCACCGCTGCCGACATGGGGATCATCAGCGAGAAGTTGGACGGCATCGAGATCCTTGAGAAGAAACAGAGTCAAGGTCTGGCCCAGATGGACCAGTTGACGATGACCATGAGTGACCTGAAGACGCAGATCTTATGCATTCAGGAGGCATATACGTCTACTCAGCAGCCTCCCAGTTCACGGGTTGATCCTAGCAATACCAGCTCCATCTAGCCCTCGACCACGTACCGTTAGGTTCACCACATACATGCAGAGCCTGCCCAGCAGCTACAACACTACGCATTGCTTCCACCGTCTCAGGACACTCACATGGTGGTGTATCAGCCGGATCAACCACTGGCAGTTCTCCCTCCACCACCCGTTGAGCAGGAACCATTGATGGAAGTTAGTGGGATATGGTACGACCGGTACCCACAGCAGGTCGGGATTCGACGTGATCACCCCGGATTCCGTTGGACCACCGGAGGCACCTCCTCCCAACAGCAGTCTCCCGCTTAGGGCGGTCAGATCAACCAGCTCCAACAGCAACCCCATCATACCCAGCAACATTACCAGCATGGTCCTCGTCCCTTCTATCAGGAACAACAGTGGAGGCATCGTCAACAGCCTCACCAGACATACTCCCAGCCTCCACCTCGCTACTCTCAACAACAACAACTTCATTTCCAATAGGGGAACACTTTCGGTTCTCAAGCACCCGCCTTCGAGAACCCAGCTTTAGATGACCTCGCCTGCCTGCTTTCTGAACAGCAGGCATCCTTCCAACAGGAAATGGATGAGTTCCGGCAGGAGATGAGGGATATCATCAAGGGCAAGGCTGCCATACCAGCACATATTGAGCCTAATACGAACAACTTCAAGAGGAAATCTGAGCAGGTACAGTTTACAGAGAATACCACTCCTAGTGACTATTTGAGTGAAATGTCTTCTTTTTATGATGTTGATTTCGTGATTACTAGGAGCGGTAGGATGCCAGCCGGCAATGCCTCATTTGAGCGACAACCACATGAGGAACCAGGATCGCCAGATGAGGAGAGTAGCGGTGCTGATGCCGCTAATGATGTTGATGACGGTGGTGCTGATGCCACCACAGATGGAGATCCAGATGACGGTGTTGAGGCGGTCGTGACACCCGATGCAGATGGTGGTGCTGAGACCACCATTTTTCTTGATGCAGATCCAGAGTGCGGTGCTGATACCGCGAAGTTAGATGCCATGGGTGGTACTGAGGCCACCACTTCTACTTTTGTTGATCTCCCACCTGTTGTGTTGCCACCTTTTGTATCTCAGGACTGTGGTAACAAGAAAAAGAACAACAATATGAATAAAGGAAAGGCTTCTGTATCCACTTCGAGTCCATATGTGTTGTCTGATGATCATTGTATGGATTTCATTCCTTTACAGGTACAGGGACCTATTCCTAGTCCTCCATCTGAGGAGGCCCCTACCATCCCCTTCCTCAAGCACTCCGCTTGGCGAAGGGGAATAAAAGAGAAAATCCCAAAAAGACTCACTAGTTAGAGTTCAGCAACCAGATGATTGACAAATTCCAGATCCAGCTGACTCTACAGGAGGCTCTTGAACACATCCCCCTCTTCCAAAAGAATTTGAGAGAGAAGACTACAGTCCACAGGAAGAGGAGGAACCGCAGAGATGAGATCCATGTGCTCACCCGCTCTACTTGCTTCGCGATCTAGAATATATTGCCAGCCAAGAGACCTGATGCAAGAACTCCCTATGTCAGATGTGAGATTCAGGAGCAGCAGTTTGATCGTACTCTATTAGACAGCGGCTCTTCTATCAACCTCCTTCCGGCAGCCTTACTCGATCGATTCAAGGTTGGTCCTCTTCTTCGGAGCAGGACAATCCTTCATTTTGCTGATAGGTCGATTAAGAGGCCGAAGGGGTTGTTGAGAGACGTGGTCGTTACCATTCAGGGCCTGAAGTTCCCCGTGGACTTTGTTGTAATGGACATGGAGATCCCTGAGTCGGTAATAGATGCCCCCATCATACTTGGACGCACATTCTTGGCCAATGCCAAGGCGGTGACCAAGCATGATTGTGGGAAGGTGTACTTTTGCGTAGAGGACGAAAGTATACAAATAGAGACGATCGACAAGACTAGATCGAGAGAATCAACATGCTCAGAGCAGTCCAGTGATATCTAGCAAATGACAGAGGCTGAGCGAGACGTCCACCAAGAGTGTAATTTTGTCCTGACAGATGATGAATCCATTTGGACAGATCCGGTAGCACGAGCCCTCTCCTTGCCCGCAGATTCAGCATACTTACATATTATGGTAGTTGAGAGCTTGAAGAGGACACTTTTGAGGCCGACAGTTCTGGGATGAGTAGTGAAGCAGAATTTCATTCTTGTTCTTCTAGTTCAGATCCCTTGGACTCAGACATTGACTGGGACGATTTTGATGACTATTTACCATCTCTGATTCCTTCTGAGCCGACAGCTAGGACGGAGTACAAGCCATTACAGTTTATAAATGATTCAGCAGTATCCCCTTCGTCAGATTTTCATGCACAGCAAGAGTTCTCTCATGCAGACCTGGTAGCCTTCACACAGACATATCAGAAGCCATATCTGCCACCTCCCAGTTATCCAGAGTTGAAGCCCTTGCCGCAGTCGATAAAGTATAGATTCCTTGCGAGTGAGCCAGATATGCACCCAGTCATCATCTCAGCAGATTTGACTGGAGAACAAGAATCTCGTTTGATGGGGGTTCTTGAAAGAAACTGCAAGACGATTGGATGGAGTATAGCTGATCTCCAGGGGATTAGTCCGGCTATGTGCTCCCACCACATCTATCTTGAAGAGGATGCTAAGCCCTCGTGTGAGTTCCAGCGAAGGTTGAACCCGAATCTTCGAGATGTGGTCATGAAGGAAATATCAAAATGGTGGAGCGTCGATTTTATCTACCCCATCTTCGACTCCAAGTGGGGGTTAGTCCATTACATGTGGTACCCAATAAGACGGGTATCACTACAGTTGTGAGCGTGTTTGGAGAGGAGATAGCTACCCGAGTACCCACTTCTAGGAGGGTCTGTGTGGACTACAAACGATTGAATGAGGCCACCAAGAAGGATCATTTCCCACTACCATTCATTGATCAGATTATCGAGAGGATAGATGGGAAGAGTCACTACTGTTTTCTTGACGGGTACTCCGATTACAATCAAGTGGCCATTGCACCCGAAGACCAGGATAAAACAACATTCACTTGTCCATTTTGGACGTATGCTTTCAGATGGATGCCCTTTGGTTTGTGTAACGCCCTGACGACATTCCAAAGGTGCATGTTGTCCATTTTCTCAGACATGGTGGGTGACTGTTTAGAGGTCTTCATGGATGACTTCTCGGTCTATGGTGATGGGTTTGATGCTTGTCTTGACTGCCTACACCGTGTGCTTCAACGCTTCATAGAGGTCAACCTTGTCTTGTCTTGGGAGAAGAGTCACTTCATGGTGACTCAAGGGACGGTCCTTGGCCATATCATCTCCAATAGGGCATGGAGGTTGATCCGGCTAAGGTGGATATCATTAGAAAACTCAATCCACTGTCCAATCTACGTCAATTGCGGTCTTTTCTGGTGCATGTCGGTTTCTACTGATGGTTCATTCAGGACTTCAGTCGTATTGCCCGACCGCTCACTGATTTGCCGACGAAAGACACCGAGTTCCTTGTAGATGATAAGTATCTTGCGTCTTTTGTTTGTAGATGATAAGTATCTTGCGTCTTTTGAGACTCTCAAGAGTATGGTTGTCACGGCTACTGTCCTTCAGCCACCCGACTGGTCTCTCTCATTCGAGATCATGACGGATGCTTCTGATTTTACCGTAGGGACTGTGCTTGCACAGAGGAGGGATGGATTGCCTTATGCCATTCACTATGCTAGCCGGACTTTGGATGCCGCTCAACGAAATTACACCGTGACTAAGGAGATGCTAGCCATAGTCTTTGCTTTGGATAAGTACCGATCGTATATTCTCGGATCTAGAGTGAATATCTTTACAGATCACACCGCCATCCGGTATCTCATGGCCAAGAAGGATGCCAAAGCTCGCCTTACCAGATGGATCCTTCTGCTCTAGGAGTTTGACATTGAGATTAAGGATAAACCTGGAGTTAAGAATGTGGTGGCGGATCACCTCTTTCGCCTAGAGAACCTTGAGGAATCTGAGCCCAACGCACCTATTACAGAGACATTTCCAGATGAGGCGATCTTGGCTATCACCTCGCTCCCTTAATACACCGACATTGTCAACTATCTTGTCGCCAAGAAGGTTCCACAAGGTTGACCCAGGCAGAAACTTGAGACCTTCCTTGCGAAGGCCAAGTTTTACCATTGGGAGGATCCCGTCCCTTATCATGAAAGAGGGGATAGCATCTGTAGGAGGTGCATTCCTCAAGAAGAGCAACATAGCGTCACCTACTGCCACAAGCTTGAGGCAGGAGGGCATCATTCTGGGAGACAGACAATACAGAAGGTGCTCCAATCCGGCCTTTGGTGGCCTACTCTCTTCAAGGATTCTGATGAATTCGTGAAGAGATGTACTGACTGTCAGAAGATGGGTACTTGCGGACAGAGAGACATGATGCCCATGTAGCCCATTCACTTTTGTGAGGTTTTTGATGCATAGGGGATTGATTTCATGGGCCCATTTACTAAGGGCCTATTTGGTTGCTGGGTTGGACTGGGTTGGGTTGGGTTGGGTTGGGATGGGTGAATAGTAATCTGTGAGGAGGAAGTACCCTTGTGAATAGTAACCAGGGTTGGGCCAACCCTGCCCAACCCTGCAACCAAACAGGCCCCAAGTGTCATGGGTTTGAGTACATTCTGCTTGTTGTGGATTATGTAAGTCGTTGGGTTGAGGCCATCCCCGCCCGAGCCGCAGATGCTAAAGACTGTGTGCCAATTTTTGAGGAAAAATATCATTTCGTAGTTCAGGGTACCTAGAGTTCTGATTTCAGACGGGGGGTCTCACTTTATTAACGACAAGGTTAGGTCCCTTGCAGATGAGTTTGGCATTGACCATCGTGTTGTCACTCCATATCACCCTCGGGCTAATGGTCTTGCTGAAGTATCGAATAGGGAGATCAAGACAATCTTACAGAAGGTTGTCCGCCCAGACCGAAAGGATTGATCACAGCTTTTGGACTCCATCTTGTGGTCCTATCGGACTTCCTTCAAGACACGACTAGGGACATCTCCCTTTCGTCTCATCTATGGCAAGTCATGCCATTTGCTAGTGGAGATCAAGCACAAAGTTATTATTGGATCCCGAAAATACAGGAGAACAGAGGAAAGCAGAGTTGGCAGCCCTGGAGGAACTGAGAGACACAACATTTTCTAACAGCCTACAGTATAAGGAAAAAGTGAATACATGGCATGATTCTCATATCAGCCATAAACAGTTTGAGCCCGATCAGCGCGTATGGTTGTTTGATTCTAGACTGAAATTATTTTCAGGGAAACTACAGAGTAAGTGGAAAGGACTGTATGTGGTCAGGAAGGTACATGACAATGGTAGTATTGATATATCCGAGTTGTCATCTTCCTCTACCTTTAGCATTAACGGTCAACGCCTGAAGCTATATCTAGATCATGATCCGCCGACCGTTGACGTTGCCCCCATTCATTTGGTATGAGATGTGCTTTTTGATTCACATCACTTGCATCTCATACATGGTATCACTTCTATCTTCCACTATATAGATCCCTTTGTCCATATCATTCATTCTTTCTTCTGTATGTCTGCCACCACATTGTGATCTTATGATTTTGCTATACTTAGGACGTACTTTGTCCTAAGTATAGGGGGGTGCACACACTGAGATATGATCTGTGTATTCGCTTTTTTTCTTTTCTTCTTTTCCTCTTCTATTTTCTTTATCTATCAAAAAGGTGTCGTCCCTTTTTGTCAGTCTTCTATACTTAGGATGTACTTTGTCCAAAGTATAGGGGGCGTGCATCCCGAGTTGATTCTATTCTTTGATCCTCTTCATTGTCTCCTCTTCTTGTCTATACTTAGGGATATTTTACCCTAAGTATAGGGGGAGCCAGTCTGAGTACGATCTGTTCATTCCCACCCTTGACCCTCCATGCTTTGTGTACAGTCTCCTATACTTAGGATTATTTGATCCTAAGTATGGGGGGACGGTCAACTTCTCATTTATTCATTCGTCTCTTATTCATTTATTCTTTAGACTTTTCTTTACTCAATACGAGTTATGTCTTCTCTTTTCTCTTCGATCTATGAGGACATAGCTCAAGCTAAGTATAGGGGGGTCGTATATAATGTGTATATACTTTAGCCATAACTCGTACTTTCGTATTTTCTTAATAATTATGGCTAATTAACACTATTAAAATTCATTAAAAAACCTTAATAAAAAGATGTGATTATTCCTCAAATTCTCTTTGTATTTACTGATTAATAAATCAGGTGAAAATATTTTTTTGTAAAATGTTTGAAAAATAGTTTGAAAACCTTTGTGAAAAATCTTTTTGAAAACTATTTTGAAAACATTTTGTTATATGTTTTCAACCTCTGTAAAATCATTTTCTTTATGTGAAATATAATGTTTGAAAAACGATTTGCAAATGGTTTGAAAAATGGTTGTAAAAATATATGAAATATCTATATATGTTGTTTGGAAAACCATTGCAAAATGATTTTCAAATGTGTGTACATGTTTGCAAAATTGTTTGTAAAAATTATTTTGAACTATAGCTTTCAAAATTGTTTGAAAAACTCTTGTCAAATAAGTTTGAGGAATACTTACATTTCACCTAAAATTCTCTATGTATATACCTATGAAATCGACCACTTACCCTTGTAAATTCTTAAAATCCAATTCTTATAAATAAAAGATGCATCCCCGTGTAAATATTTATATCTAGTTTTTACCTAAAACCTTTTATTTTCAAAAAAATCCCAAAAACATTTGCAAAAGTAAAATACCAAAAACATTTAAAAAAACCTTCTTGAAAAATAAAAAAAATGCATATGCATCATCTTTTCAAAAATCCATAAAAAGTTCAAAATCTTTGAAAATTGCATCACAAAAAGATTTTCCGCATAGCATTTGCATAGCATGAGATTTTTTTGGATTGAGTTTGATAATTGAACGAGTCTAAATAAAATCCGAAGATTGGAGCTTGGTTGGAACTTAAATCTACCTAATTAACAAGAACCTTATAGGAGCTGGAATTGAGGTACTTCAGGTCTAGTTGACTTAATTCTTTGAGGATCATGAGACTTGGTTCAATGGATTCTTGACTGCCTAAGTAGGGTATTTCGGAGCACACGCACGACTCTTGTTGATAATGACCTCACTTGGACACCTACACCTTTCACTTGTCTCAACTCAATTGGAGTTGTGAGAGGGTTGTATTTGCCGGTATGAGATGCACACAGGTGGAAACACTTGTCCTCCTCTAGGGAGGGAAGTGCACCCCAACCCGTCCGGTGATGATGAGTTTTGAGGACATGAGAGTGTAGGTTGCAATAAAGCTTCAAAAGAGGGATAGTCTACTGGCTCGAGAGGAAAAATTTCCTATGTAAATGTTGTTGTGTATAGTATTCAAAAAAATGCAAAAATCAAAAACTCCAAAAAAGGGGGCAGGCCTGTACAAAAATAAAAATGCCTGCCGGAGTGTACATATGTGTATAGTCAAATAAGCAATCTTGAGCTTCAAAGTCAAATCATGCGAGCCTGCAGCTGGATGACTTGACTACACTGGTCTGGCATCCTAGGATATGTTGCTACACTGGCTACCGTCCATTCTTCTCTTCACCCCTCCACTTGGGCCGGTTGCCACTTGAACTTAGACGGGAATACCCTGCTTCTCGAGGAATGAGTTGTTGGATTGGGGAATCATTGGGTTGTCATATTGGAGAAGTCAGTCTCTTTGTCATTTCGGTTGGGGAGAGCCACCATCATTTACATTGTACGAGTCATATTCATAGTCTTAAGGGTTTGCGTGTGAGTTGAAATATTTCTGACCTGGCTATTGAGGAGACTTGAGCAGAGTTTTGGGATTCTTGAAGGCTTTTAGATTTCAAGGTTCCACCTGCACTAAAATTCTAAAGGTCCGACTTAAGCTCCAAACTTTGATTTTGTGAAGACAAGTTTGATAATTATACAATCCAATTTTCCTCTTTTTCTTTTCTTTGTTGTTCTTTCTGCACTTATTGCATAAGTGTTTGCTAGGCACTAGCAAAGGCAAAGTATAGGGGGATGATGAATCCACATTTCATCAACTTTATTATGTCATTTTGGCCTTAAAAACCCTGGCAAATGCTTGTAAATACCCTTAATTCCTGCATCTTAGTATTCATGCATGTGTATATAAATAGTGTACAAAATACAATTTTTAAAGCCAAAATTATAGAATAACGAAAAGAAAAGAAAAGAAAAAGAATAAAATATTGTAAATATTTTATAACCCGAAACCCCTAGACCGAGGCATCTCAATGACTAGGTCGACAAGGAATAAAGTAGGGGGAGATAAGGGCCAAAATACAATGAAAATTTCTTTTATTTAATTCACTCTTTATTCATTTTAGGACCTATTTTTAATTCCACCTTTTATACTTCAAATAAAGAAACTTTTTACATGAAAGTTGTAGATAATTAAATAAAGAAAAATACAAAATTGATTTCATACAAAAATAATGTATAGATAAAAAGTTATGATCTGAATAAAATTTCCAAATACCAGCTTCCCAGATCTGTATATCTCAAATAAAAACTTGAAACGCATCAAAATCACCTTTAGTTGTATATAATTTTCAACAATCTATTTAATGGTGTGGTTTCGCATTTTACGGAGTTACGGTTTGAAAGTTGAGTTTTGGACCCCTGTTGTATACTTGTACAGATTAAAATATTCATTTTATTTATTGTTCTTTATTTTGGTAATTTTATATTTTTATAATTTTGTGAATATTATTTATAATATATATGTATATTAAAATAGGATTAAAAATACAAGAAAAACACAAAAATAAAACACATGTATATCATACCTAGGTATAATACATGTACATCTACCTATACAATTAATTCTCCTATTTTATTAAGTATACAAAACACTTCTAAAAAATTAAATAAAATTATATTTAAGTGTATAAAAATATTTTATAAATTTATAAAATAATAAACAAAAATAAATAAAGTAAATATACAAAATAATAATAAAATATATAGATATATATGTACCTATATAGACCTAAAAAGGCAACTCGTATTTTTATACCTCATAAAAATAATTAAAAATCATATTAAAATACTTTATAAAATAATAAACATTTTTATTTAATAATCTAAAATTAATAAATTTAGTAATTATTTTTAAATGATTTTACAAATGTTTTTCCAGGGTTTTTCCTGGTTGGTCCACGTGGACCAACCAGGTGCCTTGAAGAGTTGACCCGTGGGTCAACTCTCTGACCCGATGCATGTGGTCGTGTCAGACCTCATTTTTGCTCCACTTCATCGATTTGTCGAGGTCTGACCTTTCACCGAACTGCCTCACTTCCTTCTTGACTTTGCCTCGCTGAGAATCGAGGTTACACGCCCTATGCTAACCTCGGCCATTGAATCACCGAGTCACCTTCTACACTTCAATCTATGCGCCCTATTTGTCAACCCTTCAAAAACACCCCCGATTTTCCATTCAAACTTTGAACCCCTTTTGTCCACCTTCCTCTCCACCTGTTGTGTCCCAGAGCTAGAGGGAGGTGACAGCTCCCCTCTCCCACCTTCAGGAGGATCGAGGACGGCCTGAGGCGGCTCCACCACCTCCGGCAAGTCATCGCCGTCGAGGTCCCCTTCCCCAGGTGATCCACCTTCGAGGACCCCTTTTTTCCGTCAATTTTATCGCATTTCCTTCACCGTAGTCGTAGGAGTAGACCTATAGCTTCCGCCTTGTTTCTCACCCATCAGGTCACCACGCCAACCTCCTCACCAGAGCAAGCTCCGGCCGAGCTTCATATCATCATTTCACACTCGATCAGCACCTCCATGGGGTCGAGGCAGTTTTCCCTCGATCCCCTCACCATTTTCTTGCAGGTCCTGAAGCCACGAAGCAACTGGGAGCGAATTTTGATCCCTCGCCGGAGCCACCTGGAGCCTCCAGCTCCGTCGTCTTCGCAGCCGCACGATAGCACTCCACCGAGAGTTTTCAGGGTCCCAGATGATAGATACCACCTGGAGGAGCAACACCAGCCATTTTGGAGTTCAAGAGGAGGCTGGAGGACCGAGATCGGAGGCAGTGAAGGTCGCCTTCGTCGGCCTTCTTCCCTGTTCCTCCTCCTTGGCTCCCCGCCGTTGGATCTTGGCCAGAGCCCAGATCATACAACCACCGTTGGATCTCGCAACCCAGAGCCGCCGGATCTTCATCGCCCATCTAATCGTGACCGTTGGATTGCGAACCATCATCGGTGCGTAGCGGAGCGACACACGTATTAGTGAACGCATCTCCACCGTCCGCTCCCACGCGTGCTTGGGTATTTTGCGCTAAAATCCTTGCGCATTTTTATATTTGAATATTAGCATTAAAACATTCATCTGCAGTTCATTAACATTTGTAATATTTACATTAAAACCCTCCGTACTTTTAACATTTACATGTAGGTCCCTAGCCACGTCACTTCACATGCCTGTGTGCGTGAGGTGAAGCGCATTTTGCAGGGGACCCCCTCGTCAGTTGTTTATTGCACTTTGGTCTAGAAACTTTTATATGCAGTTTTATTTTTGAGACAATTTTGTAATCAGACCCTTGATATATTAGAAATTACTCTCGGGTCCCTACCAGGCGCGCATGCCTACGTACGTGAGAAACCATAAAGAGTTATGATTTAGTGCAGAATCCTGATGAACCTTGTGTGTACAAGAAGCTTAGTTGGAGCGCCATTGTGTTCATTATGCTTTAAGTAGATGATATCCTTATCGTTGGGAATGATACTGGAATGATGACAAGTGTGAAGATTTGGTTTTCCCATACCTTCGAGATGAAATATCTTGGAGAATCCTCTTACATCTTAGGCCTGGAGTTGTTCAGAAATCGAGAAAAAAAAGGAAATTGGGATTATCACTGTTGGACATGTGAGCCCCGGGCGAACCATTCTTACAATAAATGTTATTGTAATATATATGTTTTATCAATAAAAGTTATTGATGTTTCACTCCCTTTCTAAAATTAAATGAATGAATACACTATAAGATCCCTCTGTACAATTAGGGTTATGTACCATGGTCATCTCGATGATCATATAGTTGTTGATTCATTAAATGAATCATAGAGGCTGGTGCTTGGATGAATATCTACGGAGTTAGATAGAGGATTCATCAAGCACCGTCAAATGATTATTAAGAGAAGATCTCCAGCCTGAGTAGGAGATGCCAATCCTTTCTCAGAGAGGATGATATCTGATCGACCTCTTAATGTAGGTCCTCTAAATGGGAATAGTGATTTGGAGGTGTCAGATTAGTTAGGTCAAAGGATTAACTTAGCGAGATCGAGATAACCTAAGTCCTATGTTGAATACTGTCACAACATAGGCACACATCCTCTAACCAGAGACAAATGTGTTGCTATATGTCTGAGTGTGTATGTTTGGCAGACCAATAAGTCGATGACCTAACCAAGGTCTATACATTGACAGGCTGGTGTGCATGTAAGGGCATATGAGTAATACGATCTCTCAAAGGTAATATGATCTCTCAAAGGGATCATACATGTTCACTTATGAATCAGAAGACATGAGCTCACTCATGAAGTACTGGGACGGATTAAATTCCATGCATGGTCATCGTGCTTCGGAAGCATGACAAGAATTTGAAGGTATGCTATATGTTTTGGGAAAGCATATGATTGATACCGATTCCCAATGATCAAGATTGAGAAACTTGGTGATCAAACCCTGAAGAAGACAGTGTAAAATTGATCTAATCTTCAGGTTGATCATAGGTCTTCCAGTATGTAGGATGTACAGGTATTGGGAATACCTGAGGGTGATGTGATCATAAACGATTGGATAACGATGACGCTTCCATTCCGGGAGAGTGATGAAATAGGTTTGAATTTTAGTGGTTCCTCTCAGTAGAGAAGCAATCTGATCTTGGTCCAAGTGTTGGACATTGGTCTGAATAAGATTCAGATGCAATGAGAAGATTATATTTGCGGTCTTGATTTAATCAAACATCTATGGGAGGTCCGTGAGATCTGGATTTGAGATGAGATCGCAACATCCAAGTCACTATGCATGGAACAATACAATCGCCATGTCCTTATCTCCAAGTATCTGCGGAGAAAGCACATTATTCTTGAAGGAGTTCAAGAATAATTCCTTTGATGAATTTTGTATCCAAGCAACAAGATGTTGATAATTAAATGAGACTTAATGATCAAGAATAATATGAATAGGATTCATATTGTAAGAATGATTATCCAAGATACTTAAATGGGATTTAATTATCAAGGAAACACAAATTGTGGATAGTGCTATCCATAGTATCTGTGTATATTATAAATATTTTATAATATATTAGAGAGAGAGAATTTTTTGTAAATTACATTTATTAATTGTTAATGTGAATTAGATTCACATTAAGAAATTAATTGGAAATGTAATTTACATTTTTGTTTGGGTTGTGAATGTGATCTACATATTTTCAATGGCACGATTGAAATATTCACTAATTAACTTGGAATTAATTTCATGGATAAATTTGCAATAAATGTTGTTGCAAATAATTAAGAGATAATGAGATAAAACAAAAGGGAGATAATCCACCACCAAATGAGGTGGCGTCACCCATGAATTGGTCATGGGTGACGCCCCATGATTTTAGGTGGATTATTATCCTCTTTTAATTATTATGATATTATCTTGTGATAATTGATTTTATTGAATTAAATTATGTTGATGATAATGCAACATATATTTAATTTAATATAAATTAATATGTTGTTGTTTTTTAACAACAATGATCATGGCCATTGGTTAAAAACGCATCAATCTAACCATTGATTTTGTGTATGCCACGGATTGTGATCCATGGAATCCCAAACTAATATATATATAAAGAGGGCAACCCTAGCCTCTTGAAGATACATCATTGTGCACGTCTCTCTCTCATTCTCGCCATCTCTCTCTCTCTAAAGGTGGTTGTCCACCTAAGGTCTTGAGGGAAAAACAATCGCTTCTACACCGTCATGTTGTCGCTTCGATTTCTCGTGAATCTCCATCTTCTTTGGAGCTTCTTGCTCTAAAAGGATACGTCGAATTTCATTGGACGAAATCGGGAGATTCGAGGCTCGGATCTTCACCGAGGATTGCGGGAAGCATGCGTCTCATCATCACGACCACAAGTGCCATCTTCGTAGATTGGACTTGAGTCAGGAGGATCTCTTGCTTTAGAGATCTAGTGATCACAACCACGCTTCGAGAGTTATTTCTAATACTTTGTGGTTTGATGAAATGATCCAAGATACGTTCTTGTGATCATGTGGTTTCATCTTGTGATTTAAAATTTTTAAATTCCGCTGCACCTAGCGATTAGTGCGACTAGCCGCTCCGATCGCATAAGATGCAATCATCACGCTTCCGTGAAACGCTTGAGGATTCCTCATATCCTTCAATAATGACATTGATACATTAAGACGATTCTTGAACGATTCCGTATGGATAGTTCCAAAGAAGGATTCCTCTCCTTAAGACATGGTATCCATCTGTCTAAAGGGATGGCATCTCAAAGTGTTGAGGAAAAGAAGGCCATGGCTGGATGCCCGTATGCATCAGCTGTAGGAAGCTTAATGTATGCCATGATGTGTACTAGGCCAGACAGCTGCCATGCAGTGGAAGTGGTAAGTCGTTACCAATCCTGCTATGGAGAGCAACACTGGAATGCAGTAAAGAACATATCCGAATATCTAAGATGGACGCAAGATTACATCTTGATCTATGGAGATGGCAATCTCCAAGTCTTGGGATATACAGATTCATACTTCCAGTCAGATATTTATGATCGAAAGTTGACATCAGGGTTTGTATTCCTGTTGAACGGTGGTACTGTGAGCGGGAGAATCAAGAAGCAGGACACTACGACGGATTCAACAACAGAAGCCAAATACATTGCTGCATCGGATGCTGCAAAGGAGGTAGTGTGGTTGCGCAAGTTCATCTTGGAGCTTGGCGTAGTTTCCTCTGATACTCCCATCCCGTTACTCTGCGATAAACGGGAGCCATTGCCCAGGTAAAGGAAACCAGATGGCATCAAAAGAGCAAGCGCGTGGAAAGGAAATACCACATCATTCGAGAGATTCAAAAGCATGGTTATATCATCATCACCAAGGTGGCCTCTTCCGACAACGTTGCTGATCCTCTTACCAAACCTCTGACACAGAAGGTTTTCGACCAGCATGTAATGAGTATGGGTTTACGGATTATACATGAATGGTTCTGAGGGCTAGTGGGAGATTGTTGGACATGTGAGCCCCGGGCGAACCATTCTTACAATAAATGTTATTGTAATATATATGTTTTATCAATAAAAGTTATTGATGTTTTCACCCTCCCTTCTGAAATTAAATGAATGAATGCACTATAAGGTCCCTCTATACAATTAGGGTTATGAACCATGGCCTCTATACAATAGTATTCATATTATGAGAATGATTATTTAAGATAATTAAATGGGATTTAATTATAAAGGAAACACAGATTGTGGATAGTGCTATCCATTCCATCTGTGTGTATATTATAAATATGATTTATAATATATTAGAGAGAGAGAGAGAGAGCATTTTTTGTAAATGGCATTTATTAATTGTTAATGTGAATTGGATTCACATTAAGCAATTAATAGGAAATGTAATTTACATTTTTGGATTGTGAATGTGATTCATATATTTTCAATGGAATGATTGAAATATTCATTAATTAATTTGGAATTAATTTACTGGATAAATTTGCAATAAATGTTGTTGCAAACAATTAAGAGATAATGAGATAAAATAAAAAAGAGGATAATTCACCACCAAATGAGGTGGCGTCACCCATGAATTGGTCATGGGTGACGCCCCATGACTTTAGCATGGATTATTATCCTCTTTTAATTATTATTCTATTATCATGTGATAATTGATTTTATTGAATTAAATTATGTTGATAATAATGTAGCATATATTTAATTCAATATAAATTAATATGTTGTTGTTTTTGAACAACAATGATCATGGCCATTGATTAAAAAACGCATATCAATCTAACCATTGATTTTGTGTATGCCATGGATTGTGATTCATGGAGTTCCAAACTAGTATATAAAGAGGGCAATCATAGCCTCTTGGATATATACAACATTGTGCACGTCTACTCTCTCTCTCTCTAAAGGTGGTCGTCCACCTTGTGATCTTGAGGGAAAAAGCAATCGTTTCTACGCCGTCGTGCTATCGATTCGATTGCTCGTGGATCTCCATCTTCTTTGGGGATTCTTGCTCTAGAAGGAGACGTCAGATTTCGTTGGATGAAATCAGGAGATTCAAGGCTTGGATCTTCTTCGAGGATTGCGGGAAACACATGTCTCATCATCGCACCCGTAAGTGCCATCTTCGTAGATCGGACTTGAGTCAGGAGGATCTCTTGCTTTAGAGATCTAGTGGTCACAACCACGCTTTGAGAGGTATTTCTAATACTTTGTGGTTAGATGAAACGATCCAAGAAATATTCTTGTGATTATGTGGTTTCATCTCATGATTTAAATTTTTAAATTCTGCTACACCAAGCGACTAGTGCGACTAACCGCTCCGATCGCATGAGATGCGATCCTCACACTTCTGTGATGCGCTTGAGGATTCCTTGTATCCTTCATAAGATCGACCCACAGATTATGGGTATGAATGTCAAAATTCTGACATCTTCAAAAAGGAAGGTGGAGAATGATTCACGAACTTTGATATGTGTATACATGAGCAATGATCTTTGAATGCAGGTAATACAATAAGAAATGCAAACCCCAAGTTCACCAACTTCACACAGTGAAGTTCGCAAAGGTCAAGTCAATTTTCCTTTCAATTTTAAATTGGATATAAACAATCTAAAAATCCATTACACATAGGTGTGTAGCCCTGACACCCTTAATAAAAGGAGTGATCTGCCCCGACTGTCGGGTTATATCACATCCCTAAAGAAGATAGTAGATTACCAAACCCAAAACATCGACTATGGTTGGAGGTGAGCACTTGTTTCTCCCATATCCACAAGAGTATAATCTGGAGACTTAGGGTGCAAGTCTAGGATTTTGGGCTCTAACCTTAGGGCTACATCCTCACCCACTCACATTCTGGAGAAGTACATGTGTACAAGGACTGGGTTTGTTCTCCCACAGTCAATGATATTCAATTTATCTGATTTTATTTAATCAATAATATATTTCATAGTCCCTTTTTTATTAACCAATCACTTTCTTTAAGGTTTAGAACTAAGAACGTCTACCGATCTGTCCTAATTTCCTTTTAATGCTAAATGAGAAAACATAGAGGAAGAGTCGGAAAAGCATATGTAATTCGATAAAACAGTGACGTGTTCTCAAGTATAAATACTCATAGTAATCCTCGCAATCTCTATGCTATATGATAAACATAATTTAATTTTACGCTATATACATGCATCGAAAACTGCTTTTAGACAGATAGTTCTATTAACGAGTGAAGAACAGATTAAATTTGGCTAAGTAGAACGTCTAATGCATCTATTTACTGTGAATGCGTAGACCTTAGACTACAAGTGCAATAAATGAACCCCAGTAGCTCTAATATTCTTTATGTAGTCCTAGATCTACTTTAAGCACCACGAATAATATGGCCTCGATAGTTTGAGTGTTCAATGTTCAGATACAATCGCGAGTCTTCAAATGAAGACTGTTGGAAATAAGATTATTACAAATTATTTACAAAAATAAATGAATAAAACACACTCTCTCTCTTCAAATGAAAGAAAATTTCTTCGTGTCTTCTGAGCGGGCTCAACCCACACAATCACCCACCTCTGATTGCTCCAAGATGCATCAGCCTCCAAGAAAGCCACTCTAGGTCCAACTTTACTATTACTAATGTACTCTCCAAGTCTTCGATGCACTACAGTGAGTATATCATCAGAAAGCCTTCATTGTATCTAATAGAGTTTTCTTCTAGAATTTCTTTTTTTAACTCTGTGGATATGATTTGCTTGATAAGTAGTTGGAGGCTTTGGCTCATCTATTATTTGATGAACTCAGAGACCCAAGGTTGATATGGAGGTAGAAAAGGTTAGGCTATCGACAATCGGTTGGGGCATTTAGGAAAGAAGAAAGAGGATGAGCTAGATGAAGAAGAAAAAGAAATGGGAGCTGTTGACCTTGGTTAACTGCACCTGAGCTGCCAACCAGAAATGGCCACCTGAAGTAAAAATGGCTCGCACTTAAGGATACAAACTGATATGGATATTTTGGTAGATGGCCCATCATTATATCTATTTTATAAAAATTTTTACATTCGTATTAGTATTCATTTTAAAATAGATATCGATATGGATATCATTTTAACATCCGCAAATATTCGCATTTGTATATGTATAGCCGTTTTTAATATATAAATACAGTTGTATAATTATTTTTATTATATTTAACATAATTTTATACATTCTTTCACCATATTTGGTATAAATATTATGATATAAGGATATTTAATATATTTATATTACATGTATTTAATCTAATACATGTATATTTAATCTAATCTGTAAAGTATTTCCACTATTACTCATGCCCAATCAGTATATATTTTACATTCTTATCTGTTTTTAAGGATATGGTAATATCATTTGACTAGCTATTAATATATGAATCTATATCAGTATTCATGTCTAAAAACGGATAAGAATATGGTAATACTTATATCTGTATTCATCCATCCTTACTCGCATTAAGACAAATTCTGTTGATCAAGACAGATAAATACATTATAAATTAGATATAAAATCATAAATATATTTAAATTAAATATAAGTATAACAAAGAATGTAGATAATTAAATAAATAGTTTTTTATATTAATTAAATAGTGTTATTTTTAATAGTTATCATTAAAAACTATAATTTACATGTATACCAATACATATAATATACATATTTTAAAATTAATAGCATTACATATAATGTAGTATTTTTTATATTTTGGTAAGGATTTTTAATATATTTTTATTTTTTTCTAATATTCGTACATGCATATATATATATATATATGTGTGTGTGTGTGTGTGTGTGTGTGTGTGTGTGTGTGTGTGTGTGTGTGTGTGTGTGTGTGTGTGTGTGTATGTGTGTGTGTGTAATATAGTTCAAATATACCTATATTTTGGAATTTTATATATATCTTCTTTTACATGGATTTTACTATAGATTTCTATTTTGTTTACAAAATATCGTATAATAGAGCAATAAGAAAATATTCAATACAAAATAGTTTACAAGAAATAGTAATAAATAACCTAAATCCAATTGTACATATATATACAATTAGGGTCCGAAAATCGACATTTTATATTGACCCACTTCCATTTTATAGACAAAAGTGAATTTGCCAAATTTGAAGTTCATGTGAGTGAGATATTATATTTGGAGGTTTAGGTTGGTGCCTTTTAGTTATAATATTTATTGGTTTTTAAGGCACTATTATTTTTAGGATAAATTTTTGTATTTTCTTCATAATTTTATATGCATTTTAAAAAAGAATAAGTGAATTGAAGTTAGTTATAAATTAATAGAAAATTATGAAGTTTTATATATGTAATATATATTTGTACAACCATGCCCGAAAATCAAAACTCACACCTTTAACCTCTAATATTTTTTCATGTTTTTGTTAAAATAGTATTAAGACTATATATATATATAAGTTTAAAGGTAAGTTTGATCGATTAGGAGTTTTATATAAATATTTTTTAACCACCGATATTGTATTTTATATCTTTTTGAATTTTTATTTTTTCCATAATTTTAACGTGATTAACTTTTGTTGATTTTTCATAGATACTATTAATTATTATATTAATTTAAGTAAAGAAAGTTCGAAAAGTATATACACATGTGATCTGAATAAATAGATGAAGTTTGTATAGTATATAACTAGTGAACCATTATTGTCTCTATGTACAAAATTAATCTTTTTGTGATTTCCATTATTTTTACTCGTCTCTCTCTACTTATAGGTTAGATGACCAAGTCAATACTGACTTGGTCTCATGGTTAGGTTAACTCTTCACGCATATACATATTTACATCTTTATTTTATCTCTTCTTTCTTTTCTCTCTTTTTATTTTTTATTGTATTTTTAAATGTTTATTTCATGTATTTATTTATGAATCATGTATTTATAAAAATGAGATATTGATCAATATTTACATGTATTTGATAGGGATTTTAACATAAAATACAAGAATAAGATAGATGAATCCTTGATTCATCACAACTCCTATACTTAGACTGTGTTAGACACTTAGAATGCCACCTCCTATACTTAAATTTTGTTAGACACTTAGAATGCACTTGCTAGAAGAATAAGAAGGAAAAAACTTAGAATGAGTTTGTTTTATTAAACTGGTTCATTATAAAAGATTGAGGATAAATCTTAGCCATACCGTGTTTAAACTCAATTAGGATTTAAAGTAAAAAATCCCCAAGTTCTACAAGTATTTATTCAGGCGCTCAAGTTAATAGTTAATTCAAATCATCTTCTTCATAAATACTCTCCAAATGCCTTAAAGCCAAATAGTATGCGAGTGAAGGGTGTCAACTCTTCCTACATAAGGATATGAAGAAACTAATAAATTCGGAGAGGCGTCATTATTTTTATTCGAACCAATAAAGATGTATAAGGAATAGTGAAGAGATATTGAGGTTATGTGTAGATATTTGCTCAAATATAAACTAGAATGAAATAAGATTGTCTTATGGTAAGGTTTGAATCTTTATGAATATACTCAAGTGATAGCTTTAAAAAATGGTTCTTCTCTTATCTACTAGACTTAGTAAATAAGATGAGGTTCACAATATGTCTCACCATAAATATTAATTCGATATCATGGTTATTTTGTTCAAGAGAGCATGACATGTAATATGGAGTGTATGCACAAATGTATGGAATACATGAAGGTTACGGTAAAAACCTTAAGTGCATCACGGAAGTGTAGAGATCGCATCATATGTGATCAGGAGCAACTAGTCATACTAAATGCTCGGAGCAACGGAATTTAAAAAAATGAACGATGAAACTACATGACCCAAAAATGCTTCTCGGATCATTTCATCTAAACCACAAACATGTATTAGGGATACCTCTTGAAGCGTGGTTGCGATCGAGTCTCTAAACAAAGAGACTTCCGATTTCAAGTCCGATCCAGCCGAGGAGATGCCTGCGAGCATATTGATGATCCAAGGGGCGAATCTCCTAATCTCGTCTCATGAAATCTGGCATCTTCTTCAAGAGAGAAGTGTGTCGAATGAGATGGAGATCCACAAGTAATTGAAGCGGTGACACAATGGTATTGCGACGATGGCAACCCTCTCTAAGATTTAGGGTAGACGGCCACTTTAAAGAGGGAGAGATGGGGGATGTGTGTAGAGAATATGAGAGACAGAGAGAGGCTATTCAATTGTTATTTCTAAAAGAAGAGCTAGGGTTGCCTATTCTTTTACAGTATTTTGGGAATTCATGGATTCCAATCCTTGCAGAACACAAAATCAATGGTTGAGATAGATTTGTGTTTCTATTTAATGGTCATGATTTAGTTATAAAAATACAACAACAAGTAATTCATATTAAAATTAAATATATATTGAATAATCAGCATAATTTAATTTGAACTAAGCATAGAAGGATTAGGAAGGAGGCCACCCACCTTCCTAAAAAGGGGGGACGACCATCCTTGAGAACAAGTCAAAGGACGGACGTCCACCACCCATTGAATGGATGGTGTTGGTTCCTCTAATACTTCATATACATTTACAACAACTTTTATTGTAAATTAATTCAGAAAAATAATTCTAAATTACTTTTATGAATATTATAATCATGCCATTAAATATTTGTAAATCATATTCACAACCTAAAACAAAATGTAAATGTATTTCCAATTAATTTCCATTGTGAATCCAATTCACGTCAATTATTAATTTGCAGATACTATTTACATTAAGCTCTTTCTAATATACTATAAATCAAATTTATAATATATACAAATAATATGGATAGTGCTATCCACATTATTCATATCTTTAATAATTAAATCATATTTATTCATCTTGAATCTCTATTTTCATGTGCCCAAATAACATGAATCACATTCACATTATTCACATCTTTATAATTAGATCACATTTAATTATCTTAGATAACTTTCCTTGTATGGACAAGTAATATGAATTAAATTCATACTATTCATGATAATTAAATCACATTTAACTATCAAGTTTCCTCAATGCTCAGACACATTATCAACAATGAAATTATCCTTCAATTTTTTCAGGAATAACGCACTTTCTCTGTGGATACTTGGAGATAAGAACATGACAATTGTATGTTCCATGTATAGTGACTTGGATATTGAGATAAAATCTCAAATCAGATCTCGGGGACCTCCCATAGATTTTTGATTAAATCAAAGCTGTAAATCTATTCTTCTCATTGCATCTGAATCACATTCAGATCACTGTCGAACATTTGGACCAAGATTAGATTACTTCTCTAGTGAGAGGAGACAAAAATCCATACCTGGTTCATTATTCCCTCGAAATGGAAGCATCATGGTTATACAATCGTTTATGATCACATTACCCTCAGGTATTCCTAGTACATGTATATCATGCATACTGGAAGACCTAGAATAAACTCAGAGTTTTAGATCTTATATAGATAGTCTCCTTCAAGTTGTTATCATTAAGTTTCTCATTTGATCATTAGGAGTTGGTATTGATCACATACATTCCAAAAGCATATATCATACCTAGGTATTAATCATATACTTTTCAAAAGCATATACCATTCCTACAAATTCAGTCAAGCTTCCAAAGTGAGATGATCGTGCATGGAATTTGATTCTCAATATCTCATGATTGAGCTCATGTCTTCAGGTTCAGTAATGAACATGTATGATCCATTTCAAAGATCGTATCACTCATATGCCCTTGTATGCACACCAGCACGCCGATGTATAGACCTTCTCAATCTAACTCTCTAGATATTCATCCAAGCACCAACCTCTGTGATTCAACAATTGAATCAACAGTTGTATGATCATCAAGATGTCCATGGTACGTAACCCTAATTATACTAAGGGACCTATTATGCAAATTAGTTAGTCTTCATTTCAGATCAGGGAATGATATTTACAATAACTTTTATTGTATAATGGCTAGCTGTGGGCTCACATGTCTAACAATCTCCCACTATCCCAACGAAAAATTAATGGGCTAATCTCTAAACCCACACTTATGTGTTAATCATTAGCTATTTAGAAAAATAGCTAGGTAAGCTGACTAGTAGCTTTGTTCCCAAGAGACTACGTCAAGTCCTTTTACGGTACTTGCATATCTCCTAGTAATACTACTCACGTCCAATGCAAATGTTTCATCTTATGCAACCAATACTCGATCTTGTTAAAACAATTACAGTGTCTTTGATACTATAACTCAATAATGGATATAACCACTATGTAATTTCTATTATCCTTATCAGAATGCCCTTATTCCTAGAGATCTCTATCTCTTAAGGAATCTGTAATTAAGACCTTTTAGATCACTATATATAAAGTCTTAAGTTCTTTAAGGTAAGACTTTTGAGATCACTATCTCAAAAGTCTTGTCATCATTGAAGATATTATTATTGCAACAATCAAGTATTTTATATCCATGGTAGGATTAGTAACAACTTACTACTCCCATTGCATGGCAGATATCTGACTTCTGTATAAATCTAGCATACACCAGAATTCTAATAACCGATGCACAAAGGTAAGCGGCTTTAGCATTCACTTCCTCAACTTCTTTGAGGTGATATCTCTTCAGATAGGTCAGTACCATATCTTAAATGAAGCCTTCCTTGGGGTTTTCCAAAAAAGTCGAATATGTCCAAGGCATACCAATAATGTGATGGCGCAATACTCTCTTCTCTTTGCTTCTCAACATTTTCAGAACTAAGATATAAGAGGCATCCTTGATATCATATCTCAATGTATGGAACAACTAGATTATAAAACACTTATTATCATCCTTATATCATTCCAAATGATTAGGATATTATCTACATTTAGCATGATGAACACAATGGCACTCCCATTAAACTTCACACGGATCATCACGATTTTGTATGAAATCATAACCTTTGTAATTTCATTAAATCTGATGTTCTGACAACTAGAAGATTATTTGAGTCCACTGATGGAGTTCTCTTACACACTTTATGTTCCTCAACTATGAAGTCCTGGGGCTACTTCATATGAATATCCTCGATGAGGAATTCATAGAGGAATGCAATCTTGACTTCCATCTTATATATGTCATAGTTGAATTATGTAACTATAGTTAGCAATATATTAATGGGTTTAAGCAAGGTCACTGAAGAGTAAGTCTCATCACAAGCGATGTCTTCTCTTCATGTGTATCTTGTGGATATGAGTCGTTCTTTGAAGGTATCTACTTTATCATCAGGTTCCCTCTTTCTCTTGAAGATCCATTTGCACCTTAATGAGTCTTACCATATAGATGGATCCTCGAGGGTCCATATACAACACTTGTATATGAAGTATACTTTAGACTTTATTTATAGCATCCATCTTTCCATGTCATTATCCTCAAAATCTTCATCATATGAAGTCAGATCATTGTCAGATTTATCTGGCACATGGAATCCATCCACAAACTAATTTGAAGAGGTATGAGTGTTTCATCTTTAATTGTTCTTTTAGTTTCTGATTGCAGGAGCCTCATTATCTTATCAAGATTCAATGAGTTTCTTTACTTCATTTTCATCTTGATTCTCAAGAAAGTCATCCTCTAAGAATCATATCCTTAGATTTGAAATCTTTTAAGAATCTCAAGGTCGTAAAGTAGGTATACAATACCATCCTTTATATTCCTAATGAAGTAGCACTCTCGAGTGCTAGATTCCAGCTTACATGCATCCATGGCATAGTTATGGACCAAGCAACCCTAAATCCTCATGTGTCCAACACTAGGCTAGGTTCCAAAGCATAGTTAATGAGGGTTTTCGGGTTTATATTTGCTTGGAATCTTATTAAAGATATATATTGTAGTCTCTACTACATATACAACTGGAAGTGAAGAGGTAATTATGCTATGAGTCATCATTGATCAAATCATGTCACATATGATCCAATTGTATCTCTATACACTATTGAGTTTAGATGTATTAGGAGGAGTGATATAGGAATGATATTCCTATCTCCATAAGGTATTCCTTGAATTTTATCTAATATGTACTTGCTATCTTGGTTAGATCAAATTCATTTCATCTTCCTTCAGACTTTTGTTCTAAAGAAAAAGTGAAATCTTTGAACTTTTCAAAGGTTTCTAAGGTGAAGAGAAGAAGTCTTATATCACAAATAATCATCAATTGATATCATATCTCATTAATGTTTATTCCAATATAGATGATCCAGATACATCAATATGTATGAGATCATGAATACCTTGGCATCTTACACCATTCTTAGAGAAGCATGTATTGGACATTTTACATTGAATACAATATTCACAAGTATGTGAGA
Source organism: Ottelia alismoides (assembly GCA_037367405.1). Classification (NCBI taxonomy): domain Eukaryota; kingdom Viridiplantae; phylum Streptophyta; class Magnoliopsida; order Alismatales; family Hydrocharitaceae; genus Ottelia; species Ottelia alismoides. Next base: position 982,963 of record JAZKJV010011447.1, read on the forward strand.
TTTTAAATTTCAGATACTATAAAGTTTCATCTCTTACTAGTCTATTAATCTCATCAACAGACATATGTCTAAGATTCAATGTCAGATCATTATCAAATGATCTTCATCCTCATATTGATCTTTTAAGGTTTAATTTTCAGTATTTGGAAATGTTAATGAACTATTCAATAATTTTCTAATTTCGTAGAGTCTTCTAGATATTAGATTACTATCTGAAATACATCCATCATAACCCTTTATGATAGGTCTATTCTAGAATTCATTTTTATTTCCAACCTTTAGAAATAAACAATGAATGTATTATAATATGTAGGTCATAAATACATTCTCTAAGACTAAGGGCTCTCCCGCTGAAAATATGAAGTCTATCTATAAAATGGAGATTGTTGCAACAAATGCTCAACATCTATGTAGATGACTATTAAACCTTAAATTAATATTTTCATCTTCTAAAACATATGAAACCAATTACATGTGTTATTAGAAGAATGAGATCCAATTATTTGACTTTTATATTATCGAATAAGCAAGTCAATATCAATGATTATATGTAGACATATAATTATTCTGATGCACTATCTGGGTCCTTCTCTAAGGATCGTAGATAGTCTAGATAGTCATACTATCAGTACATCAGCTTATTGCAATATTGTCATTCATACAACTCTTTGGATGTCATATGGAAGTCATAGAAGTAGAGTCAACTTTTTGACTTTCCTTCTTACTTGGGTCAAACCCATGCTTCCACTGCACTCCATCTATAAACAACCATTTCTTAAGACAAAAGAACTCTTATGTTGAACTCAAAAGATTTTAATATAAGAGCATTTCAACATTTATACATGCTATATTTAATTAATGCCATATAAATCTTATGAAGCTTCATGAATGACTTGAGTATAGACGGTAGAATGATGACACTCATCATATCTATATTCATCATAACTCTTAAAGACTTTGATTCAGGCATGCACTCAAATATTTTGAGTACATCATCTCTTATCGAGATCACCATTACGCATAATGCATTGAACCATGTCATTCATGATTAAATGTCGAGAGCACATATCTATGCCAAAATATCTTCTTGTATTTTATAAGGATTTTCGATAATTACGATCATCATCGACATGATACTTCCAAAATACATCTGATGAGAGATCAAGACTATAGAGACATACAAACCCAAGGTTGTTGTTCTATTGTCTATTTAATTGTCATTCCTCATTATTATGAGGAAACTTGTACATTGAAACAACATACATTATGCGTCCAATTGCAAGTATAATATCTTCATCAAGGATCCAATCCATGATATTTTACTAGTTATACTGTGTATAATATAGAGTGGGTTTAATGTAGGTAATCTGAAACAAGATAATTTACATACATGTAAATTTTACTTTGATTCAGGATTTTTATATCAAAGTTGTATTACCTTATCAATTCTTAAGGTTCATTCCATTATTCACTTTCAAAACAAGAGACATACTTACCATTATATCTTAAGCAAGATCTGGGATTATTACATCTCAATAATATGAGAAACATTAACTCGAATAAAAAGAAGCAATAACTCATTCCGCCTTGCAAGTCCAATTTGCATTTTCCAATTCGGTCTTTAACACTTGGTCCCACTACCCTTAGAGCGATGTTAACCTGTCGTTAATTTACCAACTGTCGATAGGATTAGAACTCGCTATGCAAAATCCAATATCAACCCAATAATATGAGGAACCGATATTGGTGTCACTATGCATATGACCTTACTCTTTCGAGAAGCAATTGTATGCAAGAGCTGCCACTTCGAACATGCATCTCCTACATACAATCCTTAGCGAAAAAACATTTTGCCTTGATGGAAGATCATGGATGTCACTTATGTGATCCTCCATATCATGTTTAAATTATAATTAATTATTATGAATCATATTCACATTATTAATTCTTACAAGGGAAATGCAACTCTATTCATAGTAGAGTATTTGAATATAATTATTTTAATCATATTAAATTAATTATCAATCCAATTCAAACAACCAACAAATAATCTTGATTGTCACTTGAAGGATAGTATAATATAAAACATGTATTATTCAAATTTTAATAATTAAAAAAAAACCTCCTGATCCTTTCAAGCATTATCATTTCCTTACCCGTTGTCATGGTCAGTACGCATAGGATGTCGGACGGACCGCTCACGAAGCAACTTGATGCCCCAACGATCCATGACTAGACATCATATCTGTCTCAGGCCATGAGAACGTGGTTTTATCACATTGTGTTTGAGATGATATTCGATCTTTTAATCGAAGTTATACCATATAATATTTATTAAAATTATTTCGATTAATATTATAAGGAGATTTGCTAAACAAATACCTGATCATATTCAAGTATCAATGTTTATTGTAAAGTTCATTACAACCAAATCGATCAAGATCAATTATCTTATCAGGTTGGTTACGATCATTTAAAAATAATTACCATTATTAAATATTTCACAAATATTTACAATTAATTATTCCAGAAGATTAACCATTAATTTTCATGAATTAATTCAATAACAATCATAAGATTCTTGTTCAAATTTGTTAAGTTTCCAGTAGTCACACATGTTTACTAAAACTAACAAATCTTGATCAAATAAACTCCAAATCAAGCAAACTAAATTTTCTTGTTTTTCCCATTTTATTTGCAATAGAATCCAAATGATAAACATGCATTTTAGGCTATTTAAACCCCTTTTTAATTATGAAAATATAATCCAATAATAAACTCACATTTTAAAGTATTTAAACATGGTGAAAAAAATCGCATAAAACATAGTTGCGTGAACAATATGCAATGAATATTCACACAACCAAAAATGTCCATGTCATCTTAGGACTATGGATCATATCTGAAACCTCCAACCAATGGCTCTGATACCACTTAACAATCATGGTAAAAAATTTAAGCGCATCACGGAAGCATGGAGATCGCATCGTATGCGATAGGAAGAGACTAGTCATACTAGTCGCTCAGGGAAACGGAATTTTAAAAAAATTGAACAATGAAACCACATGATCCAAAAACACTTCTCAAATCATTTCATCTAAACCACAAATGGGTATTAGGATTATCTCTTGAAGTGTGTTTGTGATCGATTCTCTAAATGAAGAGACCTCCTTGATAACTGTGGTTTTCCAAAGGTCTAGATAAATATCCAATCGTTGAGGGGACCACTCAGAATTCCTCAGTTAATCAGCAATTAACCCACAGTAATGAATAAGGCCATTAAACTCTGAAAAAATGTGAAATTAATATTTATTTACTATACCATAAAATACATAGTGTGTAAGCATGTACAGGTCGAACCACAGGGAGCAAAATAGGAAGCCTACGGTTATCTATATACAACCGAGACATTTTGTGCGAGTAATTCTTTTTGTGGGTTTTTGAGTTTTATATTTTTTATTTTTGGTTTTATATTTTTCTATTTAATTTTTACTTTTTCTGATTTTATATTTTCTTCTTGTATTTTTATGTTTTTATATTTTCTTTTTCTTTTATATTATATAATATGCCATATATAAGGCTATATATGAAATACATAGTCATATAATATCAATAGTAGTAAATATATATATATATAATATAGAATAATTTTTTTGTGTTTTATATATTTTTCAAATGTTTTTGTGTATTTTCTGGATTTTTTGCTAATATTTATGTATTTTTAAAGTCAAAAATATCCCAATAATAGGGATAATACATAATCTGAAAATAGTTTGGGTTTAAAAAATACTACATAGGTCCCAAAATTACCCAAATTAATTTTCATACGTAATTAATAATTTATAAATAATTAAAAAACAGGAAACATATTTTTGGTGTTTTTGAAAAGTTTTTATTTTTTTTATTTTTAGGATTTTGGAGCTTCTTGAAATTTTTATGTTTTCTTTTTCTATTTTTAGGTGTTTTTGTTTTCTGGTCTCAATAAACATATTTTTATGATTTTTCTAGAAGTTTTTCTATTTTTTGGTATTTTTATAAATTAAAAAGTGGATAATTGCTCCTCTTTTAATTTTTAATAAAGAGATAAATGCTCAAAAATGCAAAATGATTATAAGGCGTGAATCTACAGGGCATGAAGTGTCTACCCTAATTTTTGTGGATTTTTAGGAGCTAAGTGGCTATTTTTAATAATTAGATAAAAGTCATAAAAATAAAAAGGCCTGACAGGGGTATATATGCAAATAAAATAAAGTCCAGGAGACAAATTGTAATTTTCCCAACATATTTAAAGTTCTGGAATTGGTTTGCAATATACAAAAGCACCAGGAGCCTATGTGTAAAATCTGCATTTTATCACCTCACGTGGGACGACACGTGAGGTGACGTGGATAGCACCTAATGGCAAATATAAATGATTACAGGGGCTAACATGCAAAATATCCACTTATTTACAACATCATAGTTTATTTACAAGACTAATTATTAACTATAAAAAGAACAAGGGCCAAAGTGCAAATTTCCCCTTAATAACGGCGATTGGACGACGTTGGAGGCCTCACTTGACACGTGGCAGTCATCCGATGGCTGATACCCCTTTGTTGATGGACGGACGAGATTAGATCGCATATTGCAATCTGACGGCTGAGGTTGGGTTCCATCCAATGGTGCTGACGCAAATTGGGACCGCCTTCATCATCCGACGGCGGAGAGGTGAGGAGGAAGAATAGGGAAAGGGCTCGCCGTTGGCGAGCTTCGATCGGGCACTACGAGCTCCTCCGGCCTCCTCCCACGCCATCGTGGGTCTCTTCACGTTCCTAGAAGCGTAATGTGTCTTATGATGTCCTCCGTAGGGCTCCTGGAGGTCCCAAGAGGTTAAGCGAGATCGGGGAAGGAGGGACCCTCCAGGAACCTCGTTCCAAGTCCAAATGAGCCCAGGTGGGGCTTCTTTGATAGCTAAACCTGCAAAGGGAGAACAAGCGGCTCGAGGGCTTCGTCCTCGACCAGGGTTGAAGTTGTTGCGCCAAAAAAATGTGGTCGACGGCGAGGTTCCGGCGAAGGCAGAGGAAAACCTCGATTCTCAGAACCTGAGGGGTTCTGGTTGATCTTAGGTGGTTGGGAGATGAAGAACGCAAAGAGAGACAAGATGAAGGCAAAATGGGAGTCCGAGCACCGAAGGATCGAAACGAAATCATCGCCGGAGCGGAGCTCCGACGAACTTCGTTTTGACTAATTCTAAGCTAATCACGACATGAATCACTAGCCTATGAACGTAAATGAAAAACTGGAATAAGAACCTCACTAAACAAGCAATAAAACGTCTCTTATACCTGGTAGGACACCAGGGAGCAGGGCGTAGCCGGAGCGCCGCCATGGGTACAACCCCGTCCTTCTCCGACTACTGCAAGCCCCCAGGAGCTTCCTCCTATCACAACGAATCTATCTGGATCGATGGATATGGTGGAAGAAGGGATAAAGTTGACCAAATTTGCTGAAGGAGGGATGGGTTCTTATTTATAAACATCACGATGCACCCTTATTGACCAGGGGAAATCCAATAATCGATGGGGTCTTCGGGTGATTAGATTAGTTGGCGTGAATCAGGGATGATCGATGATCATTTTATCTTTAGGATGCAACGTCGATAGATGGACGAGATGCCCTGGAAAAAGGGAGGAAAATCGGGGACAAGATGTTTGCGTCCCATCAGGTAGCTGGAGGTCAAGTTGACCGAGGTCAATTCTTGGCGTGTCCTGATTGGGCAACATAGGCCGCTAGGCGACAAAATAGCAGGGTTTATTAAAAAATAATTAATAAAAAATAGCAAATGATTTTATTATTTTTCGAATATAAAATAAAAATTGTTTATTATTTTATGTAGTATTTTATTATGATTTTTATTTATTTTTTTGGTCATATTTACTAGTAGTTAATTTTTAATAGGGTATTTATAGGTATATTTATCTTTGTTTTGTGTGTTTTTATTTTTATTTTATATATTTTATTTTATTATTCTATTCCATTATTTTATATATTGACAACTTATTTTTTGTGAGTACAAATATATTTTTATTTGATTTTTTGGTGTTATTTGTACACTTAAATAAATAAGGATGTATATTACACAGGTATATTCATAGGTATTTTATCTATGTTTTGACTTAATTTTATTTTGTTTTACATTCTCTTTCTGATTTAATTCTAATTTCAATGTACACATAATTTATAAATAATATTTAAAAAATTATAAAAATATGAATTTGTAAAAATAATGAATAATGAGTGAATTGAATATTTTAATCAGTATTGTGTACAATAGGGACTCAAAACTTAACTTTTACACAGTAACTCCACAAAATATAAAACCACCATCATTAAATAGCTTGTGAAAAGTTATATACAATTAAAGGTGATTTTGCTATGTTTTGAGTTTTTATTGAAAAGATATTGGTCTGTGAAGTTTGGTTTTTAGCTTTTTATTTTGTGTATAGAATGTACACTGTGTATTATTTTTGTGCAAACTCAATTTTGTATTTTTATTTATATTATTATCTACAACTTTCATGTACAAGGTTTCTTTATTTGATGAATAAATAATAAAGAATAAAATAGGTGTCAAAAATGCATAATTAATGAATAAGTAAAGTGTGGGATTTATTGTCTTTTTGGCCCTTATCTCCCCCTACTTTATTCCTTGTCGACCAATTTCATTCTGGACTTGTCTCGAGGTTAGGGTCATAAAATATTTGCAATATTTAATCTTTTTTTCTCTTCTTCTCTTTATTCTATAGTTTTGGCATTAAAAACCTTATATTGTATACAATAAATACAATAAACAATGAATGCTATTATGTACAAATTGATGTTATTTACATGCATTTGTTGGGGTTTTTTTGGCTAAAATGATAGAATAAAGGTGATGAAATAGATATCCATCACCCACCTATACTTGCCTTTGCTAGTCCCTAGCAAATACTTATGCAATAAGTACAAAAAGAATAAAGAATAAGAAGAAAAGAAAAAGAAAGAATCAAAGAAGAAGAAGATAGAGCGAAGAGGAGTGCTTTCAGTTGCCTAAACGCCCACACTAAATCAAAGTTTGGAGCACTGGTTAGACCTTGGTGTGAAAATGTGTGTGGAACCTGGTCGGGAACCAAATTTAAAACACCACCGCATTCGAGAGTCACAGAACTCGGTTCAAATCACCTCAATAGTCAGGTCAGAACTAGCCTACATCATACGCAACCCTTATGACTATGAAGCTGACTTGTACAGTGTAAGTGATAGTGGCTCTCCCCAACTAAAATGACAAAGGAACTGACTACTCCAGAATGACAACTCAATGATTCCCCAAACCAGCACTCTGTCGTCGAGGAGGGGGATATTCCCTTCTAAGGTCAAGTGGCATCCAACTCAAGAGGAGGAGGAGAAGAAGAGAATGGACGGTAGCAAGTGTAGCCACCTATCCTGAGATGCAAGACCAGTGTAGTCAAGTCATCCAGCTGCAGGCTCGCATGGTATAACTTTGATGCTCAAGCTTTCTTATTTTCTATACAACATATATACATACTCTGGCAGACATTTTTATTTTTATTTTCAAGCCTGTCCAATTTTTTGGAGTTTTTTTCCTAAAATACTATTCACAACAACATTTACATAAGGACTTTTTCTCTTGAGCCAGAAGACTATCGCTCTTTTGAAGCTTTATCGCAACCCACACTCTCCTGTCATTCGACTTCATTGAAATTGGACCAGGTTGGGGTGGTGCACTTCCCTCCCTAGACGAGGACGAATGTTTCCACCCATGTGCGTCTCAAACTGACAAATCCACCCCCTCACCACTCCAACTGAGTTGAGCCAAGTGAAAGGTGCAAGTGTCCAAGTTAGGTCACGGCCGACAAGAGTCATGTGTGTGTCTAGAAAAGTTCTATTTAGTCAGTTGAGGTGACTTGAACCCAGCCCTGGTTTCTCAAAGAATTAAGTCTGAACAAACCAGAAGTACCTTAAACCTAGTTCTCATAAGGTTCCAGTACAGTTAGGTGCGGTAAGGTCCAACCAAGCTCCAATCTTCGACTTTATTGGACTAGTTCAATCATCAAGCTCAATCAAAGAATATGAATGCTATGCAAATGCTATGTACACTGATGCAAAGAATATTGAAAGTTTTCAAAGAATTTGAAAACAAAGAGAAAATTTTTACACAAAGAATTTTGCAACTAAAAGAATTTTGGCACTCAAAGTATAAAATATGTACAACTATTTACACAGGCGTGCCGCTTTAATTTACAAGACTTAAGAATTTTAAAGAATTTACAGATTTTAACAAAGTGACTTATTTAGGTGTATATACAATCGATAAAGAATTTTATGTATTTTATTTGTGATTTATTTTATTTTTAATGATGCTTTTATTCCTCAAAGTTATTTGAACATCATTTTGAAAACTATAGTACAAAATAATTTTTGCAACTATTTACAAACATTTGAAAGCCATTTTGCAAATATTTTACAAACACTATATATACATTTTTCACAATATTTGTACAGAACATTTTCAAAATCATTTACAAATAGGTTTTCAAATCTTTTATTTCACACAAAAAGATTTTTTGCAATCAAAATATTTTTACAAAGGTTGAAAATATTTCAAAAAAGTTTTCCAAACGGTTCACACAATTTTTCAAATCATTTTGCATAAAGATTTTACCCTGATCTGTTATATAGTAACGGATGTAGATATATTTTATGTATAGAAAGATTTTGGTTCTTACAAGTTTACAAGAAGTTATTGCTTATTTTTATACTTTTATGAGAAATTTTCAGTATCATGTGTTCACTACTCAGACTTATTTGAAAACCATTTTCCAAAAATTTTGAGAACTATAGTCCAACATAATTTTTCACAAATAGTTTTTACAACATATACACGCATTTGAAAATCATTTTGCAAAGATTTTTCAAACAGTATAGATAGATTTTTCAAAAGATTTTTGAAACTATTTTTCTAACCATTTGCAAATCACTTTTCAAATCTTTTTATTTCACTCAAAATAAAACAAATTTTCGCAAGCTAAAATATTTACAAAGATTAACACTCTTTACAAACTATTTTTCAAACATATTTCACAAGATTTTTCACAAAGATTTTCAGAACGTTTTGCACAAAGCTTCTTTTTGCCTGACTTATTAATCAGTATGTACAAAAAGAGTCTGAAGAGCGACAACCTTCTTGTATTACTGCATTTAACACTATTCTTAGCTATAGTTGAAATACGAATATGCAAGTTATGGCTTAAAGTATAGACGCAGTATATACGACCCCCCTATACTTAACTCGAACTATGTCCTCATAGATCAAAGAGGAAGTTAAGACATAACTCGGACTGAGTATAGACAAGTCTAAAGAAGAAATGAATTGCAAGAGAAGTCGACCGTCCCCCCTATACTTAGGATCAAATAATCCGAAGTATAACAGACTGCACACAAATGAGGAGGGTCAAGGGTGGGAATGAACAGATCGTACTCAGGTTGTCTCCCCCTATACTGAGGGTGAGATATCCCTAAATATAGACAAGAAGAGGAGACAGTGGAGAGGATCGAAAAAGATGAAAAGAACTCTGGGTGCATACTCCCCTATACTTAGGACTAAGTACTTACTAAGTATAGAAGATAATAATTACATTTTTCTTTTTTTCTATTTTTTTAAAGATAATAATAATATGTACATGATGAACGTGAGACAGAAGAAGCGGAAAAGACTAGAAGAGGAGAGGAAGGAATCAAAGGAAAAGTCTTTGGGGTGATGCTCTCGGTGTTGTGGATATGTCGTCGAGGGTGCAAAACCTGGATTGAATCGACAACTGCCAGGAAAGTATCAGGCTCAAGGTAAGGCTTCAGTAGTTGGTCGTTGACGAAGAACGGTTGTGCATCAGAAGATAATTCTGATATGGAGATACTTCCATTGTCACGCACTTCACGTACTTGGAATGGCCTTATCCATTTGCTCTTTAATTTGCCCGGGAATATCTTCAACTTTGCATCAAATAACTACACTTTCTGCCCAGCTTCGAAGGTCTTTCGTCTGATGTGTCGGTCATGCCAATGTTTCACCTTCTCCTTGTACATTAATATGTTATCATATGCATAGTCTCAGAACTCCAGGAGTGTGTTCAAATCATCCTTCCTTTTCTGACCACTTCTTCGTAAGTTCAAATTACACATATTAATTGCCTATAAAGATTTGTGGATTAGTGACACGGGAAGATGGCACGACTTTCCATATACAAGATGATAGGGCGACATGCCCAAAGGAGACTTATAGGCGGTTCTGTATGCCCAATGGACTGAATTCAGGAGTTGCGACCAATTCTTTCTATCCGACCTCACAAGTTTCTGCAGTATTGTCTTGATTTCTATATTCGATAACGAGATGCGACTCGATGGTCGATGTCGTACTCCTTTGTCAACTTCTTGACCTCTTTGTTCACAAAGTGGCTACTTCCATCTGATATAAGAATCTTTGGAATCCCAAACAGCAAAATAATATTTTCTCGTAAAAATCGGTATACTGTCCGGCTATCCACGGCTCGAGAAGGGATAGCTTCAACCCAACGACTCACGTAATCGACGGCTAGAAGGATGTGCTCATATATATGACTGTTAGGGAAGGGTCCCATGAAGTCGATGCACCACGCATCGAAAACATCTGCTATCTGAATGATTTTTAGAGGCATCAAGTCTTTTGTTGTGAGCGTGCCCTTCAATCTCTGACAGTCGGTGCATCGTTTCACAAAAGCTAATGCATCCTTAAATAGTATGGGCCACCAGAAGCCACATTGAAGTACTTTGTCTGCCGTCCTGTCTCTAGAGTGGTGTCCACCATATTCGAGTGAGTGACAGTGCTCGATGACACTATAATGCTCCTCCTGAGGTATATACTTGCGCCAAATGCAGTCTGCTCCCTCCCTAGATAAGAGGGGATCTTCCCATTGGTAGAAACAAATAGTCGATAATAATTTATCCTTCTAGTTTTTTGTCCAATCCAATGGTACTACCCTCGAAACGAGGTAATTGACAATATCAGCATACCAAGGGAGTGAATCCACCACCGAAATTGATTCATCGGGAAAGGTTTTTATGATAGGTGCACTGTTCTGGGAAGCTCTTGCAGCAAAATTATGGAGAGATGATCTGCTACCACATTCTGAACTCCAGGCTTGTCCTTGATTTCCAAATCGAATTCCTGGAGGAGAAGGATCCATCTGATCAGTCTGGGCTTGGCGTCCTTCTTCTGCTATAGGTATCGGATAGCAGAGTGGTCTGTGAAGACAGTAACTTTCGATCCAAGTAAATAGGATTTGAACTTTTCCAGGGCGGAAACCACAACCAGCAACTCTTTTTCTGTCATAGTGTAATTTCTTTGTGCTTCTTCTAATATTTTGCTGGCGTAATGGATGGCACATGGCACTTTATCTTTCCTTTGTCCAAGAACAGCTCCAACTGCAAAGTCTGACGCGTCCGTCATAATCTCGAAAGGGAGAGACCAATCTGGCGGCTGTAGGATGGAAGCCTGAGTGATGAGCTCCTTCAGCTGTTTGAAAGCAAGGAGAACCTGGTGATCGACATTAAACTCGATTTCCTTCCATAAGAGTTCTGTTAGAGGTCGGGCAATGCGACTGAAATCCCTGATGAATCGTCTGTAAAATTCCACATGCCCTAGGAGAGACCTCACATTCTTCACTGTTTGGGGTGGCTCAAGATTGGCAATCACATCCACATTTGCCGGGTCGACTTCCATGCCACGGTTGGAAACAACGTAACCCAGCACAATTCCTTCAGTGACCATGAAGTGGCTTTTCTCCCATGATAGTACTAGATTGACTTCACGGCATTTTTGAAGTACTCTGTCCAGGTGCTCAAGACAAGAATCGAAACTGTCACCATAGACTGAGAAGTCATCCGTGAACACCTCCAGAAGATTGCCTACCATCTCGGCGAAGACTGCTAGCATGCATCTCTGGAATGTCGCAGGTGCGTTGCACAGTCCAAAGGGCATTCTCCTGAAAGCGTAGGTGCCGAACGAGCAAGTGAAGGTAGTCTTCTCTTAGTCTTCAGGGGCGATTACCACCTGGTTGTACCCGGAGTACCCATCCAAAAAGAAGAAGAGCTCCTTGCCGACTGATCTTTCCAGAACCTGATCAATAAATGGCAAGGGAAGTGGTTCTTCTTAGTTGCTGCATTGAGACAGCGGTAGTCAACACACACCCGCCAGGATGTTGGTACCCGAGTGGATATCTCCTCTCTTTTGTCATTTGTAACCACGGTAAGCCTTGCCTTCTTTGGGAGTACATGCAGAGGGCTTACCCATTTGGAATCGAAGATGGGATAAATGAAGCATGCCTCACACCATTTCGCGATTTCCTTCATGACAATGTCCCGGAGGTTAGGGTTCAGCCTTCTTTGGAATTCGCGGGACGGCTTGGCGTCTTCTTCCAGATAGATGCGGTGCGAACACAATGTTGGGTTTATCCCTCGGAGGTCTGATAAGTTCCAACCAAGCACCTTGCGGTTCTTTTCTATAAGCTCGAGGAGTCGAGATTCCTGCTCCGGGTTCAGCATGCTGCTGATAATGACCAGGTACATGTCTTCTTCACCCGCAAGGAAAGCATACTTCAAACCTGCAGGAAGTGGCTTGAGTTCTGGTCCTGATCTGGCCAACTTATCGATCACTTCAGAGACTGCACTGGTGGTTGGATGGTCAGAATGAACTTTGGTAGAGCGGCTGGCCCCCATACTCCGTTGAGATCCTAGTAATGTGCCGAACGATTCTGCATCAGGCTTATCCTGTTCGGGCTGGTTCTTGGAGTCAACTACGTGCATCAACAATTGAGAGTCCATCTCTCAAGTGTCATCGGAGCATGTGTCGATTGTGCTTTCCAAGTCCTCCTCGAGGGTGAGACCGAGGCTCTTTTCTCGAGTCATCTAATCAGTACTGGTCGAAGCATCTCAGGGATAGCCTGGGAACGAGGAGTACCGATAATCGTTGAGCTTTTGAAGATTTTCCCACATCATCGTCGACCAATCACCTGGAATATTGCTGGAAGCACAACAATATCAGAAACCTTGTTTTCCTGATCAGATGTGTGTAGCATCTGGAGCTGATCATCAGACACACATCGAACACAGAATGGAAGCGCAACACCTGAAACGAAGTGGCATCGCATCTTCATCATTTCCGCTGGACCACAAAGGCAGGTAGCACTTCATTCCTTTTGCAAGAGCATCACCTGGAGCCTTTGCCATTGATTACGAAGCATCGATGGAGTCACGCACAGTCTGGATCGAGTCGCTCCTGGATTAGTCGAAGCCCTATCTAATTTGAAGACGACGCACCGCAATATGGATCGTACCTGGAGAAGCATTACAGAGCCAAGTCGTTTCAGCCACAAGGAACATAGCTGGAAGTCCGATCAACAACTCCTGAAGTTCTTCGAATTGGGGAAGAACGAGTATGCGGCTCGAGATCGAAGCTTGACTGTTCCATCCGACCCGCGAAAGTGCTTCACAACCACATGTCGCTGCACCGATTCAGCCGGTCTCACGTGCCCTACATGTGCCATGGAGATATTTTGGAGTTATTCGTAACATCAGCCTCGGAGATTTACGTAATTGTGAAAAAGTTCTAATTGGTTGGCATTCACATGGTGAACCATGTGAGTTATGATGCTTTCTGCGTACAGATCCCCGAACCTATCTCAATCCTCGAACATGTCCAGAAACAAGTGCGTATCCAGGTGGCTGTGAACACACGTGAGCTGCACGTGCTTCCTTGAACCTTTTGCGTATGAAACCTCCTCCGATTTATTTCATTTACACACGCTCCTTTTAGTTTACTTTTAATTACATAATATCCCCTATAGTATTAATTTGTAATACAAATAAAATTTGTATAGAAATAAAATACAAAATATAAAAATCAACCATAAATACTTATATATATTCAATACTATACTATATAATGTATAGTACATATTTTGAACAATAATAACTTTTTGCTAATTCAAAATCCAAATACAAATATACATGCAAACTTACAAAATATATAAAAATACAAATACAACTCCAAAAATTCCATAAAAATATATTACATTTGTTTTACCACATTCTCAACAATATACCAAAAAGAAACTAAAAATAAATTATTAAAACCCTAAAAATTTCAAATATATATAAAATAGTATAAAATAATAACTAATTCATAAAAATTGTAAAAATACATACAATACTTATTGTAAATGTACTTTCATATTCTATACAGTGAAAATAAAATCTAAAACATTTACTATTAATATTTTAAAATCCAACATACCTTACAGTTTTACTTAAAATCATTATTTTTAATTTTAAAACCTTTTAAAAATAAAAACAAATTCTAAAAGTTACCTTAAAAAAACAGTAAAACAAATCAGAAACCTTTAAAAAAATACATGATAAAAACAAATAAAAACATAAGTCACATACATATACTTCTTTCCCATATAGGTATTAAAACACCATAGAAACTACAAATTCATATAAAACAAACTAAAAAATCATCAAAACTTTATAAAATTCATGCAAATTCATAAAAACACCACACCTTAATTTACTTTACTATTCACTACCTTAGCTTATACAATTTTCCTCTGTTTTCAACAACCTCGTACTTTTCACTATACACATTAGTTTACGAGTATAAATAACACAATCACACTTCTTTTTTTGCTTGAAACGTCTCGGTCAACTTACCGACACTTCTCTTCTCCTAGAGAAATGACCGAGATGTATATTTTACATAACTAAATCTAACATCTGTTTTAATAAAGTAATGATTACACAATCAAATAATAAGCATATGAATTATAATAAATTGATTAAAATCGATCCTAACTCTTAAAATCCTAAACTGTAAAACTCTTCGTATATATTCAATAAAAACAAAAAAGAGAGGAATGGTCGAAATATCTGAAGGATGGAGAGAGTTGGCGAGAGGGATGCAAAGGACGCTCGTCAAATATGATGGAACATCGTCAAGTATGGTAGAAGAGGGGTTTAATGAAGAAAATATCACAAGAATGAGGATATTATATGAACTTAGTGTTCTGTTAACACGCGTTGGTGAGCAAACTTACGTGCTTGCCCAATGCTCCGCAGGTGCTCACCCATGTTTCAACCTGCGCCACTCTTCTAAATTCAAGTGACCAAGGGTGTTGGGTGCACATAAATGTTGTCCACGTGCTCGCCCACAACTGGATGAACACGAGTTCTTGCCTCGTGCACAACATCATATGCACACCTTTTCTTGTAGTGTATGGGCGCGTTCCTTCCACAGTTTACGCTTTATGGCTATCAGGTGATTGGTTTCCAAATCCATCATATGACTTTCAGTTTTAAGCATTAAGATTAGTCGTATGGTGTTCAACCAGATCATCATGCGTTGCTACGAACGATCAAAGCTCTGACCATCAATTTTTTCAGACATATCGATTATATCTACCCTCGATTTAAACATTGTATGAGAGATATGACTCCTGATTCTCAATATTCTCTAAGATTGTTCTAGTCGGATTCAACATGATGTAGATTAAAAAATTTTCAGATCAATACGAATCAATATAAATGCGTTACAGATTAGCAAAATAAGAATTTTGTATTCCCGATTCATGTTTCAATTGCAATGATAAAACAAGAACCTATTCATTATTTCATATAAAATATTAGAGCAAGATTGAAACATTGCAAAGTATTAAACCATATGCATCAAAGAAAATGGCAAATAAATTACTTTGGATATTATTGAAGTATCAATGCAATTGACTATCCTTTGGATATCATTGAAGTATCAATGCAATTGACTATCCTTCGAGATGATATCGTCCCCCACAAAACAGATGCGTAGGGTACTGACGATCTGCTCTCAAGATATGGATATACAATCTTCATCAACACACACACACATGATATCACCACGAAAGCACACCAGAGAATGGTGTTCGAAAGAGAAGAACATAAGGACTTCACGGTGGAAGAACATAGAGCACGAAAAAACTTGTGCATGAAGAAAACGTGGTTGTGATGGTTTCTTTATGACTTCACCAAGCCTCTTCGAGATCTATAACTGCTCATTTAACAAGTGTCGGTTTAGATCTCAAAACAACGTATTTGAATGTTAGTTTGAATTTCCTCAATCCTGAGCACGAGCACGAGATCTGAATTGACTCCCCCAAGCTCGACTCTGAACCGAAGATGGAACAAAGCAGAGTGCACACATGCATGTGTTGTCATCCATTACTTCTCTCTACTATTACTACAACATCTTGAAATGATAACTCATATGTAAGTCCAAAAAGTTTAGCATTATTCCATGTAGTACTAAAAACTCCACTCAAACTCAAATTGTTTAAAATTGGACAATTCTCAGCTTTCCATCTAACACAATTGGGTTCCCACTTGAAATGAATTTGGTTACAAATATATTTACATAAGTTTACCAACTTTAAACTTAATTGCTTTACATCAATTACAAGAGATCCTTCTTAGACTAAGTTGCAGGTAGACGTGACCTGGGGGGGTGGTTGAGGGGCGAGAGACAACATGGAGGAGGTAGCATTGTGAGGAGGGGCCGAATGAGATTACTTTAGATTAATTGGTTGGATGAGGTGATTGTGGATGATGTGGCTATGGGCAGAAGAGGTGGTTATAGGGTGAGGAGAGGGGGTTGGTGTAGATGGTCTAGGAGCAAAGGAGGCTTCCTTAGGGGATAGATGAGGTGGCTACACGCAGAATGCTATAACAAACGAAGTGAGGCTTGAAGATTGGGTGGGGGTATGCGCCACTAGGCAGACAGGGTCAGAGGATGTGGTTTTAGGTGGAGGGGTGGAGGAGCTAGTGTAATATATATCGTGTTTTCAACAACCCCAGCTCTGGTTTAGTTTCATAAATACAACTAGCGGAAAGGCGCTGCTAAAGGTGCAAGAATATAGGCTACATGTGTTATTATAAAAAATAGGGGTATACATGTAATTAAAAAATAAAAAGTGCACAAATATAAAAAATCTAAAAACTTATGCCTTCTAATCATTTATACTTTTAAAAGGATTTTTACACCCATAACTCTGAGTAATTTCGCAATAACATTCATAACCCTGCATAATCGCGAATTACATGAGAAACCCCGAGTAATGCTTAACTCTTACATGACATAACCCTGTGTCATGTTCCGTTTGGGATGGCCGTTATGTCTAACGGTTTCCGTTAAAAAAATACAAAACTACCCTTAATATCTATTCTTATTTACAAAACATGTCATCCTTTTCCTCTCCCCCTGCCGACCAGCACCACCTCCTCCTCCAGGCCATGCATAGAAGCATCCCCCCTCCGCCGAGCAAGTCCTCTGCGAAACCACAATCCCTCCCCACCGCCGAGCACCTCCACAATCGATATTACCGTCTTCTCCCTGTCCTGCGCTGAGCTTCCCCTGTTCTGGATCCCCCAACGGGCCAAGCTTCCCTTGTCCCAAGCCCCCCCCCCCCCGCGCCGACCTTCCCATGTCCCGAAGCCCACCCGCACGTCGAGCTTCCCCCTCCCCCCTGTGCGTCGACCTTCCCCTGTCCCGAAGCCCACTCGCGCCGAGCTGCCTCCCCCCCCCCCCCCCCCCCTCCGACCTTCCCCTATCCCGAAGCCCACCCGCAAGCCGAGCTTCCCCCTCCCCCCCTGTCGTCTTGAAGCCCACCCGCGTCGAGCTCCCCCTCCCGTCGAGCTTTCCCCTGTCCCGAATCCCACCAGCACACCGAGCTCCCCCCCCCCCCCCCCCCCCCCCACGTGTGTCGACCTTCTCCTGTCCCGAATCCCACCCGCGTTGAGATTCCCTTGTCCTAGAGCCTCCCGTGGGCCGAGCTTCCCCTGTCCCCAAGCCCCCGCGCCCCGACCTTCCCATGTCTCGAAGCCCACCCGCACCGAGCTCCCCCCCTGCGCGTGCCGACCTTCCCCTGTTCCGAAGCCCACCCGCGCCAAGCTTCCCTTGTCCCCAAGCCCCCCCCCCCCCCCCCGCCTGCACCCTGCACGAACTTCCCCCATGCTCCAGGCTCATTCCCTGCTCCCGCGCGCCGAGCGCCGACCTGCAACCCCCCAACCCGTGCGTGCCGAGCTCCACGCAAACTTGCCCGTATGCCCGGCTCATCCCCTGCCCCCGCGCGCCAAGCACCCACCTGTAACACAAGCTTCCCCCTACACCAAGCTCATCCCCCTCCCCCCCCCCCCACACCCGACGCCGAGTGATCTGCAACATGAAGCTGCCCGCCTGCCGGGATCCTCCCTACAAGCCTGACTATTTCTTTTTTCTTTCATTTTTTTATTTTCGACTAATCCTAGCCATTAGATCGAAGATTGGTTAGATTAACTCACTCATATGGTTGCTTTAATGTATTAAACTAACGGAGGGTTATGAGTGTGAGACGGAGTGACTATCGGGGTTTTCTAATGTAATTCACGATTATGCATGGTTATGAATGTTGTTGCCAAATTACTCAAGGTTATGGGTGTAAAAATTCCTACTTTAAAACTAATTTCATACCCTATGATTGAAAGATCTTGTCTACTATCACATGAATAATTACACCTTATAGAGCATCCAACTCTCAACCAAACTTTGACTTGAAACACATGAAAAACCCTAATATCTTGTCGAATGAGTAAAAATAATTAGACATTATTAGGTCAATATGGCAATTTCATATCCATGAACTTTCAATAAATGTTTTCTTGTTTGTCAGCCTTAGGACATGTTTGGTAATTGAGTTGAGTTGGGTTGAAGAAATATCACGTGAATAATAGCTGTTTGGATGATGATGAGGATCGGAGGTGGTTGGAATGAGAAATATGATGTGATGTTACATTGATTTGTGATGGAATTCCAACTCATAAATGGAGGGAGGTAAACCAGGTTATCTCGAAGTAACCTGGAAACCAAACGAGCCCTTAACGTGCCATATATAGAAACGCCCCTACGGATCCAACTCAACAATATCGGGCTACAAATAATAAATAGTTTTCTGTTTGTCAACCTTAACTCAAGTTCAACAATACCTAGCCTTTATACTAATAATTCTTTGATTTTACTATGACTATTAAGGAATTTTGAGCTAGTAGCTCCTACATTAGTTGACATTACAATGACATCCGTGGGCAGTGTGGAGCATTGGGCTTGATCCGACCCAATTCAGAAAATCTCATCTTGAGAACAACAATTTTCTTCTGGCCTTGGACTGGATCGAAGCTCGAGTTTTTTGGACAAACCGAGGGCCTAGACCTGGCCTAAGGCCCGAAGGGTCGGACTCGGGTTCGTACCGACCTCGACACATTCCCTCCCCATTTTGATTACATGAAGCTGCATCTGCGAGTTGGAAAATTTCAGAGACCTATTTTATATGAGTTTGGGATCCCTTCATCACGGAAAACATGCGACTGTTCGGCCTCGTGTAGACGAGAGAATTCAGCATAGGTTAGATATTCTTTTTTCTTAGAAACTGTGGATGATATTTTGATAAGGACGAAGATCCTTCAGCTTGAGAAAATTGGTATTATCTAATCAGCATTTCCCTACTTTTGGCCTTTAAATATCGCTAGCACAAAGTTGTTTAGATTCTTAATCTCGGTAGACATGTAGGTAATCCAATTTTATTAACACTGTTAACTAGGCACGCCGAGATCCATTTATTGTAATATATCAATCAAGTTTGGTAGCCACTCAACTAAGTTAATGAAACACCTATTAGTATAACCTGATCAACATTTATATAGCATGCATTCTAAGTTCGAAGGTAAATCCTCATTGGTCGTCAGGTAAACTGATATTTCAATGGTTTCAACAAGAAACAAGTAGACAGCTTTGACAATAAATTTTGACAACATACTTGCATGGAAATCGATTTTCAAGTTGTTCTATATTAGCATCCCATGATCACCCATCACCCCTAAACTTTCCATATATAAACTTTTCATATATTTAATATATGATCTATGTGTAGGTTATTATCTTTTTATCACTTATAACTCATATTAATGGATCTTGGTATTGAAGATGATGAGTCTCTGATCCAATCTTTTATCTTTGTCTAATTCTCAAACCTAGTGGATAGTCTGTGATCTTGGTCGAAGTGTGACCACACACTATGACTCAAAGTCACATAGAATATCATAGGGTTGGGGTACCTCCGTAGGCACGTGGTGGAGTATAATGCATTCTAACTAAGTTTCCAACACGTCCACTAGCTTCTCCTAACATCTGTAGTAGTAGTTCTAAATTAAGATTAAATGTCGATGATTGATGATTTCTATCTCACAATATTTTCATCGCTAGGACCTATTGGGGAAACAATAAACAACCTTAAGAAAAGTAACTCAACTATAATCAAACTCAATTGGAACCAACTCAGCTGTAACCAACATCAACTCCAGCTGACAACAATCTGTTCTTCGTTAGGACCTAGTGGCGGAACAATAACCAAAACTCAAGTAGTGAGGAGCCTTCTAAGAGACTTTTTCATCTCGCCCTCCTAATGGAAGTGCATTCCAGGAGAGGTCTAAGCAACATTAGAATTATACTCCTGAGTCGAGTGAGAGAGACTTTTCAAACTAAATCACTTCAAAAATCGGCCCAACCAGTACGAGAAAAAAGAGCGTTAAAAACCAAAATCAAGGGTCCTCTTGCCTCGGCGCCTATTGAAACAATGACAGCGAAACTGGTCAAAATTTTGGATCCCAACGAAGGAAAAAAACACTGCGAGCTCACATAAAAACCATAAAAGGACTGGAATCCTAGACCTATGCACTAGATGACTGCTGCCCGAACTGGGCTTCCTATCCTCCACACAGTTGAGGGTTGTAAGGGTCACCATGATCGGTACTATTAATTGTCATCGGTGATTCACCATCATACTGACGTAGTTGAATACATACTCCTTTCTCAATATCTCATGCGGTGTCTTTATAGATCTAGGTATTTGTCACAATTTATCCATAGTGATGTAAAATTACTAAAGGATCAATTTGTTCAGTAAACAACCTCTATATGTATGGATAAGTCACACAAGTCAAGGTCATGATTATTATTGTCTGCCTACGTTACTTTTGACTTTATTGAATCAAAGTTTGGGTGTTCTTTGATAGATATATTATGGAGTGATTACTTTATGTAGTTCACATAAGGATGGAGATCATCTCACTTTGTTTTGGTTTGGTTTTTAAGATAAAGATAAAAAATACAACAATATTCTTATTGTATATATATATATAGAGAGAGAGAGATCTTATGAGCCTTCAAGGGAGTAAACTCTTGTCAATCTTATGAAAACTATAGATCTCACAACATGTGTGTGTTCAATCCAAAATCAACATACCGTTAAGTATTAGAGTTGCATTACTCAGATCAACATCATCCACTAATCAGAATTGTAATCATACCTTAATATTTAATTGCAAAGATACATTTGTTATTTTACTCATTGTCAAGGCATTTGGTATAACTAAATTGTGATCTAAGTTTAAATCAATGCTAAACTTTCAACTAAATTTTTTAGTAGTAGACAATGGTAGGTCTTTAAAATTTAAAAATTTGAAATTCAAAAGTTTAACAAGGTATCATAAATAGTGATAGACTTTCAATTCAAAATTTTTTAAATTAAAATTTGAGTAACATACTTTTAATTCAAATTTTTGAGTCAAAGTTTGAGCATTAAGCAACAAACTTTGTATTTCAAATTTTTGAACTAATGTTTGAGTAAGAAAATAATAGACTTTTTAATTCAAAATTTTCAGTAGCAGCAAACAATAACAGTAGTTAACTTTTTAATTCAAATTTTTGAACTAAAATCTGAGCAGTAATTAGGAACGATAGCAGACTTTTAAATTTTAATTTTTGAATTAAAGTTTGAGATATAAACAGTTGATTTTTTAATTCAAAATTTTGAATTAAAATTTGAGTAGTAAGCAGGATCAGTAGCAACAGGCTTTTTAATTCAAAATTTTGAATTAAAATCTGAGCAGTAAATAGTAAACAATAGATGACTTTTTAATTCATTTTTTTGAATAAAATATTAGTAATCAGTAAGCAGTAGTAGAGCAGTAAATAGTAAACAGTAGAAGACTTTTTCATTCAATTTTTTGAATAAAATATGAAAGGTAATCAGTAAGCATTAGTAGACTTTTTAATTTAAAATTTTCAATTAAATATTGAGCAGTAAATAACAGACTTTTTAATTCAAATTTTGAAATAAAATTTGAGCAGTAAACAATAGCAGTAGCAGTAGATTCAGATCATTTAATTAGTAGAAATTTTAAACCAAATGTAATTATTTAATTTAAGGTATTCTATAGCAGAGAATTTATGCAATTTCTCCAATTTTCTAAATTTTCAGAAGCAATGCATGGATACTATTATATACAAGATTCTAAAATTTTATCCTTATTGAAATTAAGATCAGTATTTAAACTTTGGATAGAAATCAGATGTATGCAAGGACATAAATGGCAACAAGAGAAGGTATGAGTGTACCTTTAGATCTCCAAGAATTTGAGATCCCACTTGCATGCAACAGGTGTGTTTCTAGGAGAGGTTGGTCATCAGCTATTGGCTGCTACAAGGGCTCCAATAACTTAGTTTTGGGGAGCTGCAACAATAGCTCACAATGGGGAGGAGACTGGAGCTCTCCAACTGCGGCTATTGAGGAAGAGGACAACAATAATTGAGAAGGAGAAAGAGGCACCACCACTAGGAATTAGAGGGGATTTGGGGGAAAAATTGAGAAGGATTTGGGGAAAACAAGGGAGAGGGAGCCTTAAAAGGTTGAGAAGTGGAGGGATTTTACGAGCCACTTGGAGGGAGAAAAAGTTCAAAGTGGGTTGTTGCTAACTGTCGGAATTTGCATTTAAATTTTTTAAACCATTCTCCTCTCTCACTCTCTCTCTTATTTGAATACCAAAGTCATCTGTATTTGCACATCAAATCTCCGAATCAGAGGTACAATATCTCATTTCAACCATCTATGCATAATGTGAAACAATATAAATTTCTTACTTTTCTGATCCAAGATGGATAAAAAAATTAACAAAATACGGTCTTTATTTTTTTTATCAAATTTTGTGATTTTAAATTATTAAATGACCTCCGATTGAGGAACGATCAATTTTGTTGGTCTTATTTTGTCGAGATAATTTTTTCTGGTGATCTCAATTTGTTTTACAATTCAGGTGTTGCATCACAATTTTTCTGATGTCATGCATTACGATGCAATTGATTTTTGATTGATTGATCCTAAACTAATATTGATCTACAATCAATTTATTAATTCAGATCGTTAAATATTGATCGATAATTTTATCAGATTAATTGGGCTATAATCGGGCTGAGTTTGGGTTATTTGTATTCAGATGTCACAAATATAAAAAAACTCAAAGGGATTCTCGTTCTCGAGACTCGGGTCAGTATCATATATGTTATATCTGAGTTTCACCTATGAATTCTTGCCATAAGAACCTCTAAGGGTTTTGACCCCATAAAATCTCAAAGAGGAAACATGCCAAAATCTTTCAACATGTATATGATTAAATGGGCTTGTTTTGATGTTTACCTAAGAAGAGCTACGTGCATGTCTGCTTCGGTCTCCCATGTCGCTTCTTCAATACCATGTCAGTGCCATAGCACCTTGACCAAGTGAATCTTTTTCTTCGAGGTTCTTCACAGCACTGTCAAGTATCTATACTAGCCTCTCTTCGTATGCAACCCGGGCTCCACGTCAAAATTCTCGTAGCTGATAATGTGTCGAGGGTCGTGCACATACTTCTTCAGGTTGGATATGTGGAAGCCATCGTGTATAGTTGATATGTGTGGAGGAAGGGATACTCGATAGGTCACCATGCCCACACGAACAATCATCTCAAACAGTCTCACATATTGCGACATCAACTTGCCACGAACACCAAATTTATGTACTCGTAAATAAATTGGGATTACATAAATTTAATCATAAATGCTAATGAAATTCTTGTAAATACATGTGGGAGATTGGGTGATCCTACGAGTATCTCCCATGGAGTTTCATTCCATCCCACCAGAATTGTCAGCGTAGATCATGATACATCTTTGTGCTACTAGGATGAATAGACAATCGTGAACTGTATGACTTATTAAGAATATCTTTGTGTAACTGCTCATCATCAGGTACAACAACCTGGCCAACCTTCCATAAGATAGACTCTATCACAATAAAATCATCACATTCGTCCTTGACGACATGCATGTATCTGTCTCGAATCCAAGGATCTGTCATTTGTCCTTCTATTATGAGTCCCCAAAGACTGTTGAATCGTGGATGCATGTCAATAGATATTGATGCGCTCTTATGAGGATGCCAATCAGTCAAAGCTAAGAGCATATCCTATGTGCATAACCAGTTTATCGTACCCCATGCATGATCTCTTCTGCTAAGCGCATCTACCTCCACGTTTCCCTTAACAGAATGGTAAGAGATCGTGCAGCCATAATCCTTCCATAGCTCAAGCCACCTGCACTGTCTCATGTTTAGCTCCTTCTGATCAAATATGTACTTAAACTCTTGTGATATGTGAAAATCTCAAAATTCGTCTCATAGAGATAGTGACGTCAGATCCTCAAGGAAAAGACAATCGTCGCTAACTCCAAGTCATGGGTGGGGTAATTATGCATGCAACCTCAACTGACATGATGCATATGTATTCATATGACCTCTCTACATTAGAACCGCTCTTAAACCTTCTCCTAAGGCATATGTATATACTCCATAATTCTCTGTGCCTGAAGGAAGTGCAAGAATGGGTGCGTTCGCCAATCTTTCCTTCAATGTCATGAAGGCTACTTGCATGAATCATCTCAGATAAAAGGAACTCCTTTCTGTGTCAATTGTGTCAGAGGAAGAACAACTCAAGAAAATCCATTGACAAAGCTCCTGTAATAACCCAATAGTCCAAGGAAAATCCAAATATGAGTGACTGTCTTGGGCTACTCCCAAGACATAACTACCTCAATCATAGCAGGAGCAACTACGATACCTACTCCTGAAATGACGTGCCCAAGAAATGAGACATGGGATGACCAGAACTTGCACTTTCTCAGCTTGGCATCCAAGTTGTTCTCTCACAATGTGTCCAGGAATATCTTGAAATCATTCGTGTGATCCCATTCATTCCGATAATAAATCAACACACATCAATGAACACCACCACAAACTTGTCCAAGTATGGATGAAAAAGCTTGTTCATCATGTCCATGAATGCTGTTGGGGCATTAGTGAGCCTAAACACCATCACCACAAACTCATAGTATCTATATCGAGTCTTGAAAGATGTCTTCGGAACATCTGAGTCTCGAATGCTCAGCTGATGGTTGTCAGATCGAAGGTCGGTCTTCGAAAACATTAAAGATCCTCGAAAATGATCAAATAAATCATCAATACATGGCAAATGATAATTGTTCATCACTATTCTCTTATTCAGCTACCTATAATCAATGCAAAATTTCATCGATCCATCCTTCTTCCAAACAAAAATAACTTGAGCACCCTAAGGTGATGTGATCGACCTCATGAAACTCAAGTCAAGTAACTCTTGCAACTACACCTTCAGCTCTCTCAATTCAGTTGGTGCCATACGATATGGAGCCACCGAGATCGGTTGTGTAACATGTAAAACTCAATCTCTCAATCTCTCATGAGGTAACCCCGGTAACTCACCAGGAAATACATATGGGTAGTATGATACAACTATGATGTCATGTGTCATCAACTCATAATCATATGTCTCTCGAACAAATGCTAAAAATGAATCACATCCCTGATCAACAAGTCTTTGAGCTCACAACATTGAAATGTACTCCATTTGGAGTCACGTAACATACCATTAAAGGTAAACTCGATTAAGTCAGGAATCCCGAAGAGAACCGTCTTTTTAAAGCATTCTACTAAGGCATGATGAGCTGACAACCAATCCATGCCTAAAATCAAATCAAACTCATCAAGCTGTAGTAGCAAATTGCCTGCGTTCATCTCGTGACCGCCAATCAGCACTAGTAAATCTCCGACTATCAGTAAAATGACGAACAACTGGCCACCTAGCCCATGGATGTGGTAAGGAGGATATAGGTGATGAATATGTGACTAATAACAATAATTAGCTGAAAATAGAGATTCGTCCTAAGAATTTAGGATCATTTACATGTTAAATTCATAAAATTAACTTTCATGCATTCATAATTAATTTTCATAAATTAGCATCCATTTCAGCATTCATAAACATCTACATATATCCACCTAACTTCATCCATTTTTAATTAATTCGTGCTAATGTCAATTGACTTGAAACTAACTCTATTGTGTACATATCACTAACCATAATCCATGAAAAATCCTTAAAAAGTTGATAACATAAAATAAGTAGTCAATGAATCAAAACCCTAATTTCAGACCAAACAGATTAAAATGTTAATATCTTTCTCATACAATGTCTGATTTCATTCTTCACTTTTAAATTAATATACATTCAAATACCTTCAAAAGAAGACCGATTTCATAAAAATCGGAGCTCATTTGTGAAAGTTGGATTTTAGATTTCTTTTACGCATTGTATATTTTAACGGTTTTAACCTTTTTGTACATATTTTACCTTTTTCTTTTATTTTTTTTCATTTATTTTATTTGACAAAACTTTTATCAAAGTACATAAATATCCACATCTAAAATAAGTCTGAAATTAAAGAAACTGGCTGACTCTGGGTGTTCATTGTGAGTTTGTACAAAAGTCTTCTTGTATTTTATTCTATTTTATTTTCCTATTTCTTATTTATTAAAAATCCAGAAAATTATATTAACATGTAAATATGTATCCTGTATTTTATTATATTTTCCTGATTTTTTATCCTCTTTAAAAATCATAAAAATTGCAAAATCCTAAAAATCAGTTTTCTATATACATAGAAAACCCAAAAATACCGCTTTGTACATATGACTTTTTTTTGCTTGTGGTCCCTTCATGAAAGTTGTAGATCCCATCGAGAAGAATAACTTTTATGAAGAAAAATTTTATATTCGAGGTTGTCTTATATTCCTTTTCTAATTTTCTTTGTAATTTAATTTTGACTTTTTTGGGTCGACATCTAGCAGCTCCTGGGCTATCGCATACAACCCCACACACTCTCTCTCTCTTCACATGCCCTTTCTCTCTCCTATATGCACATGCCCCACACATGCGTCATCAACCTCCCGCCAACGCCTCCATCGACACTCCGCCTTCTCCAGGCGAGCGAACCACCTTCGCCCCGACCCGGCCGCCTAACCTTATCGCAACATCAGGGCACCTAAAACCTCCTAAACACCTCCCCTTATCCTATATCCGGATGCCCCAACTGCTCATCCAAAGCCTCAATACCATCCTATTTGAGACCATCTCCGTCGACCTAGAGTATATCCGTCGTCAACAGCTTCTGCAAGAGAATCGCCTCCGAGGTGACAACTCAGACCTCTGCCCTCCTCCTTGGTGTGATCCAAGGCCGCCAGGCCTTGATGCAGTGCGCTCCTCCATCGAGCACTTGCTTCTGCTTCGACCATTCCCTTTGGTCCTCGAGCCTTGTTTCCCAGTTATCCCTCTTTCTTCCGTCATGTTCTTCTTCTTCCTCATCGAACATCCTCCTTTTCTTGTCGCATGCATGCTCTATTCCTCCTTTCTGCCCTCAATCGAATGATAACATCTTCCTCCTCCGTTCACACAACCATCTCCAACACCATTTATACTCCGCCTCCACTATCATCTCCGTGCCAAAGATTTTGCATTAAACAAAGACCCTATGTGTTCCTCCTAGGTCCTAGGAAGCTCATTTCTCCAAAATCACCAAAGGGCCCTCCACTGCCATTGCCTCAATAGAAGACTCATCCGCCGGCCTTTGACAAGTCTCCTTCTTAGAAACTACTCCTCCTCTATGGGCATCATCGACTCAGACCTTTATAGACCCAAGAGCCACAACTTTCGTCTCCAGCCTCCTCCATCGTCTGGAGTTGCTCTGCCAATGCCTTTCTCGACCACTTCAGACCAGAGGGCCCTTCTCCTCTTCTATGAAGCTTTACCGAGCTCCAACTCTTCATCGACAACCTCGAAGAGGGCCACCGCTCGAGGTCTACGATAGTCCTCAACGCTCCGTTGTCAAAGAGTGGTCCCTCCGCTTGAGAACTGCCCTGTAGCTCCACCAAGCATGAAGAACCAGGCATCACTTGCTCTGCACATCCCCATGTAGGTCCAATTGCATTCAGGCCCTCCACTTCCATAAATTCACCAAACGAGTCCCCATCGCTCAAGGGTCACATGCTATGTACGTGACCCTTTGGGCAAATTGCATAACCCCACTCAAGGGTTTAGGTCATTGCACTTATATCCCTACACATGCACTTTTCTATTTATTTTATTTTCTAAATTTGCATTGAGATCCTTGTGTTCCTTATACCATTTGAACATCATTTTGACATTAATTTGTTCATTAAAAACAAGCACTTTATTCTTAAACAAATTCCTTTACATTGTGGCATGTGTTTATTTTTTTATTATCGGTGGTTAATTGATTATTAATATTTTGGAAATATTTGTAGATTTTACCCATTCCGTGCTCTTAAATTCATATAAAATTAACATAGCTATAAAAATCGCCAAAAATTTAGATTTGCTAAATTTAATTGATTTCTTTGTTGTACTAGAAAAATCATTGCATTTGCATGCATACTTTGCTATGTAAAAGTCATTTTATGTTGCAGTAATTAGTTTTTTATAGGTATAAAACTCCACATTTTTAGGGTTTAGGATTTTTCTATGTGATATATCTTAGATAATTTTATTCCATGAAAATAAGTCAGTTTTATATTTAATATAATTAATAATGTTGATTCACATTTTTTGCATTCATAAATTCATTATTTATTTATTTTACATCAAAAAATTACATAAAAATTACAGTGTGCTCATTTCACCATTCTCTGTATCCTACCAAGTTTCATAATTTTTAGACCAGGATTGATCATTTTGCATTTTTATCCTAAAAAATGGCTGCTTTTGCATTTGCATCCTTATATTGCATAAAATAATACATTATGCTTCGAAAACCATGCTCGAATGCTGATAGAATTTTATCTAAGTTGTTCCTTTGCCTCCTTGAATTCGAACTTGGAGTACACCTAGGTTAAATAAAAAATAAACCACTGTTACATTAATTGATTAATTAATTATGCTTAGTTCTTGATTGATTCCGATTGCCCGACTACATCACACGACATTATGTTTAGAGAATTAATTTGATTAAATTAATGAGGGTGTTTTAGAAATCATCAGATGGTGTCGTTGTCGGGGAGGCAAATGGCTTATGTATTTGTCTAGAGAATTTCGTATTAGGTTTTTCTGCACATTCGAGTAGTCTAACCACCGAACCTTACCATTGTACATTTTCCATTTATTTCTAGCATTTATTTCTAGCATTTATTTTCTATTCTTTACTTTTGATAAATTTTGGTGTCAACTCTCTTACATTTTTGCTCTTAATTCTTTTATGTGAGGAACCCTGCGGATGTGGAGCAATTTTTCTAGAAACCAATACATCTTGACAGACTAAAAACCACATAAAAATTAAGATCGAGTCGAATCTTGAGAGTGTAGAGTCTAGGATTTATTTTCAGCATTTTACATTTCTTTATTATTTGCAATTAATTACCTATTTATAGCATTTTCCATTTATAATATCATGTGTGTACAAGACTTAGCTTTTTATGTGGTGTATCAGACCTATTTCACTCTCCAGTAAGGGTGGGGCCCGACTTAAGCGATTCATAGGTTAGACCTGCACTACGGCTATGAGAGCTACTAGGTTTATTCTACCTATGCTCGTATAATTTAGGACCACACTACACTTAATGAGAAGCACCTTAGATCGTTCAACTTAGTCAAAATTCAAATGCATTTCATCCCAGCTAATAGAACTTTTTTGTTAGGACTGGTTTTATCGTCTTGCACTGCATATAGACTAAATTTCAATTCTTGTATTGCATCCCACATGGAGATTGCAGTGAAGCATTGCAAGTCTTATCACTGAGCATACACCATTGTTTCTCATGTGCATAGGCTTTTATCGATTTTCTCCTCGTGTTTTGTCACTTAAGATCTAAAGAAAATGAGGACTGGGTGCTAGATGTGTCTTTCTGCTCACCTAAAACTTCAAGGATCGCCAATTAAAATTGAGACTGTTAAACAAGGACAACTTAATTAAACCCATAAAATCAAGATTTGTAGGAGAGCAACTTCGTCCTTGGATTTAGGTACATTCCAGGCTGTGCTCACCACCCCTGACTGAGCTAAGCACGACCCATAAGAATAAGATCCCAAAAGCCATCATAATATTACCTTATTTATTACCTAGATTCGTGAAGTACTAGCACTTCTATCGTACACGGACGAGTATGGTCGGGTCAACGATGTTGTTCTCACCTTGAGTAGAGCAACGATCCATTATGAAGTACTGAGCTTAGGCCACACCCTCATGGAAGTGTTTGTCTCATCGTCTCGCATCCGAGTAGGGCCTAGCACGATCGCAGGTGATTCCTTCTCGAGCTTGATCCGAAGTACCTAATTCACCATTACTCGCTTCCTTTATCTACTTCTTTAGCTGAGTAGTGGATCTAGATCTAATAACAAGGACCTCAAAAAGTGTACTCTACATGATACAAAGGAGTTGTACAAGTACAAGATACTTTTCTGACAGTACTCACACTCCTATAAGTCTTGCCGCTAATGACTCGTCACGAGATTGAATTATCACCAACTTAAATTTAATAAGATAAATTGGCCACGCTCTTGCAACATTCACTGTGTGACTAGTGAAATTAAGGTTTATATGTTGTTTATATTGTGGACGTAAATCAAGATCAAACATCAAATACTGCACATTTGTTCCATTACTCTCCCATGTTGATTTATGAACCATAATATTTCTCTGAATTACTTGACATTGAGAATGGAGGGGACTGGTGATATTTGCTCAGACTCCGTGAACCTTCCACTAAACATCACAAACCTACCATTCTCACCTACTCAGGGACACTCTTTCCCTGAACATCCTTGGACTCAAACCCATGTCCATGATTTTCTCTTCTTCCTCAAGGGAGGTCGATCCCAGACCAACCCTCTCGTCTATAACAACATTAAGGAAAGTTCTCACCTCGATGTTTCTCATTTTAATTCTTCCAATTCTATTAATACGAATATGTTTGATTCTAAGGGTGAATAAGAAGAATTAAAAAATGCCTCCAAAGAAAAAATAAAATGAAGATGAACATAACAAATACCTTATGCAGATCGTATTAGTAAGATTAGATGCATCTGAGCAGCAACAACTGTTGGTGAGAGCACAAATTGACCATCTTTATGTTGGGGTCGAACCTCCAATGGATGTGACATACGACCCGAGACAATATAGAGTGAGAAGTTATCTGAATCCTCCTGAGTCAGAAGTTGATTTTGATTTGAAGCCACCTTTCCTGAACCTGAGGCCGCAATTCCATGAAAATGCTACTAAGGAATCCTACGCGTTCCTAAGGTATTTGGAGAGAGTATGCTCTAATCTCATACACAACAGAGTCAACCATGACTACATTCGTGTCACTGCATTTCCATTCACCTTGAAAGGCAAAGTGGAATACTGGGTGAAGAATCTTGGAGTGACGGTTACCACGTATAATCATTTTAAAGAACTGTTCTTAAAGAAGTTCTACTTTTGAGTAGGACTAATAAGATGAGGGCATGCATCACTAGCTTTTCTTAGATGCCTCATGAACCATTATGTGATGCATGGGATAGATTCAAATATCTTTTACAAAAGTGTCCATGTCACGCTCTGGATGATAGTATTTTAGTCATGTCACTGTATTCTAATCTCAACTATGAGACACAAGGTTTAGTGGGCACTGCCTGTGGAGGAAACTACACATCACGAGTTATGGATACCGTGTGGACGGCATTCGAGAAGATGGCTGAGACAAGTTGCTCATAGATCGACAAAAGGGTTTGCATTGATTCCCTCAACACAATCCAAACTAAAGGGGGAAACAGACTGTTGCTTAGATAACCAAGGATCTAATTCCAAACATGATCAACATTGCAAACCAGCTAGTAGTTGTGGAACAAGTCAACAAAGGGGTGAATGACATTGACAGTAGGATCTCTCAGATACCAAAGCAAATGGAGGAACTGACAAAGAAGGTGTCCAAGATTCGGATACCTGCTGTGACTGCATTCACTGTTCTCATTTTCCGATTGCATCATGTCTAGGAGTAACTGATGTCTGTACCACCTCAGCCTTGGGTTCAGGACCAGTCCTATGCGTAACTTTTCAAGCAGCCATCACAGCTAGTAGAGATCATCAAGGAAGAACCCCTGCAGATGTTAGAAATGAACAAAATTTGATACGCACAAGACGTTGTTAGACAAGGAAATACGAGAGACCGATAACCATACCAGCGTCCCCCCAACCTTATACAATACCACTTTCATTCCTGCACCACAACACAGTCAGAGCACAACCCAACCCAGAAGCAGAGGCAACACCAGTAATACGTCTGTTAGGACCAGTATTAGGCAGTCCAACAGGGCCCGCAATATCAATAGGCACCCCAGCAGTAGAGACAACAACGATACCATGCCCCTCAGGGTGAATCTTCACTACAATATTCTCAGCATTTTCACTCTCTGAAAGGACACGTGAACATTCAGTAACAGATTCTTGAGGAACTCTAATCTCACAGGAGAGAAATTCATGCGTCAATCTCATATCTTATTGGACATATGAATGGATTGTTGCTAATAAATTAATTCATGCCTGATGAACAAGAATTTATACTCTTTATAATCGATAATTGTAGTATAGGAGACGATATTCGATTTGTTGTGGCTGATCGATGAGATGTAGCGGGAGGCGAGGAGCGAGAACGGAGAGTAGGTGCGAACTCCAGCCATTGAAGTTCCTGCAAGGTTAGATGATAATTAAGGCTTGCATGTGTGAGTGCGAGTGAAGTGAGATGGAGCGAGAGACCGATGGGCGGAGAAGGCGTCCGACGGGTTCCTTCATCATGTGAGCAAAGAAAAGGGGCAGAGAGGGGGGAGGTTATGACAGAGGAAGGAAGTGGTTGAGAACCTCCGCAAGATCGGGGACGTTCTGCGGAGGTGCTTGGATGGTTGGGTAGGAGTGAGGGTGATCTGGGGCAACGAAATAATTAAGAGAAAATGAAGGAAGAGGCTCGTATGTGTACCTGGAGATCAGAGAGGGTCACTGGTGGGAAGTGTTTGCTTGGGTTGAGCTTTCTTGAATCTCAGGTCATCGCACATGCTGGTTAGCCAATCCAGTGAGCTCGAGCATCCCCCAGAGTGGCAGAGCATACATGGCAGGTGCTATGGATCGAACTGGGGGTACAAGTCTTCACCTCGTGAGCCACCCTCTGTTATTACCGAAGGGTATAGGAAGCTAGGTCGCATCCCCTTGGATGGTGGATAATACGGGAGCCAGAGCATGTGTTTTATAGGCGGAGGAGCTGGCGGTTTTGGATGGTGGCAGAGAGTTTTCGAACGACTGGTAAAGGGTGTTTGATGGAGGAGTGAAGATGGGTGAGTGAAGAAGGTAGGAGTAATGGCTATGGAGTGGGGGCCTTAGGTTTTACGTAGATGGTCGGTGTTGGGGGATATAACTGGAAGGGGGCGAGGAGGATGCGAGGCGTAAGGTCTGAAGAGGAAGATGTTTGGAAGATGATGATGAAGGATGATCGTTGGATCTTGCAATCTAATGGTAATATTGGGAGCACAGAAGGAGGGTGGAGATCAGATCCTTAGGATCTGATCATATGGTTGGAGAAGCAATGGGAGTAGACGATGGAGATGTGATTTGGAGTTTCATACAACGATCAGGAAGGGAGGGGTGACATGGAACAATAGGAGGCATTGGATGGGAGGAAGATCAAATGGTTCATAAGAGAGCGCGGGTTGATGCCTGTGATGAGGTGCTAGAGGATGATACGGTTGAACATCAAGAAAGGACCAACAACCAAGATGGAGGCAGGTTAGGGACAATCTAACGACCCAGAAGAAGGTTGGGTGGAGAGAAGAGGAGTAGGTCGCGTGGGCGACCCAGAGGGTGCCACATGGACACTCCAGAAAATTCAATAAATCAGAAAATAAGAAAAACTAAAAAGAAATAAAAGGAAGCAAAATTAAGAAAAAGTCAAAATAGGAACTTTGAAGATCTTGATGAGATCTATAGGTTTCATGTTTAACAAAAAGCCAAAAGAGGTCATTTGCAGAAAGATGAATTTTTGGGAGCATTTTTAATAGGAAAAAAACACTACTTTGTGGTTTTGAGATTTTTTTTGTATTTTTAATTCTTTTAAAATCCAAAATAAATATAAATAATATTTAATCTAATTTTTAAGGGTTTTAGTAAATATAAAAACCAAGAAAGAGTGAGTTATCAAATACAATAATGATAGGGTTAGAATAAAGGTTAATTATACACAGAATAGGTTTATTCTTAAATATACGGAATTAACGAAGATTTCTGATGTGGTTCTTATTAATCGGTAATAAAACTAGCGAATAATGATGATCCACTAGAGATTCATCATACTCCTATACTTAAACTATGCTCGTCCTCGGACATTTAAAGAATGAAGGAGTCGGATTACTTCCTGACAATGCATGTTAAATTTCAAGGCTCAATTCGTCGAAGACCCTTAATTTAAGTAATCCTAAAATTCTGAATTCCACCATGCTCCAGTCAAAAGGAATCAAACATCTCTTATTATCAGACTCTCTGTTTGTACATGAAATATAAGGACATGAAGTTTAGTATACTGCAATCATGAGAGTTGAGTCGAGACCTCACCCAAAGTTTTAGTCCAGGAGACTCTGCTATAAGCCTTATCCTCAACACTAAGGAAGAAGTCGATTCTTGCTTCAGTCAACTGTCTCATTAGTTTGTCAGACTTGAAAGTGTAGGTGGATGCCCATACGATGGAGGGCATAAGTTTGCGTCTATTTTTCTATCCCTCACATTGGAATAAGGAACCTCTCGAATGCCTTATTACTCAACGTCTGTCTATTTTAGTTTGTTGATCAATGTATTCTTCAAGAGAATTCGGAGTCGTCTGCACTTGTTTTAGTGGGAGTACAATGGGGTGTGTCTCTTTTAAGTATCTAAGATACCTTCAACATCCAGAGTTGTATCACTATAAGATGCAGAGCCCTTTTATGATGCTAGCCCGACTCCTTAGTCCTAACAGCATTTGGTCCAAGTAGATGCTTTGAAATGGTTGGGAACACTAGCCTTTAGGGAAGCTCTTTTGAAGTTGACTTTGTAATGATAGAGATTTTTCCTTATATGAGAGAAATTCTCTCAAATTTTTGTCATTTGTTTGGCTAGCTCCACTACTTTTACCAAATGTTGGCGCATTTTGATCAAAAAATTAAATAGGTTTCATTACACCCTGGCACATAGGTCAATATCAAACTATATTAGCTAGGGTTTGCTAACACTCAAGTTTCTTGAAGCCTTCGTTAACTTTATCCCATCCTCGAGTATCATTAGATCGGGTCTAAACTGAAATCACCCATCCTATTTCCTCAAGTGATATCTCAGCTCATTTCATCAGTCATGCAGTTGTGACGTGATGTGCTGATCATATTATTTAGAAGGTAGAGATAAAGAGTGCAATATAACACTCAAATATTTCAAACTAGGGAAGTGCAGATTATTAAATTCAAAATCCTAATGATTGAGGCCGGCTAACTCAGGCTCTCAAGATCATAGAAATCAAGTGTCCTCAAAATCCTTAATCCTTGAGTGAAAGTGAATGTGTCAGGAATACACTGATTCTGTAGTGATTTTTTGTGACTTTTTATCTTTTGGAAATTTTTATGAGTTTTAATTTTTATTTTTAAATTTTTCAGAGAGATAATGACTGGCCTAGGCTCATATGAATAGTTGCATCTACTTCCAGTAAGTATGGGTGTAAGTACAGACCATTAGATGGACCCATGTTACTTGAGGACGGATCCATAGACCGTGTCCTCTAAACCGCCCACTCTGCTAAGGGAGATCGAAGTTCTCTCACTGAAGAGTATCTACACATTTTTAAGTCTAGTAGTGAGAACCTCTACCAAAGAAAATATTTAATTTTTCAGATTTTTAAGGAGTTTTTGAAAAGTTTAATTTTATTTACAAAAAAGTTAATCCCTCAATTTTTAAAAAGATTTTTACAAGAATTACAAACAATCGGTTCACATGTCAACTTTAAACTAACTCAAAAAATTTTCAAAAATTAAAAACACGAGCTATGGCTAAGGTATATATACAATAATATAATATATATCCCCCTATACTTAACTTTGCTATGTCTTCATAGCACAAGTGATATGAAGGCATAGCTATGGTTAAAATACTAGGTAATATAGTGGAACTAAGTTGAAGGGCCCCCTATACCTAGGTCAAGAATGACCTAAATATAAGAAGACATATAGAGGGAAGAATGATTTGGTATGGACCCCTATACTTAGGCTAAAAATAGCCTAAGTAATCGGATGCAGAGTTTGGGTTGGGGGGCCCATGATTGTTAGGGTTAGAGGGAGCATTTATACATGTGACATGATGGGGGAAATGTGGGGGGTGTTTTTTTATAGATGAAAATGTGGATGCATGAGGGTGTATGTATGCATTGTGTGACTATACAAAGATAGTGGGGGAGTGAGTGGATATATAGATATGGATGCATACGTGTGCGCGTGTGTGTGGGAGGGGGGGTTAGATCATCTAGTGATCTACTTTTTTTCTTTTTTTGAAACACATGTGAGCCCTCGAACAATGACCACTAGAAATACACATGATACATTTTTTTACAACATGATGCATGAATGATATGATGGCTAAAAGCTCCTTGAATCTTCCTTGATTTCTTTTGTAGATCCTCGCAACGGAAGCTCCCAACTCCATGCCTCTATGTAGATCAAGTGTCCTCAATCTACATAGTACCTGCAACAAAATAAATAGTCAAAGAAAATATCGAGAAAAAAAAATCAACATATGATGCAAAAATAACATGATGAAAAGACCTAAAATTATTGAAAATATTCACATAAAAAATGTTTCAACAAAATTCGATAAATAAAGGTGAGTCGTGTCCTCAACAACGACACCATTTGATGAACGTGAATTTTTCCTCTTTAATAATTCATAATTGTAGTATAGGAGATGATCTTCGATTCGGCAAAAACCGTACCTTTGAATATGTGGAAGTTATTTTACTTGGCAAGTATACCAAGGTCCAACACAAGGACACGAACCTCTTCATCTATTTATCGAATTTTACTATTTAATTGATGAGTGATTACTTTCTAGTCTTAGGTCTTTATGCAAATGTGATATGTAATGCAGAGAAAGCAATGTAAAGACAAGTGACATATGTATTTTTTATTCGATTTTTATATGAAAAAATAGGTTGTGATGAGCACAATATGAAATGGTATGTAAGTATATAAGAATGCAAACAATAATGTGCAAAGGTGCCCTACATATATCAAATTGATGAGCACAGAATATGATTCAATTTCAGAGTCAAAGTGTGCAACAAAGATGATTAATGGCATAAATATAAAGAGCAGGGTACAATGTAGATCATCAAAAATCCTCATGTTCAATTTAGTATTAAATCATAAAATAAATGATGCCATTAAAAACAATGATGAAGTAAACATCAAAACGACACTAAAATCAAGTAAAACAGAGTTAGTATGATCAAGATAGAAGAAAAATGCAAGGGCATAAATGTAATAAAAATGAATGAGAAATAAAAGATAAATGTTATAAATAGGTTTTTTGAGGGATCCATTTGCAAATAGCATGACCCAGAGGGTCCCTTCTGTAAATTCTCCTTTTGTGCAAATGGGCATAATTGTAAATATTGAAACATGGCTGGAGCTCCCTGTAAAATACCTGAGGAACCCACGAGAAGCAGGTGCCTGGAGGACCTAAATATCATATTTGATAATGCTAGGGTCTTCAATGTAAATTACCCAACCCCTCACATGCATGACACATGAGGGACCAGGATTGGGAGACAACCCAAGATCGAGCCACGTGGCTGCTTCTGGTCGCTTCGGTGCTTGGTTCGGGTAGCCCAAGCCTAGAGGCTAGGCATGGAGGCTTGGGAGGTGGATGTGGCTGCATCTGGCGGCACTTGCTTTTCAAGTTCCTCAGCCCCGCCGCCTCCTGCGACATACTTGGTGGGGCTCCAACGAGGTCGCATTTTCTCCTCCGTGCTCCGTTTGTATGCTAAAGGTCGAGGAAGTTCGCTAAGGGCCTTGAGAAGGAGTTGGAGATGCAACGAGGGTCTGAGAACGACTGGAGTGACCAGTCGATGACGTGTAGCTGGAGGTGAGGTGCGAGAATGGAGCATAGGCGTGAGATTTGACCATTGAAGTGCTTACAAGGTTAGATGATAACCGAGGCATGCACGTTGTGAGTGTTGGTGAAGTGAGATGGAGTGGCAGACTGATGAGCAGAGAAGGCGGGGTCTCGGGTGGGTCTTTGAGAGGGCAGAGAAAAGGGGTGGAGCGAGGGGAGGTTATGATAGAAGAAGGAGGTGGTTGAAACCCACTGCAAAGATCGAGGGCATCCTGCGAAGGTGCTTCGATGGTCAGTAGGAGTGAGGGTGACCTAGGGCGATGAAATAATTAAGAGAAATGAAGGAAGGGACACATATGTGTACCTGGAGATCGAAGAGGGTCATGGACAAGCGAAGTTGTCTTGGGCTAAGATTGCTTGAAGTTCGGGTCATCGCGTATGCTGGTCTGCCAATCCAACGAGCTCGAGCATCCGCTGGAGTGGCAGAGCATACATTGCGGGTGCCATGGATCGTACTAGGGGTTTAGGGGTTATCTTCACCTTGAAAACCGTACTCCACTGTCATCGAAGGGCGGAGGAAGCTGAGCCGCAACCCCTTGGATGGTGGATAATGGGTACGGGAGCTGGAGCATGTGTTTTATAGGTGGAGGAGCTGACAGTTTCAGATGGTAGCGGAGGGTTTTTCGAATGGATAACGAATGGTGTTTGCTGGAGGAGTGAAGGTATTAATGGGAGAGTGAGGAAGGTGGGGGTAACAACTATGGAGAGGGGACCTTAGGTTGGGCGTAGGTGATCGACGTTGGGGGCTATAATTCAAGGGGACAGGGCGAAAGCGAGGCATAACATAAGAAGCAACAGACGCTTGGAGGATGATGATGAAGGATGACTATTGGATCTTGCGATCCAATGATCATGATGGGAGCACAAAAGGAGGGTGGAGATCAGATCCTTAGGATCTGATCCTACGATTGGAGAAGCGGCGGGAGTAAACGGTGGAGATGTGATCTGGAGTTTCATCCAATGGCCAGTAAGGGAGGGGAGACGTGGAACAATATGAGGCGTTGGATGGGAGGAAGATCGGGTGGTTTAGAAGAGAACATAGGTGGACAACTGTGATGAGGTGCCAGAGGATGATTGACGGCCAAAGATCAAGTGAGGACCAACGACCAAGATGGAGGCGGGTTAGGGACGATCTAACAACCCAGAAGAAGGCCAGGTGGAGAGAAGAGGAGAAGGTCACTTAGGTGGCCCAGAGTACGCTATGTGGTCGCTCAAGAAAATTCAATAAATTAGAAATTAAGAAAAATTAAAAAGAAATCGAAGGAATCAAAATTAGGAAAAAAAATCAAAACATGAATGTTGTAGATCTCGATGATATCTACAAGTTTCATGTTGAATAAAAAGTCAAAAGAGGTCATTTGCACAAAGATGAATTTTAGGACATTTTTAATAGGTAAAAACACTACTTTTGTGGTTTTGAGATTTTTTGTATTTTTATTTGTTTTAAAAGCCAAAATAAATATTGACAATATTTAATCTAATTTTTAGGGGTTTTAATAAAATATAAAAACCAAGAAAAAGGAAGTAATTAAATACAATAATAATAGGGTTAGAATAAAGGTTAATTATACACAGAATAGGTTTATTCCTAAAGACATGGAATTAATGAAGATTTCTCATGAGATTTTTATTAATCGAGGATAAAACTTGCAAATAATGATGATCCAGTAGGGATTCATCTTCGCCCAAGTTCAAGCTAATCCCAACAACTTGAACAAATCTCAATTTCAGCACCATGGTGGTCAGGTATATTATTCAGACTCGTCTAATCTGAACATGAGATCCTTTCGTTTGACAATATAAATGTTGTGTCACTCAGGAGAGAAAGGACCATGATCGTACCTGATCGGGCAAGGGAAATGGAGAGAGGCATCTCTAGAACTCAAACTGATGACTCATCAAATGAAGAAGAAGAAGAAAGACATCATGATTCATTGCCATATCTGAAGAAACCAAGGAAAGCACTAATGGAGTCTACAAAGGACCTTACACCTGTGGTTGTGGCAGAATTACACTTCATCATTAATCCATAACATGCGGTAGACAATCTAGATTTTAACTTTCATTTGAAGAATAAAGATTTATGTAATAAGAACTCCATTTCAGTTAAATCTAAGTATGATGTTTCTGGTGATGTTTCAGATTCTTCGTCCCCCGTCTTGATTGCATATATTCCTTTCTCCCATGCTCTAACAGGAGGAAAGTGCAAATCTAAGAAAATTCATCAAGATGACTCAGAAATGGCACAGTTTTATCAAGAAAACATCACAGTAAAGGTGCCATTTGAATAATATGTGGTTAACAATCCCACATTGCAGAAGTACTTAAAAATGAGGTGCACGCCCAACAAGAACTCGCAAGAAGAAACCATACCAGTATGTGAAGACTCATGTCTTATTAGTAGCCAGTATTCACTGTGAATAAACAATTATCAAGGAAAAAGAGAGACTTGGGTGCTCAGTATGTGAAGAGTCGCATCGACGACATTGCGTCTGCATGCACTCCTTTAGATAACAGCTCTTTAATCAACCTTCTACCCTTAGCATTATGTCATCAACTGGAGTTATGACCTCTTCAAAAATCTGCAGATCTTCTTCAATTCATTGACCGGTCAATGAAAATACCGAAGGGAGAAGTGAAGAATGTCGTTATCTCGATTGAGGGGTAGGACTACAAAGTGGACTTCACGGTCCTAGAGATGGAGACCCCTAATCATTGGAAAGAATCTCTAATCATTCTTGGACGACCATTCTTGAGGACTACGGAGCTACATTCGATTATAGTACAGGAATGATGAAGTTCAGATCTTCAGGCGAAGAAGTGAACTTAGATATGAAGCAAACAAAATTGCAGAGACCTGACTCAGAATCCAGTACCGAGTACTCAAATCGTTCAAAGGTAGATTGCAAGATGATTCGCATAGTTGAGATTTGGAAACAAATACCAACCAATGACAGAGAGACCCTCTCATCTGGAGAGGAAGTAGTGCATGGTGCAGTTTGTCAGGTGTTGCATGATTTACTAAGTGACATCGATACCTATGGCCTTGATGACTTAGAGAACCCTTTGGATCTAACAGTTCCACCCCTCATGGAACAATCAAGGGACATAGATGAAGAGTCGGGCACAACTTTGGCCAAACTATCACATTTCTTTTGCGATCCAAATACCAGTTCAACTGTGTTGATGGCAAGTACATCACAGTTTTATCCATAATCCAACACAGAGCCAAACACGTATGGTAATCATTCATACTTGATTGATGACACAGATTTTCCAAAGCTAAAGCCACTTCCTCTTTGAAATATGTATTTTTTTGCAGGACCCAAAGAGAGATTTCATGTGATCATTATCTCAATATTGACCTCAGAACATGAATTTAGACTCTTAGAAGTCCTTCAGAGGAATCGAAAAGCCATTGGATGGACAGTATTGGATCTCGTGGGGATTAACCCCACTCTTTGCTCGTACCACATATATGTTGAGTCTGATGTAAGACCTTCTCGTGAGTTCCAGAGGAGACAGAACCCTAACTTTTGGAAAGTAGTGAATAAAGAGATTGAGAAATGGTGTAAAGCAAGTTTTATATACTATATTTCTGATTCCAAGTGGGTGGCCCCACTCCATATTATCTCGAAGAAGTCATGAAGCAAGATGGTCACCAACGAAGAGGGTGTAGATATCGTGACACGAGTACCTACATCGTGGTGCATTTGTGTCGATTACAGATGCATGACTGCTGCCACAACGAAAGATCACTTTCCTCTTCCATTCATTAATCATATTTTGGAGAGACGTGCAGGGAAAACATTCTTCCGTATTCTTGATGGGTCTGCTACAATCAGGTAGCCATAGCTCTCGAGGACTAGGAAAAGACCACATTTACATGTCCATTCAACACTTACGTGTTTAAGCATATGCCATTTGGGCTCTGTAATGCACATGACACATTTCAACGGTGCATGGTTGCCGTCCGAAATGGTGGATGACTTCCTGGAAGTCTTCATGGATGAATTCTTAGTCCATGGTGATTCTTTTGATACATGGTTAGTGCACTTGGACCGAGCCTTCAAGAGGTGTAGGGAAGTTAATTTGGTACTCTCCTGGGAGAAAAGTCATTTTGTGATTACACAGGGTATCGTGTTGGGGCACATCATCTCCAAAATTGAATGGAGGTTAACCCTACCAAGGCGGATGTAATCAAGAAACTTGAGCCAACATCCAACGTCAAGTCAGTACGGTCATTACTAGGGTATATTAGATTATATCAGGGATTTATTCATTATTTTCAAAGATTGTCCGCACACTCACTGAGATCCTAAGGAAAGACACCGAGTTCGTTATCGATCACAAGTGTCTAGAGGCCTTCGAGATCCTGAAAAGGAAATTCTGTGAATAGATGTTCTTACAAGCTCCTGACTGGTCTCTTTCCTTCGAGATCATGACTGATGCGTCGGATTTTGCTGTCGGAGCTGTGTAGGACAG
Organism: Ottelia alismoides; assembly: GCA_037367405.1. NCBI lineage: Eukaryota > Viridiplantae > Streptophyta > Magnoliopsida > Alismatales > Hydrocharitaceae > Ottelia > Ottelia alismoides. The sequence continues at coordinate 1,026,032 of JAZKJV010011447.1, forward strand.
ATGTGAGATGGGATACCATAGCGATTCGCTATGCAAGAAAAGTTTTAGATCCTACACAGAAGAATTATATAACGACTGAAAAGGAAATGCTCGCAGTGGTTTAGGCCCTAGAGAAATTCAGATCTTATATTTTAGGCTGCAAGGTAACAATTTTTATGGATCACACATCAATCATGTACTTAATGGAAAAGAAGTATGCGAAAGCACATCTTTTGAGATGGATCTTGTTATTTCGGAATTTGATTTGTAAATTAATATAAACCCGGAATAAAGAATGTTGTGGTTGATCACCTTTCCTAAATTGAGCAGAATGATAATCCTAATATTGAACCAATTTGTTAGACCTTTTCAAATGAGTTAGTGTGTGCAATTGACTCACTCTAGTGATATGCCAACATGGCGAACTATTTTGTCTCTAAGCAGGTTCTCCAAGGTTGGCGTAAGA